>CM056379.1:21771937-22255175 GCA_029718625.1 Synaphobranchus kaupii
TCGTACCCACAAAGCGTTTTTTTTTTTTTTTTTGCTTGGCGCCCGGTGCACTACCGTGTTCAGCAATCCGCGCAAACGAGATTGATATATTTTCGGGCAATCACGTCTGTCTAATGGACCACCTCAGGCTCTCCCTACGAGACGCATTTCGTCTCCTCCTACCAAACGATTTTGTTACATTTCACTTTCTTCCCAGCGCTGTTACAGCGAAGTATTTACATGTTTGTTTCCCATTGGTTAGTTGTAGTGAAGGTGGGGTCTGAGAGGAAGCTGTGGAAGCGCTTTGTGAATTAAATAATCAGAGTTTGTGAAAGCTGTTCGTCCCAGGAAGAAACAACTGGATTTTATCGAGAGTGTTCAATAAATGGAAGAAAACGGAGGGAAAGTACGTACAGTGCCACATCTGGCTAACGCGCGGACATCTGCGTTGGAGAGTAGCTGAAGCACAAGTGACAGCATCATCAAGTTTACTTACCCAGAACAAGTGCTGAAGTTTCCGAAGGAAATGCGATTTGTGAGAACTTAAAATACAGAAAGGCATGTCACAAACGGGTCTCGGTAAATAGTGTGACAAGGAAATCCTTGTATAATGCGCTTCAGGGTGTAGACGGGTCTGGATTATTATGAGGCGTCATGGCGTGGTGTGATCGTGGGGTTCAGATGCTACTGACCACCGTGGGGGCTTTTGCGGCTTTCAGTCTAATGACAATTGCAATTGGTACGGACTACTGGCTTTATTCACGGGGGTACCTATGCAACGCCACCAACATCACCACAGACGAAACTCAAGCGCAACCTAAGAAAACTAAAGGCGATATGACACACTCTGGACTGTGGAGAATCTGTTGTATTGAAGGTACCCGGCATTTGCATGCCTTTTCATTTCTTCATATCACTCACCGGAATCTGATCAATTAGCCTAATTTAAAAAAATACATAAAAACTTAAATTCTTCTAAACATATAAAAATGTGGGCATTGTTTGTCTTGGATAATGTGTCCCCCATATCCCTTTACCCTGTGCGTTAAAGAGCAATGGTTGCAGGCGCACTCACAGTAATGTTTAGAAGAAACGTAGGGGTGAGAGGAGACTGAGGAAGAGAGAATCGCGCTTCGTAAGTAACGGTGGAGTAGTTTATATAGATCCTCAAAAGGTAAAGTTAACGGGGAGGAGGATGGAGAAATGTTTCAGAGAATACACATTAGAGATAGAAATAAAATGTCATTAAGTATGGAGCGCAGACACACGTCGGAAAGGCTAAGGTTTAATTTATCTTGAAATATATCATTACATTTTCTGATTTGTTATGGGCAAAAGTAGCCATTAGATAAAGGGAGTTACTCTTTTTTATCCATGTGGTGCACATTCTAATGTATTATTAATGAGCTATAGCATGGATATCGCTCGTTCTTCTGGGTATTCCTTTGTTTAGCGTTAAAACTGTCACGGTAATGCAGGTAAATATTTAAATATGAAATTTAACTTTAAGTGTTTTTCTTGATATCGGAACGAATTAAGACTTGAGATGCGCTTCATAAACAATCTGCGTTCATTCAGCTCTTTATTGTATTTGATGCTGTTGCTTGGCAACTACATCTGTGAAATTGCTATGGAAACATGGGGAAGATTTAAAAATAGACAATTCTGAACAATAGTCAATTCTATCAAAGCCATTGTTCATACAAAGATGTGCATGTTATAGATACTCTAATAAAATTACAAATTACTTTTACTTTTGTCCAATTTTTTCTAATTATGACAGGAGTCTTTGTTCTGATGTTCTATTAGGCATCTACAGTGAAGGGACAAAACAAAAGAATTGGAGTTCAGGGCACGTAAATACAAGCATACATCTCAGCGAATAACCAACCAGTTGTTTAAATTACAGAAGCATACTTTTCGAATCCATTAGTGCTATCATTTCATTATTATTGAAGTATTTTACTTATTTTTGGCTGCTATTATAATAAGAATAATTATTATTATACTTTATTATTATTATGTTATTATATTATGTCATTTAGTAGACGCCAACACCCTGGGCGATGCTAGGTGCAATAGCCTACAAAGTGACAGTATTTAGAATGTATTCTCAAAAGCCTTGAATATAATTTGTTTTGGAGTGCAGTTTTTAAAATGTACACCTGATAAAAAGTGAACACATTGAAGAATGTCACTTCTTAAGCTAAAATCAATGGAAATAGTCTGCATCCACCTCAATATATTCCCTTGAGGACTCATAACCAAATAACTCAGCAGGGGAGTTTATCTGATAAATCATATAATTTATATTCGTACGGTATTCTTTTGTCCACATTCTCTGGAGTCCTTGCATATATCCACATAAAATGAGACTAGATGCATGTTGATGCGCGCATCTGTGCCACAAAGCTTTCACAACAGACCTCTCACTTGTTTCCTGTGTGTGACGTTCAGGCCATGTTTTCTTCGTCGTTGTCGATGTTTTCTGGAATCAACATTTTAAAATGCAGGCTTTGTGCACCGTAGTTGTTGAAAGTAAGACATAATTACTCGCTGATATTAACCTCGGTAACGCTGCGCAAAGATACGATTGCGCATGGTACTGGAACGTTTTTTTAGGCGAGACGTCGAAAAATGGGCACGCTGACACAGCATAGCCGATTTTGGACATAATGTTAAGCTTAGTTAGTGCCTCTTCATTCTGCGTTTTAATGTAAGTTTGAGTTTCTCACTACAATAACTACTTTATGATTCGTAACAGTTATTTCAAACTTTTAGGCTACATGCAACATGTGGCAAATAAAGTTTTAGTTGCATGGAGGATAATATTGTCAACATTCTCACCGGGAAATACAAATCAATACGTTTACAGTGTGTGGGGGAAAATATGAGTGCCAATGTGGTTTCTAAATCAAGTAACTTTGCAAGACCGCGTGCTAATTATTGCTGTTTGTTTAATTCAAATAAATAGTCCGCACAGACACAGGCTTGGCTCTCATGGATGAACACGGTTTCTCAAATGGCTCAGACCACTTTACATGCCCAAACAACCTACCCATTTGTATTGCATCCCAAGTCTCACCTCACATATAAGAACATATGTAGTCTGACTGGTATAATTTATTGGACGTCGTGCTTGAGCAACTGGTCTCCTATAATCTCCTACAGCTAAAAGCACAGTTGCTGTTCTCATTGTAGGCTTTGTTATGATAATTAATGAGTTGGCTCTTTGGTGTGGTATGTGTTAGATGGTGTATAGCCTGCTCACTGTGAAAATAGGACGTTTTTGTACCCAATTTTCCCAATAAACAGAAAAGACCACTCGTGTTTTGAAAGCCCGTCGGTGCGGAAAATATAAAAGCATTTTTTGTGAAAAATCTGAGATGTACGAACTGGAGACATAAAACATTGAAAGATAAAATATCAAATGAAAGCCTTAAAAATAATTCTATTTTCAGTCCAGCGCATGCCCAAAACTGCATCCAAACTGAATAAGATTTGTTATGGAAGCTATTTAACTAACCATAGACACCATAGACACTTTGCTCCAGGAACATTAATAGACAGATTAAAAGGATCTACTGCACTTGTGTCTACCATGTAGCGTTGTTTACAGCTTTGGCACCAGCAGAGGCCGAGGAATTTATTTCGTGTGGTGGAGCCCATTTGGCTTTGGAGTCAGTTACAGAAGGACACAGCAGCTGCCTGTGTCAGTGGTACAGTAAGAGTTTAACTAAGGCACAGATTCTACAGACTCAAATCTTTAGTGTGTGCGTGCATGCATGTGTGTGGGTGTGTGTATGTGTTTGCATGTGTGTTTGCGCGCGCGTGTGTGTGTGTGTGTGTGTGTGTGTGTGTGTGTGTGTGTGTGTGTGTGTGTGCATGAGTGCATACATGTGTGTGGTGGTGCTGGACTGAAGCAGGATGTCATGCGCATTGAGGTTTGCAAAGGTTGTATACTTGAGCCACTGTTCATTTCTACATAATTCTTAGTGCAAGCAGAGTACATTTCCAAAGCCTAAAGTAGCGTAGACTGACTGTTAACAGTCTGACTGGCACCTGGGCCAGACTGTACTGGATGTCTGGTCAAAGTACACTTTCACACCATTGTTGTGGGGAGGCATGGCAAAATGCTGCAATGCAAGAGCCTGGAGGTGTATTGGGCAGAACCTGGTGTAAAGCTGTAAAGAGTGTGTCACCAATACAGCAACACAGCACAGTCATATGTTTTGTGCAAATATTCTACAGTTAACTTCCATTGTGTTCAATGGGGGGAGGGGGGGGGGGGGTATTTGGCAGTCTGTGCAAGCCACGTGCATATATTATGAGCCTTTTCCCTTCATTCAACTTGCTTCAGGGGTCATCAGGCAACATAACGTGATACGTATGTCCATGGCAACAGGGAGATGTTCCCGGAAAGGTCTGCAAAAAAAAATAAAATAAAATTAAAAAAAAGATTGTAGGACGTGCTGGGTGCCCGCACAAAATGTTTGCTCGATTTAAATGAAGCAATGAAGCAAGAGGAAATATAAGGTTAGGAGCAGGAGAAGCCGTTTTAAATTAGGATGTACAATGGGGCAGTGATTTCTCTTTGGTGATGTTATTTGTTGGCAGGGGGAATTAAACAAGCCTGCTGAATTGCCATGCCCTGGGCTCACTGCAGGTCTGTAATTAAAATGCAGCAGCTGAAAGGCTTAGGAGTCTCTAATTAGCCAGTAGGCCTGACTTCCGTTGCCATTGGGCACTGAGAGGGAACGATAAGGAGCGATGCCTTTGTTCCAGACTACGTTCCAGCAGGATGTCACTGGGGGAGGATGCTTCGCCCCGGACGCACCGCGCAACCACAACAAGTGCATCACCCATTCATTCGCCGTGTTCACCAACAGTGGAACCGTCATTTTCTGCAGTTATAAAATACGTATTGATGCCATGAGCTTCTCAGGGTCCATTTGATACAAACCTAGCCAGAACAGTAGATTGTACATCTTCCATGGGTTTTATAACCCTTTGATTGTCGGCTTATTGGAACCCAGGGGTGCAAGGGAAATGTACTTCCCATAACGTGAATCTGAAATAATCCCTTTGTACACGGAGTGATATAGCCAGGGCAATGTTTTTTATGCAGTCAAATAATGTACCCTGCATTTCAGTTACAATCCACTATGTGTCTCTGTAGGCACTCATTTTAAATACATAACATGGCTATTTTAAAACTGTGATTAATTCAATTAAGAAAGAGGAATCATAATGGGATTGGTGAAATCCAACAAATGTCTGCTTTAGCTAAATGTATTATACTATATAACTCTATGGCTGAAGTGAGCTGAATCAGAGAGAAAGCTTGCATCGCAATGTGCACCTGGTGCAATTGCAGCAAATTGATGAATGAAAAACTCTGAAACGGTTCAGGTAACATGAACTATCATGTTTGTTTTATGTTTGCTCAAGAGGCAACTTGTTGAGAAGGCTGTATCAGCATCTTTCTGTGGGAGGCCTGAATTAAAGCCTAGAAATCAGCTGCAGAAAATATATGGTCTTCGCTATAACACACTGCACTGGGACATTTTATCACTTTATTCTTTATCTGGTACTCATTTTAAACACAATGGGGGGGGGGGGGGGGGGGGGGGGGGGGGTAAACGCAGAACTGTTATACAGTACAAGAATGGGAGGTAATTGTGAGGAAAGGGAGAAATGAAAGAGGTTAAAGAAATAAGACACTCTATTGGCTCTGCCAGTTTGATTTTCACCCAGAGCCAATACACACAGCAATGACAGCTGCTGCATATCAAAATCTCCTTCCCATTTCTCTTGCTATCCAAGCTGCTAAAGAGCCATTAGACTTTGCACTGGCAGGCTATATGTTTGTGTGCGTCAATGGCTGTATGTATGTGGCTGAGAGAGATGGATAGAGAGAGAGAGAGGAGAGAACGAGGGAGAAGGTGATGGAGGCAGGGAGATAGAGAAAGGGAGAGTGTTTTACATGGAAAGTGAACAGGAGGTTCTCTGTTTAATGCTTTGTAAATCTAAATAGGTTCCCCTGCAGGGCTGGAGTGGACAAGCTTTTACAAACGGAAAGAGCAATCGAGTTTGAGCTACTCACTCACCCACGATTAAACATACAGCCCTAGTTATACGCAAGATACATCCACCAATATATCCAGCAAGATTTTAAAGTCCAACATGTTGAA
This sequence comes from Synaphobranchus kaupii, assembly GCA_029718625.1. Classification (NCBI taxonomy): domain Eukaryota; kingdom Metazoa; phylum Chordata; class Actinopteri; order Anguilliformes; family Synaphobranchidae; genus Synaphobranchus; species Synaphobranchus kaupii. The sequence goes on from CM056379.1 coordinate 21,778,111, forward strand.
TTGATGGACTGGTGTTGATTGAGTGCTGATCACAGAAAAACGGCAACAAGCAATAAGCTGCATTTAGCATTGAGTGATTTGTTGGCAAGTTATTGGTTATTTTCTCTGAAGTGGCTTTATATTAATGAGGTCCCCCTTCCCGTCTGTGTTTCACATTGCTGAATTATGTGGTACTGACTGTATTGGTAGATAAGCTTTGGGGGGGGGGGGGGGGGGGGGTTGGTGTAGTAGGATGAGAGGTGCTGGGTGCGGAGGATGGAGGGTGGTGGGGGGGGGGGGGTTGTTGAGGGCGTTCTGTATAAAAGAACAATGAAGATGTCAGAGGTCTCCTCAGAGACATTATGGAAATGCGATTCCTGGAACGGGGCTGAGGTTACCATGGAGAAGACGCACTGAGTAATGCACTCTGTTCTCAGACAGGCCTGAGGGAGCGGGGGCCCCGTTTCCGCCGCGCGTCGCCACCGTCGCCGTGTCGGCCGACAGGCTTTATTACTTCTTTATGAGGCAAACACACCAAAGCCCACCTGACCGCGCTGCACTCGGAGATAGAGGCCCTTCATAAAATCACCGCCGCAAGGGCCATCGGCTTTTAATCATCCCCAATCAAACGTGTTATTAAAAAAGAAAACAATATAGAAAAAGAGAAGGAAGATTCCCTGCGCTCCTGGAGGAAGACGGCGTGGATGGCGTGCAGGCTCAGCTCCCGCTGTGGAGGGCTTGTGGATCGGCGGAGCCTCGATCGCAGCCTACGCGACTGCGGGATCTCCAGACCCTCCCGCCGCGACAGGGCGTGGCGCCAGCGGGGGGCGAAGATGCGGCGGCAGACATTATTCACACGTCTTATTTCATACATATTAATTTCACTGCGCTGGAGCTGGATGAATTTTATCCTCGCCTCACTCCGCGGCTCCCCAAAGACGTCAGCGATGTGCGAAGCACAATGCGCCGGGGAGCCAGCTTGGCGCCTTTCGAGAAAGCGCCACTCTTCCGGGTGGCAGCGGGTAGATACTGACATGTCAGGAAGAGGACTATATGTTCAGAAGCTCAGCCAATCAGAGCAAGCAGTCTGGAAAATGTTTGCACATCAAAATGACAGCTTCATCGCAGACATCTGGGAGGTGCCGATCTAAGCTTTCCGTATGTTTGTCTACAATGAACATTTGCCATATGTTAAACGTGTTTGAGTCAAAAAGTACAGCTCCCTCATAACAGGTTCATGTGGTAAAATCTCTAGGTAACGAAGTGAAACCAGAATAGTTTTAATACTCATGGTTCACATTGAGTACTATAATGTATTATTCTCATAAAAGTTTTTGAGAATTTGTTCTTCTAAGAAGCCTTTGTCTCCTAATGATAGGTGCTCCAGGGTACAGACGCAGCAGTGTTAGATCCTACATTCCCTTATGTTGGCTTTCTGCTCTGTCCTTAAACAGTCCTTACGTTATAGCGACTAGACGAGGAAACTTGTGCTCCACTTCCTCAGACCTATTTAATTATAATTAACTCGCTCTTCCTCATTAAATGCTAGGCCCAATTAAAGGCATGCTGTGACAGAAAAACAGTGTAACAAAGAGGCAATTGTTTTTTTTTTTCTATTTCAACCCAAACATTAACACAAGTACACAGCCACAGTTATATAACAGTCACCTTTGGAGTGTCTAATGTATTCAGCAGCTGAGATTCAGTCAACGAGTGTTACCTTTTGAGCGCTATTCCGTTCAAAGTGTTCACTGCAGACACACAAAATTACTGGTGTTAACCTAAGATGGCTGAATTTAATGATGTTTTGTCTATCGCAAAAAAAGTTCCAGGCTTAGGCTTTTGTGTTACTTTTATAACACAATGAACAAGTAAGGACTGTTGGATACAGACAAGTTTCAAGATGAGCAGAGTGAGTCACACCACATTTGTCACACCACAAATGCCCTAATACATTACCGCACTTAGACAAAAGTTAATGGGAGCACCGATAAATCAGTGAATTACATCTAGAACCTTTCGTTGCTTCGGCAACCTCTTCACACAAGGCCATTTCTATTTTATCAAGGCACCTCTTTATTGTTTATTGAGAGTCTAAAATACCTAAAATAGAACCTTAAAAATAGTGTCCTTTTATAGAAGAAAATTGGATCCAGTTGTTGATGTAGTTAACATTCATGGTTTATATGTGCTTTTATATAAGCTCAATATGAATCCTCATTGAAACTGATGTATTTAACTTAAACAATACACCTGTACATTTAATCATAGTGAATATCAGTACTGGCCCAGTGCTCTTTAGCTTGGTCTTTGCAATGAGGTCCTATTGACTTATCAGACTCTGTATGTACAGTCCACCCATAATCAGTTGGGAGAAATTGAAGAACTTACTCTGAGCTCAGTGGTCTAAGCATCGCCCTGACCATGTTATGTTTCATTTAGATTCACAGCACATCAAGAGGAATACTTGATTCTTCTAATGAGCACGGTGTTGTTAGTTTTAACATGCATTAAATGTGTTCACATCCTCCTCTTAAATGTTAAGATGTCACACAACAGTAGAATTATTCTGTTTTCAGTCCAAGAGTGACAGTCATCTTTAAATCAGACAGTTGTTGCATAAAGAAGAAAGGCAATTGCTTGTGCAGGAGCTTAGAAAAAAAATGACGTTCAGAGCACACGTTTGGGTTTGTTGTTCCTGGGTTCTTACACTCTTCAAGCACAGATGAGAAAACAATAAGGACACTGAGCAATCTATTTACAGCCAAGAAGTGAGAGACGTTGTCAGCTGAGGCAGAGTAATGTAGTTCAGTTCAGAAGGAGAGCACAGATGCGTCATTTGACATAGCCAGGAAAAAGACAAAGCGTGACGCATTGGTCATTGCCCGTACATTTAACACAAACGATTCATTCCATGCTGGGTGCATTTCAAGGGCCAATGCTTGAAGATGCTTTCACTGCACGACTGCATCAGAGTAATCATGTTGCTTCACTTCAAGTGGTTTTAAAACGTTTTTACAAAGTTCTTTTTACGGTATGTTTCGTTTATTTAAATGTACTGCAGATCTGTTTAGAGGCATTAAGCAATGATACGATGACCTTTCTCTCACGACAGCATGCTGATAGTCAAGGCCTAGGGCTGTGCACATCAGAGGCATCAGGCAAATTGAAGTAGACGTGGCAATATTGGACTCTTAATATGCAGTAATTATTGCACCCATTCCTGAATTCTCCCCGGTTCGTTAGTGAAATAGCTAATTGGAGGTTCAGGTTAAAGCTGAGGTTGGAGAGCAAAATAATTCGGAAACAGCCTGTCATAGTTTTAATTTCTGTTAATTTATGGCTGGCCTATGGTGGCTTGATTGATTCTTCCCTTTTGGGGTAGCAGAAACAGAAAGAAGCGATGAAGAGCTCCTGCCCTGAATAGTGCCCTCAGATGGCTCTTCCTCTCGATTTTTGCACATCCTGGTAATTTACTCTGAATTGCTCATGCTCTATAGGTATCAACAAAGGAAGCTGTTACCGGATCAATCATTTCCCAGAGGACAACGACTATGACACGGACAGCTCTGAGTACCTCCTACGTGAGTGATTCTTTCACTGCCTCTTGCAACACGACCATTCCCCAACTTCATCCTTGAGGGTTTTTTTAAATCACAAGAAACATGTCAATCTATCTGGATTTAGTAAATCCTGATGTATGCAGGTGTCAGTACTAGACACAGTTATGTTTATGATAAGTTTATTGAGGTCAGAACCCGTAGTGTATCTTTCTTTTTCAATGTGATGACAGTGAGGTCAAGGGAAAGAAAAATTCTGAAATTCAGAGGTCACTTGATCTGCTCAGTAGCTATATGAGGCTTGGGCAAAAAAAATATATATCTGGTCCATATTCATATTCAAGTGTGTCAGAGTAGAATTACTGATATAAGATCAGTTTAGCTCTTGTTACAGATGGTTATGATTCAGACATGGCCAAAGAAAACCTGATCCTCGAGCATAACTCCTACTCTAAGGTTCTTCATGAATATGGGCCCCGAGTATTTACTGATCTTTGCAGACTCAAATTAAGGAGAAAGGCATAAGAAGTGTTTGAAAAGCTTCAGAAAATATAGGTTTGTGAGGGGTATTTTTATAGTGGAAAATAGTGGCATCTCTCTTACATACAAACACACAGTGACAGTGACTTACAACATGCAAATGCGCTCATGGTTTCTTTGTGTATAAATAGCGGGCGCATTGTTAACACCCCTGTGGCAAAGTCAGGGGTTGACACAGAATGGAAACGAACTGTCTTGTGAGTAATGAGGAAACGTGCTAGGATTGACTGTGGTGGACACGCGGCACTAAGCTGTGCTCTCCCTGCGTTCGGTGCAGGTATCGTTCGTGCCTCCAGCGTGTTCCCCATCCTCAGCACCATCCTGCTGCTGCTGGGTGGGCTGTGTGTGGGCGCGGGCCGCATCTACAGCAGCAAGAACAACATCCTGCTCAGCGCCGGCATCCTGTTCGTCGCAGCAGGTAAACGCTTCCCTCATGACCCTTCCTCGCCATGGTACGGAAGCCGTGGCTAAAGGCACGACTGGTCTGATAATGATAACAATGCCTCGCATTTATATAGCGCCTTTCTTCACACTCATTTACAATGATGAGGGAGGAAACTCACCTCAACCACCACCCATGTGTAGCGCCCACCTGGGTGATGCAAGGGCAGCCAGAATGCTCGCCACACATCAGCTGAGGTGGAGAGGGAGAGAACAATTTTAGTCAATTAAACTGGGGGATGATTAGGTGGCAGATTGAATGAGCCAGGTTGGGAATTTAGCCAGGACATCAGGAGTTGTCCCCATTTGCTCACGTGTGTCAGTTCTCAGATCCGTGAATTAGTGATGCTAAAACTCTTCACTGAGCAGACACAGTTCCTCAAACAGAGGCTATACCGTAAGGCAGTCAAGGTAGAAGCGTTTCAGACCTGAAACTTTGTTTCTGTGCGACAGTATAAATATGAAATTGGAATAATGGCAATAATGAAAGCATCCCTGCTTCCCACTCAGTTCAGCACATGACTTGCTAAGATGTTTCAAAAGTAGCTTGGAAGTTTTTTCCATCTGTTCCACGCAAAGATTCAGATAGAAACCTGCAAATATTGTATACTGCAGAGCTGTTGTGGATCTCCACATTACTCATATTTGGTCCTCAGGAGTTTGTATCTGATAATTATTTAATTATGACATATTATACAATCAGTCACAGAGAACCAATACTCCATGGGTGGGTGAGCTCCTTTATGACCCTGTTAATGTTACCAAGGGAACCATGAGTATGACCGTCATGTTATAATGAAAGCCAATGAGCTGTGTTTATTTCTCCCTCTTCCTGGCTCTCGCAGGCCTGAGCAACATCATCGGCATCATTGTTTACATCTCCAGCAATGCCGGGGACCCGAGCGACAAGAAGGACGAGGACAAGAAGAACCAGTACAACTACGGGTGGTCCTTCTACTTTGGAGCCCTGTCCTTCATCGTAGCGGAGTCCATCGGCGTGCTGGCCGTCAACATCTACATCGAAAAGAACAAGGAGATACGCTTCAAGGCACGGCGGGAGTTCATCAAGACTACCTCCTCATCTTCTCCGTACTCCCGCATGCCGAGCTATCGCTATCGGCGACGGCGCTCCCGCTCCAGCTCGCGCTCCACAGACCGCTCCCGGGAAACTTCCCCCGTGGGGCTCAAGATGGTCAGCTCCATGCCCATGGGGGAGATCTCCATGTACACTTTGACCAGGGACCCCCTCAAGTCCGGTACGGCGGCCTCATACAGCCCGGACCATGACTCTGGCTTCCTGCAGGTCCACAACTGCTTCCCTAAAGACCTCAAGGATGGCATTAATAGGAGGACAACACCAGTATGAGGCCAGCTTCCTTCTGCAGTGTCACAAAAGAGGCCAATGCTGAGGCCACCGGATTGGTTCATTGAGGAAGTGCCTCAAGAGCTATAGCTAATTGGTACGGTATAGTTGTTGGATGGTCAGTATTCATGTGAAGAAATGCAAATAGTTTCTTCTTTCTGAAAAAAGGCTATAATGATGTGATGCAGGTAGCCTGATTGGGCTAAAGCTGCCAAAATAACACATTCTAAATTTCAGAGTAGTAGCTGATAAATGCCCTCCCTGCTTATACAAAGCACTTTGCTGAAAAGCTTTCCCAATTCTTTTTCCAAATGGTCCAGCAACGCTGATTTTTAGTAGCAATATTTTTTTGAAATACACTGGAATATCCCCCTTATTTTCTAGATTCAAATAACCTAGAAATGTAATTAACATTTTAGTATTTAATTTATTGTGGTAGCTGCTGTTGATGGTGAATTTCCAGATCTTTTTTTTTTGTTTGCTTGCTATTTTTTTAATTAAAGTACAGTATGTATAGTTTGATTACATTTATCTTTGTATGGTAAACTGGTGCTAACTAAAATGTAGTAAGCCTGAGCCTTTACCCCAACTTCTGTGTTTCCTACACTTCCACCCCTTACTTGTTCGTGTGTTGGAGTGAAGTATGCCATGTTAGTATTGTGTGTTCTCAGCCACTGCCGGTCTTTCACATTTGCTGTTCATAGCTGTCTCCCATCTCTTCCAACAGTTCCCTAAATCAAATTCAGGGGGTGTGTCACCGTAGTATGAATTTTGTCAAAATGTGAAACATTCAAAATAATAGGCATGTGAGTTTTAATTACGTGAACTTAATTTCCCTTTATATTGTTAGGACAACAAATCTCTCGTATGAATATAGAATCTTATTTTGCTCAGGGAAGCTCCAATCTTAACTTCAGTTTAAAGCAAAAAAGATAAGATTAATTTTTTTTTTTAAGTGTGATGAGGAAAGTATTACCATTATTGGTGTTCCATATCATTCTCAGAACGACTGTTAGTGTTACTGAGCCATTTTTGCCTTTGTGGAAATTTGTTGCTAAATTTAGCCTTATCCATGGTATAGGCTTTAAGTGCATACGCTTGTGTGGCCACAGGGCAGTGTGGCTGATATGATTCATTTGTCATACAGCAAAAAAACGAACAAAAAAATACCGTGAGTTTACATTATGCGAGTTCAAGTTTGGTTTCTGTCACAACTGTTTAGTTGTAAAATGTACTATATTAAAGGTTTGTTGACTATTGCAGCAGTTATATTACATTAACGAGGGCGGAGCAGTGAAGAGACTTTCTTTGACCAATCTGTGTGGCATGATTCTCAACATTACTGCTTAAAAGGTCACATTGTTCTCCTTTAAGACTAGACATTCAAAACTCTGGCCCTAGACAAACAGGTCATCCACTGGGCAGATATTTAGGGCGAATGGCACAAATGGGTCCAGGAGGGGTTATTTCTGGTCCACATGTTTCTAAATTCATGACCATTATAAGAACAGAGATCAATTTGTGCTTCACAAAATAGCATATTCTTTTCTTTAAGATGGACTCTCTCTCTCAAATTCCCTTTCCTATAGATCGGGGACAATAAGAGTATTTGTCTAAGGGAATTACTTTATAGCAGTGTTATATCAGCAGCTCTAAACCTGTGAGGCATTAGCTAGGTGTTGGCATCATGGAGGATTTGGAAGGGATGTGGGGGTGGGGAGCAGAGGATTGGAGCTTTCACTGCATAGCTTGCAACTGTTGCTTTCAGAATTACAAGCTGACTTGAGCTCACCGATGTTCAACAAAATGTTACTTAAGTGGAGCTGAAACCTTTTTTTCTTGCAAACCAGCTGAACTGGATCCTCATTTAACAGTGGAGAAACCTGTGCACTGCGGCTAATGGTATCCATCTATCCTCTCTTTCACAATGATATGTAACATACCTTTGAATTAATTACTTATGAATCACCAGGTTTGTCATTTAAAGGTGACAGGGGGTTTGGTCAAGAGGGGTCAAATCTGCCATTGGCATTGTGATGTAAACAACATGGAAAGCTGTTATTCAAACACGAGCTGGATAGAGCTTCAGGCTCGCGACAAGCGCAGTGAGAGATTGCAGTACCTCACCCCTTTGATGCCAGTCTATCCTTTGTAGGTTTCCCCTAGCAGTCAGCTCGTAATGCTGCTAAAGCCTCACTGCCTCACATGCGCTGCCTGGGGAAGCTTATCTGTTTCCATATGATAGATTCCAGTGTGGTTTAACACCAGTGTTCAAGAGGACTGTCAGAGATTAATTTTTATGGAACGCTTTTAATAAAATGGACCTCTCATAGCTATACTTGCAAACCGACAAACAAGCAGACATAATAAGGAGGCAAATGGACTACCCTCTGGGCAAGGGTAGCGAGCTTAACACTGACAGTAGCTGGACCTTCTATTGAGGTAAAATGTTTTATGCTGCCTTTATAGATTTATCACATTTGAAACTGAAAAGAATATACAAGAGGAAGAATGGGAACACCATTACATGGATTGATGTATTCAAAAACATCCATAATGTATATGTCTGTGTGTGTTACTTTAAATGAATTGACAATTTATAGCTATATGCAGATTTCTATAGCTAAAAAGGTTCCTGTGAATATGTATTTATCGATAAGTATGCATTATATTCAATACAGATTATTTCCTTCTTTTTCTACTTCTACAATAAAATGGTCAGATTGGATTTTTTGACAAAAGAAAGCAAACATTCATTTGGAATACTTTTTTAACGAAGTCACTGATGTGGATTGTTGCTATGGCAACATTTAATGCAACCAATGGCAGAGGTAGATATTTCTATTCCAAACCAGATGATTGTTTGCAGTGTTTTGGTTGTGTCTGAGTGCTGAGTGGAATGGGAGCATGTTTATGTGAAGTAAGAGGAAAATATAGCTTCTGCCAATGATGAATATTTAAGTGTGTATGCGCGTGTGTTTGTGTGTGTGTGTGTGTGTGTGTGTGTGTGTGTGTGTGTGTGTGTGTGTGTGTCTGTATACCTGTATTCATGGCTGTGTCTGTTTCACTGGACACTGTCCCAGCATTAATTCCTGGCTGGAGGAGATGAATGAGATGTGAACTGTGTCATGAGCTGGGCTCTGTGTTGGATCACAGTCTGTGATGCTCTGCTTTGGATAGAAGCCACAGTACCAGGAACAGCCTCCTTCTCACAGTCTCCTCAGTGACATCCAAAACTAATGGCCTGATTTACCTTTAGCATGTGCAAAACATTTTAGCACAGGCAAAACCAATAACACAACCAACGATGGGTGCAAAGTGAATGGATTGGTTTTGCGTGTGCCAAAAGGTTCTGCACATGCTAAAGGTATTAGAAAATCAGGCCCTAAATCTGACCACTCGTGTAGCAGCGCTCCTTTCTTTCAGTCAAATTGCCATCGGATTGGTCACATTCACGGCCGTCCACTGGCAAAGAGTGTGACAATAACCAATGAAATAACATCCAATTCCTTTAATAAGGTGATGCGAGCGATGTCCCGTTAGCAGGAGCACTGCGACTTTTACAGAACAACAGAAAGGAAGGGCTGTCATTTCAATGGCCTTTTCCCTCCCGTGCTCTTGCCTTGAACCTTTATCCCTCTCCTAAAATGGTTGACATTTACCTGAATGTGGGTTAAACCTGCAGCCTCTTTTTATGTTGGTGAATAATAGCACTTTTCTGATCTAATGGTCAGCACCGCTGGTCTGCCTGCCTCCGTCAGACCGGCACGCTATGTAAATTTCAGTTGTGCACAGAGAACAGGCTTGACTCGTGTTAAAGAAAGGCAGGCAAATATCGGGGGTGGGGGTGTGAAAGATTGAAGAGCTCCTATGGGCATATTATAACATTAGATATCCAGGCCCGGGAAGAAAAAAAAAAAGATTAAGATTGGGACAGAGGGAAATGAAAGCGTGGAGGGATAACTGATGACACCGTGGCCCGACTGTCTCAAATAAACCTGCCTTTGTCTGGTCTTGTGAAAAAGCATCGAAACGTCCATGCTCCAGTGCCTCGGCTGGATTAAACACAGAGACCGCACACACACACATGCTGCGCTGCGCTTTTTTGTTTTTGTACTCGGGATGAAGGTTACCTGAGGTTTTCCCAGCTCCGTGGTATCCCAATCCACCAGTCCACATTCCCATTTCCTGTGCGCACTCAGAATGTCGGTATTGCCAAAATCCGGTCTTCGGTTGAGCGGTTCCTGTTCTGTAAATCATAAAATCATTGCATACGGTAATCGCTATATTATAATTCTTCGAACTAATTTTATTACTGGACCTTGAACTGTATATACTTGAAAAATAAAGCAGAGGCAACAAGCTTCAGGCTCTTACAACAATGTAGAATTGAAGCCTTTTTGTATTTCACACAAGACCAGTGGTTGATGTGGGGAATTATAACAAGCAAAAAAGAAAAGAAAAAAACACTCTTGGTCACAAATTTGTCATGTACGTATACTTTCCGTGTGTTGAATACCAATACCCATATTTTATACAATTACTAAAAAGAACCCTATATTTTACTGTTTGTAGCTTTATGTAGAGTAGGAACAAATGCTAACACATGTACACAAAGTCTTAACCTGAAACAATGTGCCATAAATGTATAGATAGATTCATAGATGTTTGGGGGGTTTTGAAAGGTTTGCTATTATCCACAGATACTGTCGCAAACCTGTAAAATAACTCACTAACATGCCTGTAACAAACTTATGTATTTCCCTATCTAAAGCTTTTATGGACACAAATTTGTTTCTTTTTTTTTTGTTCGTTTGTTTGTTTTGATATATCTATATATATATATATATATATATAAATATATTTTTGATGTTTTCTGTCAACTGTCACCATATTTACTGTTCACTGAAATAAATGGAATCAGGGGCATGCTTCTCTCTCTGGCTGGTGTCTTTGTTGTCATGGAGTAGATTTATTTTATTACATTGTGTGTACCTTTGATTGTAATATATTCCGTTGTTTGAAGTGTGAAGTAAACAAAAATAAAATAAAAGGCAATTACTCTCTTAATTTGGAAATTTCATTAGTAAAATAATGATGTGAATCTATCAATGACAGTGGGGTAGCCAGGAATTCAGTTTTTTGGGTGTTAAAAATCCCCACAAGAAATTACAAATTTGGATGGGACTAAATTGTCAACCCGCTGTGAGTACAGAGAGGGGCTAGGGAGGTTGGGGTGTGCAATAAAGGTGGATTGTCTTGTGGGCGGGGGGGTTGCAATTAGCATCTTTATCTATATCTCAGGTGTAAATCTCGCGCAGCTAGACCAATGAGGGAGTAGCTCGGAGCGAAGGTTTAAGCGTGATGTTTGTGAGAAAAGGTAAGAGTTCTGTTTTATATTATATTATCGTTCTTGCAAACGGGGTGAGACTGCTCTTTAGATTCATGGAATAATTGACCACGTGTCGAAGACAATAGTTCCACTTTGCCTTCCGCATTAAGTCTGGTCTGGGCTGACCCCAGCTTATCCAAAAAGGCAGCCTGTGTGCATTACATTGACTGTCAGCCACCAACGCTGATTCTGTACTCATTTATCTGACTCCAATTTAATTATTAATATCCAATTGCTATGTAAAATTTACACTTGATTTGCTAAAGGACTCCCGTACTTTTGAGACTGTTCTTTGAACTGGATACGCTGGTTCCACCGCGTGTCACATACGGCCATTATGTACGCGTCTCACGGCTGTCTAGATATCTGCGTTTATCTCAGAGGTTGCGGAAGAGGCCACTTTGTGAGGTATAGCCTATCCAATAAGGCTCAGGGACCCAAGAAGGTAATATTGGCGACCCCCGTTCTCAACATGTATAAACGCCATGCGGAGATGATCAAATTTTAAGACATAGTTCTACGGGTGCAATACTCCGTGATACATTAAGCTTAAATAGACAACCTCCCTAGACCAGCTGAGGGGGTAACCCAGACTGAGGAAATTAATCAACTCATTACCTGTTAACAGAGTTAGTACATCAACTTTCAGAAAAACCACACAAATCAAGTTTAACGATTTTATTTACCAGGAAGGTTATTTACTTAAAATAATCAATTATAGTTACAGATTACAACAAATAGAGTACAATATTCAAATAGAGTACAGAGTAAAATACTTTGTCATACCTGGCAATCGCTACACACAAGACACAAGGTGAAATGTGTGGAAGAGTCTGACTACAGCTTCCCCATACTGGAGTAACTATGGTACCATGGCACCAGGAGATCTGTTAAGCAGATTCTTCCATACGGGGAACTTGCGCTCAGCCCTGAGTGAGATGCAGGGGTTCTGACTCTGAGACTCAAGCATACACGGAGCCCAGAACAGTGCGGCTCAGACCATATACTCTGGTTAAGTTGTGGAGCTGGAAAATGGTTGAAAAGAAAGATGCAGATGATGTGAAACCATGATAATTTATTAATGACAATAATCAATGGTTAAGACTGAGAGAGCAAATATGAACACATTCAATACCTATAGCTAAACACAGGATGCTGCTAAGGCAAAGAAACATGAACAGGTTCAACAACGAAGTTCATAACCAAATGATTCTGTACGGTGTGACTATGGTACCAGAGGTGCGTTCAAATTCAGCGAACAAGGCTAACGTTCGCGAACGTTTTCAAACTTTTTTCCGTTAGCTTTGTGTTCGCCGCAAACGTTTGCAAACATAAGCGAACGGTCTGAAAAGGTAGTTTGCGGCGAACAAAAATGGACGCTGGACTGAGCGAAATGTGTTCCCAGATGGAGATTTCAATTGAAGATACCGGTAATGCAAACAATTTGGAACGTTCTTAAAAAGCCGTTAAAATTTAACCGTTCAAAGAAAACATGTTTGCCACGCACGTTCGGCTCTGTTCGCTGAATTTGAACGCACCTCAGGAGAACTGTTAAGCAGATTCTCCCCAAATGTCCCTTTGGACTTCCCTTAAATGCAGTCCTGAGTGTTACGTATCAGATACGGGACGAACCCAAGTGCAACGACCAGGAGACAGATTCACAAAAAAGGAGTTTTTAATAAATTAAGTGTTGGGGTAGTCCCAACACTGTACAGGAATGGCAACACACAGAATAACACAGGTATTGCCTGGAAGCCCGGGGTGGGCTGCTCCAAGCCGGAGCTGGACTGGAGGATCTGGAACTTATCGTTCCAAGCCGGACTGGACAGGAACTGGACCGGGAGGTCCACACGGGAATCAGGGTCTGGAACGGAATGTTCCAAACCGGAACTGGACTGGACTGGAACTGGACCGGGCGGTCCACACTGGAATCAGGGTCTGGAACGGAATGTTCCAAACCGGAACTGGACTGGACTGGAACTGGACCGGGAGGTCCACACTGGAATCAGGGTCTGGAACGGAATGTTCCAAACCGGAACTGGACTGGGCTGGAACTGGACCGGGAGGTCCACACAGGAATCCGCGTCTGGAACGGAATGTTCCAAACCGGAACTGGACTTTGAACAGGTAGTGATACGACTCACGCCTGGACTGGACTGGAACTAGCAGGGGAGCGACTCACTACGGCAGGGCTGGAGCTGGACCGGAATGACTGCACCGGTACAGGACAAACAAAAACAGAGGGGGATTAGTGCAAGGAAAGGCACGGGAAGGACCGGGAGGTTCTCACGGAGGTGCAGGGCTTGGCAGGTAGGTGAATGATGAAGCACGGCAGGGCAGGGTAGTGTGGCGTAGCTGCGGTAGGTCCGGATGGAGCTGACTGGTCTCCAGAGCTCCCGGAACCGTAACCGAAGACTTTGGTGGCTTCTTCGGCCAGACAGGAACAGCTGGAGGGTAGCCAGGAATAACGCCACCGCGGAGCCTACGCGAGCAGGAGGTGGAGGTACCGCAACACACACAACGAACACCGGGCTTACGAACACTGCTGCTGAAGAGTGGAAGCTGGGTTAGGTGGAGGAGAAGGGAAACAGGTTAGCTACATTCACAACAGGAAATAACTGGGGAGGTAAACTACCAATCCGTAGTTTCGAGCGGAACCAAATGCTGTAAGGGGAGAATATCCCACAACCAAGCGAGTAGTTCGAAGTAAAAGACCAGATAACACAACGAGCACTAACACCAAGTGACGATAGTTAACGAACTGGCGCCGACTGGCAGCCAGCCGAAAGACTATATAGTGAGGTTAATGACAGAACTAAATAAGGAACAGGTGTGGAAATAAAACGGGAGTGATTGTGAAACACCAGGTGAGGAAATGCATGCAACGAGGGGGAAGGAGTGAAAGGCGGAAGTAAGACAAAACAACCAGACGAACAAGACAGGGAAGGACACGCCTAGTCCGCAGCAGCGGGGAAAACACGGACAAAAGGATCCAACATGACACGGAGGGAAAACAGGAAAACACGGAAAACGAACAGGAAGGGAGCGGAACATTACACTGAGCAGGCCTTCCACATTCCACAATTCCCTTTGTTTGTCCAAATAAGGTCTGGCCAGGAATAGAGCTGTAACACCTCACCACCAAGAGACCCCCCCTCTCCTCCAGGAAGAGAAACTACATAGTCTACCCCCCCCCCGATCTAGTGATAGTAATAAGATACTATGTACGACGGCGTGTGATCTTATGATTTTACCTATCATTTCTCTAGATACCAGGTGAGGTCCAGGTGATGGCCACTCTGTGATTCAGATACTTATGTGAACATACAACCTACAATCCTCCTTTCAAACACATTCTTTATTCCTTCCCATGTATTTTTCCCCCTCCTATACTTTCACCTACCACACATTTCAATTGGTATTAATCCCGGTCCACCACATTTATCATATTATCCACAATTATTTACATGCACATACATAAGATGTTTTATACATATGCTGCTTTGTTTCAGTTTGTAATATGTTCCTGTTTGAACCTGGCTCGGCCGTCTGCTTTCCCATGAGAAATCCTGGGTTCCTGCTCTAGGCAAGTTCATTGATGTGGTTTAGGAGTCAAAGGGTCGCAAGATGTCCTGAAGAGTGCCTTTTTCAACCTCTAATGTCCAGTTGTCTTGTCTTTCCAGCTGTCGTTTACGACTTTGTGCTTTTTATGGCTCAAAGTTGTAGGGCAGTGGAGTTGGAAGTCCCGTGTGAAGAGGCAAAGATGCAATGTGGTGGGTAGGACAGTAGATTCTTCGGCCACCTCGTGAATTGTTTTATTGCACCCTCAAGGAAGTCGCCACCAGCTCAGTAACCCAGGGTTTATGACTGACAATACAAAAGATCAATAATTTTCAGTCTTACACAGGCATTTCAGGTGGGGGAGGGGTGGAGGGGTTTCACACCCAAAAGTCATTGATTTTCATAGTGCAGCGTTCATATCGCATCATTTCTAGTGGAAAAAGAATTATATTAAAGTCTGAAAAATATGTTTACATAAAAATGGTTGAAATGTGAAATACCTGTTTCAAAGTTGTTTTATGTTTGTTGCTATGCGTGTGTTTTAAAATTATTTTATTCTTTTTAAAATTGGTGTATCTTCACATGTTCAGAACACATACAGCTGAAGTCGGAAGTTTACATATACTTAGGTTGAAGTCATTAAAACTAATTTTTAACCACTCCACCGATTTCATGTTAGCAAACTATGCTGTTGGCAAGTCAGTTAGGACATCTACTTTGTGCATGACACAAGTAATTTTTCCAACAATTGTTTACAGACAGATTATTTCACTTTTAATTCACTATATCACAATTCCAGTGGGTCAGAAGTTTACATACACTAAGTTGACTGTGCCTTTAAATTTTTAATATTTGGTCGCATATCCTTTGCATACCATGACTTCCTGATGTCTGTGACCCAACAACATCAAAAGACTCTTGATATCGTATTTTCTGGTACTCTTACAAGTGATACTATAACGTTTCTGCATTTGAATGGATCTCTATGTGAATTGGGGGGGTGGGACTAAATTTAGCTGTAAATTATGCTGGAACAGTATGGAATACATGATTGGTAAAATGGCTGTAAGTCATCAAGGGTCTGAAGTATCAAACAAGCCTGAAACCATCAATCTGCTGCCAGATATGCAGTAGATATGGATGGATCACTTTAAGGGTTGTTTCTCCTTACAAATTTTCCTATTGAACTCTATGGAAAAATAAGTCAGGAGAAGAAACCCTACTTGATTAGAACAAAAATATTTTTTTACATTGAATTAAAGCAATATTGTAGTTGCTGAGAAAAGCCAGATTTTAAAAGACAGATTTGGGTTTTTTTCCCCCCCTAGTGCAGTGGCATTCATCAAGTGACAAAATGATAAATATGAGGTCGCTTTGAATTTGCGCTTAAACTAAACACTCAAAGACAAAGAATGCAGTACTGTGACTCGTCTCTGAAGTGTGTTGTTTGATTTCAGGTTCTCAGTGACAGAGTGGGTTTCCTATACAGACAGTGGGTGGGGTACCTGTCTGAGAGAGAGATGACACTCGGGGGGGGGGGGCATAAATCAGCCATTACTGCGAGTTCACCAGGCCTGACTGCGTCGAGTCGGGCTCCTCCCTTGTGGAGGGCCATGCACTCAGACAGAGAGGAGCCGGGAGACCGGGGAGCGCGCTCTCACCCACCGCACTCGCAGAGTACGTGCTTCAGCCAGCCTCCTACACTCCATCAATGGACACTCCGTGCATGACAGGCCCGATCAGCTCTTCCGGGGTTGACAAAGGGGCCTCCATATCGCCGAGGAGGAGGTAATCACAAACATGGAAAATGCACATAACCCGGCGGCTCCGTTTGAGCTCGCGGCACTCTGGGGATGTACACCAGGCAACTGGAGTCGAGGGCCTTTGTTTAACCTGGCAGCGCACCAATCAGAATCATTCATCTTCAATGGCAGCTCATCTGTGGAAATGCAGCCAGGGTGCACAGGTGGCGGGGCAACTGCACACAGCCTCGCAAAAGAAGCCAAAGCCCTCTCTCTCTCTCTCTCTCTCTCTCGCTCTCTCTCTCGCTCTCTCTCTTTCTCTCCACCGTAATGGATGGATTCTCTGCTATGCAAGTGATTGAGCGTGTGCCATCCACCAAAGGGCACGATAAGCCGAGAGCCCTTATGTCACCCAATCTTAAAGCAGTTTATCAACAGCGTTTCTCCTCCCACATTGCGCCCTCAAACAAAGACACGCACAAAAAAACAAGAAACAAGAAATTGCTTATTACTCCCGATGAAGGCGCTCTCCTTCACAAGCGTCTGCCCATCTTCTTCAGTCACCACCACTGCGTTTTCAAGTCAGGGAGACTCCCTCGGGGAGACTCTCGATCAGAGGTCAGAGTAATTGGGTAACAGGGGGGACACCGAGACCATATGGCCCAGAATCACACACCTCTCATACGTCCTTTAAGATAGCCACCTAACAGATCATTTGCACACGGGAAACTGGAGCGCCAAACATACTGTAAAATGCATATTTAATAAAGATTTTTATTTAAAGCGCAGCTTTTCCAAGCAAAGAGGGTAACTTTGGGGTTGACTGACCCCAGGACGTACACCCTCAGCACACCCTCGGCACAAGTAATTTGCTTGACACCTAGTTTTCCTCATTTTATTTTCTTCCTTACTTACATATACACTGCCTGGCCAAAAAAAAAGTCGCTGTTGCACCCGTCATGCATAGTGCCCACTGTACAAGCCTCTGGAGGCAGTGTTATGATCTGGGGTTGCTTCAATTGGTCAGGTCTAGGCTCAGCAACATTATGCAGCAATAAAGTGAAGTCAGCTGAGTACCTGAATGTACTGAATGACCAGGTTATCCCATCAATGGGCATATTCCAGGATGACAATGCCAAGATTCATCGGGCTCAAATTGTGAAAGAGTGGTTCAGGGAGCATGAGGAATCATTTTCACACATGAATTGGCCACCAGAGTCCTGACCTTAACCCCATTGAAAGTCTTTGGGATGTGCTGGAGAAGACTTTACGGAGTGGTTCGACTCTCCCGTCGTTAATACAAGATCTTGGCCAAAAATGAATGCAAGGTTGTCGAAACAATGCCACGACGAATGCCCGCTGTAATCAAAGCTAAAGGCGGTCCAACAAAATATTGTGCGACTTTTTTTTTTGGCCAGGCAGCGTATAATCAAATGTAAAGCAGACCTGCCACTAACAGTGAGGGCTCCGGCCCCTTGTCACTGTGCCTGGATATCCTATATATCTTTGATCCTGTTATAAACTGGATTCGGGGGGCAGCCAATCAAAAAGGATAATACATATGAAAATCGCACACGGATTCATTAATCTCTGTTTTGTATCATCTAGAATGCATCCTGCTGGTGAAAATAGAGTTGTTAAACATTTCAGGCTCTGTTTCTATACTGTCATACTATTGTGATAGATTTAGCATAAATGTACAGTTTCTCCTTGAAGTCATGCCTTCCTTCCAGTTCCTCTCCACAGGTGAGGTGTTTCATCTATTTAATATCAAATTATACAACTTTGCCTCCTGTACTAACACTTCAAATTCTCACATCACATTCTCTCTTGCTGAGTTGCCTCACAGCATGTATGGTGTCTTCATATTGCAATCATTTGCCATGTCTATTTTTTTCTATTATTGAGAGGGACTGTGGGCAAATTATGCTTTAATGCAAATCAGTATTCATTGGATAGTCTCAGAGGTAATCATTTTTGTAACAACATAATTAGTTGCATGGTATAAGTAATTTAGTAAACACAGGCATATTTTTTCAGCTGACTGCAGATGGATTTGTGTTGCAATGATTTATCTGAGTGGACCTACCTCCAAATGTTAAAAATGAGAAAACAAGTGAAAATTTTATCTAATACTATTTCTATTGCTACGCTACTTGAAATTAAAAAAGCTTTGGAATGCATATTTCAGTATACACACTACATCCCATAATCTACATCCCACATCCTACTTTTGTATATAAAATGAAGATAGGATTACCCAGCCCATTTCTTGAGAAACAGCTGAGGTTTACATAGCCTTTAAAATATGGCCCGAGGCTTCTACAGCCTAGGCTGGAGTTAAGCTGCCTGGCTTTAGATACAGTAGTTCCTATATTCCCACGGTACACCATCGCACCTGTATGTTTCCAAACATCTATTTACTACTTTAAAAGATAAAATAAAACAAGAAGACATAAACATATGATTTTTACAGATTTTATTTATTTGAACATATCACATTTATTATTAAATATGACATGCTATGTTCTCTTAGCTTTATTAAAAACGTGTTTATATTTAAATGATGCAGTCATGTCACAAATCATAGGATATTAAAAATGTGTATGATCGATGGTGTTTTTTTGAACATCACAATGCAATTCCATCACAAAATATTTTAGTAACTTACAATGCATTATTAATCATGAACCATGTTGAGCTTTAAAATGGATAAAAAGAATCTTGGTCTAATCTATTGAAAAAAACTAGATGACTTTGTCGTTTAAAGGTCTTTAAACATAAGGATATGATTAATTTGTGCATTTCTTAAGCAGGTTTTTATCCAAATATACATATATATATATTCCCCAGGGGACAGTCATTGCAGGGAACGGCTCTTCTCATTGCTGCAATGATTTGGAAGGATGCACTGAGCGCAGCTATGTCACTTGAAATGGAGCCGATTGCAGCACAGAATTCAGATGTTTAATGACTTGGGTTAGACACAGAATTAAGACCCATCTCCTCAGTGCAGTAAATGGTATTCTTTTATTGCTTTATGTTTTAGTTTCTGACTGCTTGTCATTGATTGTCATTATGATCCTGCTGGGACCCCCACCCAGTGCTAAGGCATCCAGGGGACCCCCATCATTAGTTAAATATATATATATAGCTATTGCATATCATGTCTGGCCAGGGACGCCCTAACATCCCTCCAACGACCCCACAGGGGACCGCAGACCCCCTGTAGAGAAAACAGGAATGTAGACCATATGATCTCAGGTTCTAGTTTCACGTCGACTAACTTACATCAGCACTTTGGTGATGTTGCGCATACACTCGCTGGCTTGGTAATGTCGTTAGCCGGGGCTGGCACTGTTGCTAATATAAATCAGGTGAATGCTTTTAAGCTCCCTGATATTCAAGGTCTTTCTGGATAAGAGTGTTAAATGGATGTGATTCATGTAATGTGGGACACATCGTGGCAACCACCCAGTTCTCCCTTCATCACATCCACCCCATCCTCACCAGGAGGGAACATACTGTAGCTACTTGTACAAGCCCTCAAGATGTCTCGCATTGACTATTTTAATGCCTTGCTGGCCATCTTACGTGCCTGTGCGTTCAGGCCTCTACAACACGTCCAGAATGCTGCGGCGAGCCTTGTCTTCAGCCAGTCTAAATTCACACATGCCACAGCAGTTTTGAGTGCCCTTCGTCCGTGGCCGCCCGTATTAAATTCAAATCTCTCACATTGGCATACCAAGCTTCAAATATTACTGCCCCTTCCTGTTTTCAGGCAATGCTTACACCATAGACTCCAACCGGATCTACCTGATCAGCATCTTCACACCAGCTGGCTGACACATCTCTTCAGGCCCCGGCTCTTCCTCGTCCTCCTCTGCCTCCGCCTTCTTTGTTCCCCCCTGATGGTGCAACAACCTTCATCTCAGTGCTTCTATATAAAGAAAAAACTAGTCCTTCCCTCCTTTTACCTCACAGGTCTTTTGCAATTGAAGTGTTTTTCCAAAACTCACTCAGCCCACTTTTATTAATTTTGAGAAAATCAACTTTTTTGTTTATTTTAAATTGGTGGAGTTTTTAGCATGAAAAAAATCACATTTTATGCTTGAATCCCTAAAAACAATAGTGTTAAAGTAAATATCTAACCATTTATCATAAAAATGATACCCACCTTGAAAAATATGGTTTGTCAAAACTGGACTAAGTGAGCTTTGGAAAAACATTCTTCAATTAGCTTTGGATAAATGTGTCTGTCGAATGATTAAATTGCAAATTGTAGTGTAAAGTTATCAACCAATCTTTTCCTAAATATCAAAATGTGTAATTGTGATTACTTGTTGAATGAATGTCCAAATCAAAAAAGAAAATGTAGCAATTACTGCATTACCACAGAAACTAGTTCTAACATAAGAGGCTTAAGAAATGCAAAATTTAAGCTGCACAGTTCTGTATTGTGTGTCAGTCAGATTTCTAACTGTGAGGGAATCGGGCCCATATACAATCTTCATCTGCAGTGAACCCATGTACATCATGCACTTGTTAACCAACTACCTGACACTTCTGAAACACAGCTTTCAATGTGGTAGATCTCTGGCTCCCAACGTTGAAAGTGAGAGGGAAGTGAGAAAATTGTTACAGGAGTAAATGGGTCAGAATCCTTTGAAAGTGGGCCACTGCCGGCAGTTTATAAAAAGCACAGGGATGTAGGGTATCGTGGGGGGAAACTGAAGGTGACACAGAGCAGCTTTCAATGGCTTTGAAAGAGGTCTCCTACCCACTCATATCATTCAAACCCTGTGTAGCCCCTCTTTCACCAAGATCATGGACTATCCATTCCATGGAAAGGGAGTAGAACATGCTCTTAGCCCCATATTCAGATTTATAAACTTTCTAAGCAACAGTTCGAAGCATATGGCCTCATTACATATGGCTCTATTCTTTCTCCAATTGACAACTAAGCTTCAATGCCTTCCTTTTATCAAGTGAACAACTCCACACATGCCCTTGCTTATACCATCTAAAATAATTCCTCTAATTTTTACGTTAATTTAATCTTTATTTAACCAGACAGGTGAACTGAGAACGAAGCCCAGGGAAATAAATGTAGGAATGCAAAGGATTGTGTTGGCCTTCATAAATCGTGATCCAATTTTTT
This sequence comes from Synaphobranchus kaupii, assembly GCA_029718625.1. NCBI lineage: Eukaryota > Metazoa > Chordata > Actinopteri > Anguilliformes > Synaphobranchidae > Synaphobranchus > Synaphobranchus kaupii. The sequence continues at coordinate 21,799,850 of CM056379.1, forward strand.
TTTTTTTTTTTTTGGAAATGTCATTTATCCATTCTCTGATTTTGGACAGAGGGCCAAGCACTAATGGCGGAATGGACACTGTTTATGAAGGCACATATTTTTGTACACAGAAACCATTGGGGAGCAGTGACAGTCACAGGCTTTGGCCGGAGTACGACATCTGCTGTTTATACACAGATTTCTCTTTATAAATAGTTTACAATTGCACGTTTTAAGCCACTGCCCTGCTGCTGTGCGAGCAAAGTTCAGCGGAGGAATACAGAACTAAGGAATAAGGCTCTCCATTGAAGTGATGATCAAAGCAGTGTTGAATCCACCATCAGGCGCTTACGCTTGCTTATGGAGCTTGTCTTCCCACTGGAGACTTTTTCTTACATTGCATTACACTCATTTATAGGAGGCTCTTATCCAGAGTGACTCACGGTGTAGGAGAAGCACAAGCGATTCACCTAATTAATACGAGAAAATGTGATAGATCCGGCTAACAGCATTCCCAGACCAGCCATTAAAGACACAACATCACCACAGCACAGCGCAAGTTAACTGTGCTAACCAATAACCAAAATATGAACTCTAAATGCATACAGACTACATCCATAACAAGCCCTCAGAAACACAAAACTATAAAATCACCAGTATCTGAGTCAGTACAAAAGGTGGGAGTGCTATTGGGTAGGGATGGGAGGGGAACCAAGGGATTCAGTCTGAGTCAGAGGATTCTGTTGTCCTGACCATTTTCACAAGTTCGTTCCGCCTCGGTGGGGCCAGTACAGATAGGCCTTGTGACTGTGAGAGGCAGCCAGGCAGGGAGGGGAGAGCCAGTCACCTCGAAGTTGAACCGAGAGATAAATGACTGGTTTTTGGGTATTCAGGCTCGGCCTTGCCCAACTTTACTGTTTCTTGTGTTTCTGTAATGCAGCAGTGTCTCTGTCTCAGTAAAAAAGTTTCTGTGCAAATAAAATTGAATTGAAATGAAGTATGTCTGGCTATGTCAATATTTTATAAATTTCTGAAGTGGGAAATGGTCTTATTTTCCAAGTTGAGGGCATGAATAGTCGAAGAAACAGAAGTCACAAGAGGAATGACAAGTAGTCCGACTCATGAAAAGGCCAGACATAGACACTCCTGTTAGTATCCAACTTGAGTCAACCTTGAGTCAGAGTTAATTGCGAAGAATCGACAAATGATATATCTATGAAATAAAATGATGAAAAGAATTTTGGTGGAATTCTCCAGAGCATTATCTTTAAAACTGACACTCACCCAACCCACACACATGTAACCTGATAATCGGACAGCCTGACATCTTGACTCACAGAGCACATTAATAGCAACAGATCCCCACACCCAGCCCAGGCAGTCCGTGTGGTCATCAACTTTCCTGATATACCTCAACAGCTGTAGTCTGAGCCACAGCCCTCCTCTCTCAATTCAACACAGTGAGAGAGAGAGGAGAAGAGAGAGAGAGAGTGTGTGTGTGCGTGTGTGTGTGTAAAAACTAGGGCACTGTTCCCTGGCCTCTTTTTTCAAACTAGAAGCAGAAATTTGTGGAGAGCAAGGACTGAAGAAACAGCAGGAAGCTGAGGTTGTTGTTGAGCAGTGAAGTCCAAACTCAACGGTCCGGGAAGCCCAGTGCCAGAGGGGATCCCTGTTTGCGGAAATAGAAGAAAAGCACGAACAAGCGAGCGATCGAACGAACAAGGCCACCATGCTGGAGGACAAGAGGACAAAGGTTAAGATCACCTTCTTCGTCATCCTGGTGGGCATCTCTTGCATGTTCACCGCGGTGGTGACGGATTACTGGGCGGTGCTGAGCCCGCGGGTGGAGAAGCTGAACACCACCTGCGAGGCGGCCCATTTCGGGCTCTGGAGGCTCTGTAAGAAAAGCATCTTCATCGTGGAGAAGGACACCAAGGAAAAAGGCTGTGGGCCCATCAGCTTGCCTGGAGGTGAGTGTGCATCTCACCCCCGTGTGTTACAACCACCGCTACACCTCTGCTCAAGCTGTGAATGGAGCTTCACCAGAGTGCCAGGTCACCTCCCAAAGAAGTTAATATAACATGTAGAAATGGGGGGTGGGGGGCCACGGTCCCACATACTCCAGGGCACAGTAGCACTCTAAGATGAACGCCTTTGTGCAATGGATCCACAGACACCATTGTATTGAGGGCTTCCCTCCTTAGTCTTAAACCTGTGGAGTTTAGGGGGACAGAATCATTTTCTAGGCAGCAGATTATCGTTATGATTTCATAGGCAGAAATAGCATTAGACATGACATAACAGTGGTGAACATTAATAATACCCTTAGCTCAGGACAGATTAGATATATCTGTATAATTATGAACAAATATCCAAACATATCCCTCCAGAATAAATGTTTTTGGTCCAGGGATGGGCAAAATTCATGCAAATGTATCATTTTACAAAATACAAACACCCAAATAAACGTCAATAAACTCTGAAACACTGGTGAAAAGGTATTAAATTACAATTTACATGTGTTGTTTGCAAAGGAAGATAAAATAAGTTCAGGTTATGACATTAATGCTGTAGCTTTAATATAAAGTGTAGCATATGAAATGGCAGATCACAAGGGTAAGCGCCCAGTGCATAATTTTATAATACCAGTGCATAATTTTTAAAGGAGAGCAGACAGTCTGCTCTCTTTATGTATTTGTCCTCTTTATTCAGATGGGGAAAGCAGAGAAGGTTACAGATTGAGATAGGATCGAAGTATAGAAAGTGTCATGGCGGAGAACGGAACCCTGGGCCACACGAGGGGATTTGCATGTGGGCTGACAGTTGGCCCCCTTACTGAGAGACTGAGCCACACGCTCTCACAACAACATGCATTTTCAGTATTTCAAAAATTCTGTTGTGATATTATTTCCCCCCAATAATCTCAAATACAAATAATAAAAATTAAAAAAAGGTATTCCAGTATGTGGCCTATTTCAAATCAATGTGTTCAATACTGTCCTTCTTTGCTTTTTTCTACTTTATTGCTTTATTAAAGTAATTAAAATGAGGTTTGTGTTTCATGCTTAGGTATTTGCCAGCTCTACAAATACTCTTTCAGCAACTAAGTCCTATTAAATTCAAAGCATCCCCAGTGATATGGGGCTGAACCCTGCTCCCACGCCTTGTATTATGACTATAGTTGTCAGTCACTGTGAAAACAGAAGTGAATTGGTCTGGTCTCACATTTGCAATCGTGAGTAAAGGGAATAAATCCCACATACATCCTCTGTAACACTAAACAAAACAGGTGTTTTTTGTATCCCAGCGCAAAATATAAATCCACACAGTGTCACATAGGCACTGTAAGGGGTGGCGGGGTCAATCAACAGAAGATAATTTTGTTTGGAAAAGGATCAATGTCAGTAAAAGCATAATCTACGCATCATCATTTGTTTATGCGTGACAGTAAGATGTATCGTGACCCTTGTTGAAAGTTCAGCGTTCCATTCAGATAAACTAGCCACTCGTGGAGCTGAGCTGAGCTGTGTGAAAAATGGATCCTGGAAGAGCCGAACAACCCACTGATGAATGGCATGTGCTCCAGTCATTCATGCTTTTCAGGGCAGCCCCTGGTGACTGTCACGGTGCTCCAAAGAATGGGGTTTTCCAACAGGTCCCCTCAGTATAGGGGGGTGAGGGAGAGGTGGTGAAACCAGCAGCTGATCCTTCTCCTGGGATTGCATCCCTCTTCATTTCCACAGCTCAGGGAGGGGGAAGTGGTCATTTCCACAGCTCAGGGAGGGGGAAGTGGTCATTTCCACAGCTCAGTGAGAGGGAAGTGGTCATTTCCACGGCTCAGCGAGGGGGAAGTGGTCATTTCCACAGCTCAGCGAGGGGGAAGTTGTCATTTCCACAGCTCAGTGAGAGGGAAGTTGTCATTTCCACAGCTCAGCGAGGGGGGTAGTGGTCATTTCCACGGCTCAGCGAGGGGGAAGTGGTCATTTCCACAGCTCAGCGAGGGGGAAGTGGTCATTTCCACAGCTCAGTGAGGGGGAAGTGGTCATTTCCACGGCTCAGTGAGAGGGAAGTGGTCATTTCCACGGCTCAGCGAGAGGGAAGTGGTCATTTCCACAGCTCAGTGAGGGGGAAGTGGTCATTTCCACAGCTCAGTGAGAGGGAAGTGGTCATTTCCACGGCTCAGCGAGAGGGAAGTGGTCATTTCCACAGCTCATTGAGGGGGAAGTGGTCATTTCCACGGCTCAGTGAGGGGGAAGTGGTCATTTCCATGGCTCAGTGAGGGGGAAGTGGTCATTTCCATGGCTCAGTGAGGGGGAAGTGGTCATTTCCATGGCTCAGTGAGGGGGAAGTGGTCATTTCCACGGCTCAGTGAGGGGGAAGTGGTCATTTCCATGGCTCAGTGAGGGGGAAGTGGTCATTTCCATTCACATCATTCAAAATAGAACCTCCTCAAACTGAAGCCGGGTCTCTGTGGCCCTGGGCCATTGCGAATTCTGACGCTGTCTTGTGGTCGTTTAGGCTAAGGTGTAAAACAGCACTTGGCAGTGCCCGATTGAGGATTCGTTCGTGAAGCTATGTGAGGAATTCCCAGTAAATGGCTGACCCCACAGCTGAGATGAAATGGGGGAATTACCACATTAGCCACCAGTTGTTCTACAACCAACATCATTTCAGTGTAACCAAACACTGACAGGAATGTAGAAACCATGTGGGCTTATTTATAAAAGTGCCCTGTGTGGTTTTATTTTAGCGCATTCCTCTGTTTGAATACCTCATGGGTGAATTGTCTGAAATGCACCTTTGACTTGAAGTGTGTTCTCAGGGGCACCATCCATTTCTATATGGCATTAATGTCTTCAGAAATGAATGCCATACATTGTGAGCTATGCAATATCAACCCCTGAGTCAGCTCTTTGTAGACCGAAGAAAAATGTGCATGATAGGCCCAAAGCAAAGGTTAGTTCCTCTTTGTTTCAGTAAGAGTTAAATGTAGGATTGCTCTCTGGCAGAATCTCAGGTAGTAAAGTAATTTTAACATACACAGGCACAGGTACAAACCAAAACACACATAAAATTGCACAAGAAATTAAAACAAGATTCCATCCCTCCCTCGTCAGTCACTCAGAATATATTTCTGACTAAAAAAGAGACAGAAAGGAAGGACAGAGCAGTGCCTTGCGTGCGAGAATATATGTGACAGAGAGGCCAGGATGTAAATAACCTTCTCAGTGCTCTCTAATGGACGCCTGAGTCTATCTTGGCATCAACGTTGTATTTAGAAAGGAGCAGCATTCATGACCAGACTGCCACAAAAAATTGCTGTTTATGCTACAGCAGGATACTATCTAAATGCATTGTCTTGCTGTGGCATCAGGTAGGCTACATGAACAGACTGAGCCACACACTCTCTTTAGGAATGCAGCCGATGTCAGACAGACATCAGGCTATGGTATCTGACTGACGGCGTCAGAGTAATCAGATCCCTACGAACAGGCCGAGGAGTTATGAAAACGAAGAGCCATTTGTTCCAGGACAACTGAACACACACAGAGAGCCATTTAAATGGAAATGAACAAATGTGGTTGAACACAGATGTACAGCTTCAAGACCGTAAGTTCACTGGGCGCAGCTGCTACTGAAGAGTAAATCTGAATACCCAAGTGTGGAAATGTGAGTCCCCCTAGATTCAGCATTGGTCTGAACCGGTCAACTGCCTTGAGAAGTTGCCAAGCATACGGACGGCAGAGCGAGTCAGCGAATTCTGACCTTGGTGTTCCTTCTCGCGCGCCGTACACAGCCCAGATGTGTGCATGCATTTGTCGGGCCAAGTAAACAGCTGTTAGCAAGCACGAAGCAGAAAGGCATCTCTCCCCAGAGGCAACTGGGCTCCATTTGAAGCGTTGGCAGTGTCACGTGGTGTTTGTGCGGAGTGTGCATGTGGAGGTGGAAGATTGCCCTCCAGGGGCTGAAACACAACCTTGGTGGGGGGAGAGGCTGGGAGAAAACTACACTCCTGCAGTAACATGCAAGCACTGCGTCTGATAAAATTGCAAAACGCAAACATGCATTAAAGTTCATCACCCACTGCGAGAAAATGACTTCAATCGGTTTTGTATGCATAAATAAAGACAAACAACTCCCAGGTCCTCGACTGAGCGAGCCAAGGGGCTGATTGTGAAATTGAATGTTTTACAATCTCCCATTTCCTGTTGTCGTCGTCTCTCTGTCTGAGACGGACAGCAAGGCTCACGTGCACGCGATTTTCCCTCAGTATTCACGCAGAAGAAGCCAAAGTAAAATAAGCGTCTTCGATGTTACCATTTCCACCCGCGAGGCATAACAGCCACGACTCTTGTTAAAATGAAGCCACGTAGACTTCGAAGTGATTAATCAGAACTGCGAAAACCCCCCACGGTTAGACAATAATTTAAAAACAGTGTAATGTGCTGAAGAAACAGTGCCTTGCCAAAATTATTTGGCGTACAAGATTTTTTTTTTTTTGTTTGCTCACTGTCAAAGGTACCCAATGGCGGTTAAATTTAGGTCTAGCAAATAGCCAGCTGTCCTCGAGTGTAGCAGGGAGGGAGTCAAGTGTGCAGACAAGCTCAGAAGTTCTGTGACTGACAGAGTCAGCTGCAGAGGCCACACATAGCACCAAACCCCCAGGGGCCCCACGGACAGCCCTGTGAGATTACCCCCAACCAGAGCCGCCCTACCCAGACTAATCATTACGGGCCTTAGGCAGCTTCACACAGGTGATAATCTGAGGAGAACTCCTTTCGCAGGCCTGTCAGATTACCCCCACCCCACACAAACGCTAACGCTAACGCTAACCCTAACCCTAACCCTAACCCCGCCCAGGGGCGCTCAGATGCTTGGATTTTCAAGCCAGATTTGAGTGTCAGTATGTGTGGATTGCGCTTAATAGAGAATACATTGAACACTGTTTTTTATTATTTTCACAGACATTGTCCCACTTTTCCCTCAGACACATCTCTTTTCCACCTCACACTTAGTTCTACATTAACTTTGGCGGGAGGGCACATTTCCAACGTGAAAAACATCCTCACAGGTGTTGTTGGATAAAGCAGGAAGAATGAATAGTCACTCAAAGAGGCATTTAACCAGCCTGATTTAGCAAAGATCAACCCGATTTATCAAAGGTGATAACAATCAGCCACTGTTGATGTGCATTTCTTGCAACACACCTGGGGCCACATGTATAAAACTCTGAGTAAAAAAACGCTTAAAAGAATGATCTGGGTGAAAGTCGGAAATCTGCTTAAAAAGTTTAGCATTTTCTACCACTGCCTTTCAGTCACGGTGTCGCCATATCACACGGACTCCAAACATTGCGTACGTATGGTGTCCATCGTGTGCAGAGGTACACAGATTCTCACAGCACGTGTTATATTATACATCTGAATTTCTGCGTGAAAATTGGCTTACGCGGCTTTCTGAGGGCATTTTTGTTTGAGGGTTGTTTCTCCTTCTCTTTCTCCTCCTTCTTGGGTATGGGGGTGTTTATTGTTTATTGTCATTTATGTATCAATGCTTGTACAACACAAGTCAACTTGTCATGCAAATAAAGCACATTTGAATTTGAGAGAGAGAGAGAGAGAGATTGAGAGAGAGACTGTGACTGATATTCCCCAAATATTACAAGGCTCTTAGCAGGTCTGCCTCTCTGTGCCATCTCGCCTTTTTGCATTGACCTATAATCTCATAGCTTCTCCGTTTAGGCCACAGCAGGGCATGTTTCTGGCCCCGCCCACACGTTTGACCCCACTGAATGGGTGAAATCCCTTTGGTGCAGGCCGGCAATTGCCTATCTCACTTCTGGAGTAGGACAACCTTGTAGGACCACTAATCCCGCCAGTTGACAAACAGGCTATTTCGAGGTTACGATACTGAGCCTGGGTACAGGACGAATTCTGTAATGATGATGAATCACTGTGACCCACTCCAAACAAGTAAGTGACTAAACCTTTCACGCAGGAGTGGCCGGCCCTTCAGCAAAAGAGATTTGTCATGGCTGTGGGCATGTAGAAGCTACACCATTGTTAGGACTAGGTCCATCTCCATCACACGAGAAATCAGGGGTGTAGCACGAAATTCTGGGCGCAAATGGAATCTCTGAGGGCCTCTTCCCAAGCAAATGTTTTAGTCCAGGCCTTTTGAGGCCCCCCGTGCACCCACATCTTGGGGCCCTGGGTAGTCAGTTCCACTATTCCCCCCACTACAATGCCCCTGCTTGCAATAACTGGCCTCGTTTGTATACATGTATGATAACTACATCAGTTATTAAACTGCACATAAAACAATTTTTGCACCTGCTATATCTAGTTTTTATGGTGTGTGCTTACCATGTGAAATGCAAGTCACTTTGGCTAATAGTTTCTGCCAAACGGCTTAATTTGAATACTGTATCTGGTTATTTATTCCTTTATACTTGTTGTGAACATTGTGATCAGGTTTCTCCATCACACCTATAGCTCAAGGATAAAGTCATGTGTGGTAACTTAGTTTATGTATGGTACATCCAAAAGTTTCTTTACAGCTTCTGGTTTTATGATTTTAGAAATATCAATAAAAAACAAGTGGGAGTGGCATATTCAGGTATGAATGACCACCACATTACACATTACATTATTTTGGGAGACGCTTTCATCCAAAGCAATTATATGCTGTTATCCAGAGCGATGATTTGGCAAATGCTTTTATCCAAAGAGACATACAAAAAGTGCACACCGAAGGTCACAGAAAAAAATACAGGCACAGGTCAGATAAAGTACACTTCTAAGTGTTAAGTAAGGCTATGGCTAAGTCAAGATAGAAGTTAGGTGCGATTACAAAATTAAAAGAACAAGAACATCAGGATCTAGCTACAAGTGCTACAAGAAAGTGCTAGAACATGAACATACAAGATACAATTGGTACATAAACGTGTTACTCAATAGGTGGGTAACCCAGCATAGAGGTGTCATGTGAATGTCAGTCAAGGTAGAGTCTGAAGACACGTGTCACAACAGAAAATAGGCAGTGACTAAGCGATTCACAGAGGAATGGGGAGTTTGTTCTGCCACTGGTGAGCTAGGGTGGAGAAGCTCTGCAGTCGGGATGAGCGAGAGCCGTTGACACGGAGGGCAGGAAGTGTGAGTTGCCCTGCTGCAGCACAGCAGTCGAGCTGGTGTGTAGTGCTGAATTACGTCCTGTAGGTAGGAGAGGGCTGACCTGTTGGCTGCAGTGTCGTTGGGTCGCTGGGTGGGTCGCTGGGTGGAGTATGTGGTCAGGTACAGTCAAATTTTCCTGATATTGTACAGGAGGAACATGCAGGACCATGCTTTTCCGCAGCGTGCTCTTTGAAGTAACATAATAACAAAAGCAGCATACATCTAGGCCAAACCTTCTCTCAGGACAATCTATTTATCTACAATTTAAACCATGACAGCTATAATTAGCACTCATTTGGGTAATGGTTTCAGATAATAGGCAATAAGTAACATTTCACTTTAAGCCAAAATGTTTTGCAAGTCTCATATTAATTAGTTTAATCTTATTATTCAGTAATAAATCTAGCAGGTGACACCACATACACACATACTACAAGCTCATCAACCATGAACAAAGTCATTTAAAGGGCTTGTCTATTCTTCTAGAAAACAGGCAATAAATTTATTGTTATACATTAATGACGACATTTCTGGTAATAAGCAGGCAACTGGTAACAGGTAACTGATTGGCTCACAGGAAGTGAGTCTGGAACTGTCCGGAACTGTCAAAAAATGTATAATGTATAATAGTTAATTAAACATGGTCATGAAGTTAATTAAAATTGAGGTCTAATATTAATCCAACAGAGCAAACAACAGGTGAAAACATATCGGCTTGCTTAATGATTAATATGGCCGTTTTATCTATTTTTTTCTTGTTCATTTTCTGGGAACTGTTTATCTAAATTATGGCAAAACAATTTAATAAGTGTTAACACACTTTTACTGACAGCACTATCAAGCAAGTGAAATTAACCGTAGCCTAAACCAGTGTGAATCATCAAATGCATCATCAGAAAGTGACTATGTCAGTAATTCCTCGTTGAAGATTTGTTTTAAGGTCTATTTGAACAGCTTGATAGGTGCCCTTGTACTTCGGTTGCTGCTGTGATGTATGGAAATTATGTCATCTTGTTATGTCTGTACATGATTATGGGGACTGAGCCAGTGATATGATAGTCAGCGTCACTCACTGGTCTTAATAAAAGTGCACGGGAGAGTTCAGTGTTGGGGGTGGGGGGTGCAATTAGGGTGATAATAAATGATGAAGGCAATGCAGCCACATAACGTACATAATCCCAAGACTAAATGTGCACTAAGAGACCTGCTAGGTCAATGATATGGTCTATAAGCCAAGTGTAATGTCCTCTTGGGACGTTTCTCAAAGGATCTCAGCATAGCTCACATCTTCACTGTAGAGATCTGTCAGTTTGTCATAACTGCACTGCAGCTATGAAAGGAATGAAAGGAAATAGCAGGAGGCAACAAAGTAAAGCTACTTGTGAGAAAACAAAGAAATATATAGGCTATGTGTGTATATATTTTCAAGACACACTTTGTATACTTTGCATAAATCTTTAAACCAAATCTCTTACCTTTTGACTATGTACACACTGAAGACCACCATGGCCAAAATAAACACACACACACACACACACACACACACATTCACGCATACACACACACACTTACGTCCCTATGCTGCCTCGTGAGTGCGGCCCATTACATCTTTTGTATGCTAACGAGTTTCTTTCGGCTCACCTGGCCCGTTGTGGATTTTCCAGAGAGCATATGTATTTGTGACGTTCTCGTTTAGGGGAGGTTGGACGCTCCCTAGTTTAAAACCGCCGGCCATTGTGTCTCACCATCTAGGTTCTTTGGATTCTCCATCTTGTTGTTTGTTGAAGACATTGGAGGCAAATTGACCAGGCTAGTGTTTTGGAGAACTTTGTGGTGTTCTCGTTTTGGGAAGTTTGGTTGCAGTGATTCCGATGCTTCTTAGTTTGAAACCGCCGGCTGTCGTGTCTCACCATCTGTTAGTCGGTAAAAAGTAGTTTTCGTTGTGTCTGTTTTCATCTTGCTCTGCCAGGAGCACACCGGCAGAGCTTTGTCCTGTCTACCAGTACTCTTTTCCCTTGTTAGTCAATTTTGATATTTTAATAAAAATTTGTAACAACACACACACGCACACACACTTTTAATTGCATATGACAGCAAATAGTGGTACGAACACAGGGCAACAGAAATGAGGCCAGGCTTAGTTACAGTCACGGGCGGACACAAGCACGCACATACACGCACATACACACACGTACACACCAAATGTTCACAAAGAGGCCACTGCAGACAGCTTTTTGTACAATCATTCCGAGGGCAAGCCATCTGAGACTTTGAGTTCATAACATTATTCGGGAAAGAAAGGCATCATTGTAGGCTACCTGGGAAAGCTGTGGGGATTAAACCTGTGCTTTTTACACAACAGAACAATACCACAATGATAATTTGCCATTAACACACTCCTCCACAGATATCCCAGGCAGTCTCTGGCTTCTGCTGAGAGACAAGGTATATAACCACTATCAGCAGCAATAAAAACTAAGGGCGTGTAAAAAACACTGACACCAGTGTGTTCTAACAGGAAATGTAAAAAAAAAAAAAGAGCAAATTCAGGACTTCAGGCACCACTGTGTCAGACCCCTCCTCCCCTCTATCCAAGCCTTAACTGATAAAGCACAGACAAGCCTGTTGCTAGGTAACGTCTTCTTTTTCTCTTTCTGATGGCGATTCTCTGGCCTGAGTCACAGTCACAAATAGCTCCTCTGTCGGCGCTGTCCACGGACTGTAAAAAAAAAGCCATGTTTTTCTTTTCTGAAATCTTTGGGAACGCTGTCCTTGCGCATTCCCCTCTGCATGGGCCTTTTGGCTGGCCTTTCTCAATGAAACCACACCCGCTAAACGGTGGTGTAACGGGAAGCTGTGATAACGAGCTACCTCGAAAGCCCGAGACAATTTTCATTCAGTGCAAAAACACAATAGCAGGAGATCGCGGAAGTCAAATAATGTATCACGCTGATTTTTGAGTTCCCATATCTCACATTGTGTATTGAGCTAGCAGCCTGATCTAAGGCAGAGTAATCACCAAAGGCACCGCCGAAGCATTCCTTGGAGCTGTGAAATTAATGCACATCAGCAGGTGGTAGCCTAGTCTGAAAGGCTGAAGATGTGCCATAACGTGACAACTCGCATTGTCTGCATAACGATGCGTGAGGAGTAAGATTAGCTTCTTTCCCCCTGTTGCACGACAGATGATTGGGTGGCTGCTTTGGAAATGTCACTCAGCACATATATGTACTGTATAGCTCAAGGCCGCTGACGGGTACCTCGCCAGAAATGAGGAAGTTGATTCCTGTGTCTGCCGTTACACCCGTGATGTGGATTTGTGGATGGTTGTTTTCGCATCTACCTTGACGTCAATGCACGGCATAAGCGTAGCCCTTATGAACCATGGATATCAGATTCCAATGGCGTGCGGTGCGTTAATGCTAAACGATGCCTGATCCCAGTGGTTTAGCACTTTCACAAGAGCATACATCATCCGTACAAGCTGAGAGACTGTCTTTATATTATTCTCTGACAGTCACGCATATAGCGTCCGGGAAGAAGTCCCACGGAGATAATGCCAGGCAAACATGGTAGGATACTAATAAAGGCCTAATATCCGTGAAGCACTTGTGAAGCAATTTACGTCGCCCTTTAGAGATGGAATACTTTTATGTTTCGAGAGAAAGTGAAAAAATGGCGCTTCTTTTATCTGAATATACGTGGGTGAGATCTTATATACTTACTGACATGTTGTGTGCCATGTGTGCATATGCGGGTGTGTCTTGTGCTGTCAGAATTAAACAGTTATGCTTTTAGCTCCCTTTTTGTAAATTCATTAAACTGGATTCTACCCCAGACCATTTTGCTTTTCATGACCATGTTACAGAACGTTTCTTTATTGGCTACAGTATATGTCACGGTGTACGGCATCCTAATAGAGTTCTCCCAGACAGTTCAATTGCTTCTTATATTGGCTCAAGGATTCAAAATGACTATTGTTTTTTGAAAATAAAAGAATACACCAGTTATCCAGCCTGATTATGAAATACAAATGAGCGTGGAGCATAGCATACTCTATTGCATCTACCATCTTCTGTACAGTTCAGAATCAGTACCAAGGCTTTATCCACACCCTGATTGAATGAACATATGAACTGACCTATTAATAAACAATGAACCTCCAATGATTAATTGAGATTGATCTTGGACATGGCGCTATTTCAATGACCTGAATCTCACACACACACACACACACACACACACACACACAAACTGTTTAGTAGAACTACAGAATGCTAATTGTTTTCTCATCCACATGATTAACTGCTTAACCTTGGAAGGGGAACCATGAAAATGTTAGGTGGAACAAACGCAAATCCTTCATGAATGTGCACTGGGCCCTCTGCCTCTTCACCCAGGCCTTTCGGTTGGCTTGGTGGATGTGCTGAGCTGATGTGTTCCCCCAGGGACGGACGCTTGATTAGCATAGCATAGCACAGAGGAGAGCCCCACAGGCACCTGCCACACTCATCTGCAAAGACAGGGGGGCCAAAACAAGAGCCGCAATTGGGACAAAGCCCTGGCGAATTCCTTCTCTTAGCATAGCGCTGGGAGCGGAGCTTCAGCAAGGGCTGTCAATACTAATACTGACACTTAAAAGTCCAGTGTAGACAAGGGTTCCCTACCCTTTAACACAATCTGCTGAAGCTCCTACAGGTATCCACGGCGCCATTAATGCAACTGCCTATAGAAGCTGCGTGTTTGTTACAGGATTTTAGCAGACCTCTTAAGAAATTCAAGCTAGCTGCGCGCACTGCAGAAGAGAACTGGGGATCCAGTGTTGTGGCACAAACGTACAGTATTTCCCCCCCGAGAGACATCTGTGAATTTCATCCGTAAATAGGGAAGGCACGGAGTGAATGCTCGCAGTGGAAACATCTGATCCCTCTGAGGTAACCCTGCTCTTCTCCTCTCTCCTGCAGAGTACAACTGCTCCTACTTCAAACACTTCACTCCCGGGCAAGACGCAGAAGTTTTTGAAGTGAAAACCCAAAAAGGTGGGTGACCCCCCTGTCATTCCACATTGCAGGTGGCCATGTACAAGAGTCTGTCTGAAGAAACCCTATAAGGGTTTTGTAGGATGAGAATTTACTTTGTTTATTGCAGTGCTGTTCTGTTCTGTTGTATTGTAGGTCCTGATAAAAGGTTACAAACAATTAATATGTCCTTTTAAGTTTGCTTCGTTTTTTTTGTGTGTTGTTTTTTTGTCAAATACATATGTTTTTGAAAGGACGGGAGTAAAATTATTCAAGATAATAATTCCCAGCTGGGAAAAGGCCAAAAGATTTTTTTAACAGCACAGATATACACTTGTGGAGATTAATTCACATTAAAAGTGACACTCAGCTTCCTTTCGTTTTATGAGATACTCAGCAGTACTTAATTTCACTTCCATGGCAACAGAAAAAAAAACAAAAAACATTTTACATGATTTCTGTTTTTTAAACCTTCTAGTGCAGTAGTAATGGTCTCTTATTGAATAAAGTAATTACTCAAACTAGAATATTTTACAATACTACTGATTTTAACTGATTTCAAAGATTCTCTGTCACAACAAGACATACCGCGGCGGGAGCACATACACAAAACAAAATTTAATCATGAAAGACGACACAAATCAGGGGGTAGGAAGCAACTGGAGCTGAATATCTGAGAAATCACTAAGCATTGGCCCAAAGCACGACTCCAGCGATTGCTTTTGCTGTTGCTTTTTAAGAGTGAATATGGCGTATTGCCAGCGGGAAGGGGTGGTGGTGAGAAGAGATCAGTCTGGCAAAAAGGTCACAGAATGAGCTACATGTTTTATTTATTATACTTTTTTTTTACCAGCTCAAATCCCATGGAGATTCCGATCTTTTTAACATGGGAGACCTTGACAAATATAAATACAAGCAAAAGCATCCGGTCATATAATGTACACAAAGGACACTATGAAGAAACAGTAATTACACTTCATAACAATAACAAAAACAATACAGGCAGATAGCAAACTGATCATCACATAATGAAGCAAGTGCACACCTATGTTGTTAACCTTTAGTACTTTTTTACTTCACTTTACTAAGACCATTACTAGGTTACTAGTACTAGGTTACTAAAAACCTTTTAGCATACGCAAGACCAATAACATGACCAAAGATTGGTCACAGTATTTCTTTTGAACCAATCATTAATTGTGTTATTAGTTTTGCACACGCTAAAGGTCTGAGTAAATCAGGCCCTAAGTGTTTAAAATCACCCCGTCCCCAAGGAATGAGAGCATCAGTGTGGATCTTTCACGTGGACGCTCGGCTCCAACGACTGCATGTTTAAAGTGAAGGATGTGAGGGCGGGGGCCAGGCCATTGTCCTTCTTCACCCTCAAACGCATGCAGGCAGAGATCGGATTAGGCCCCGCTCAGGAATGGTTCGGAATTTCCTACGTTGCGCTGGGTTTCGTTCGCGGGCAGACCTCGCGCTCCAGCTGGCCGTGTCTGAGGAATTCCTGCCGACAGGGCGCACGCCTGCCCTACCGCCGCTCCACTCTCCCGCCAGCAATTTGCGCTTCGCCTTCAGTGCCCGGCCGGCGCTCTACACGCGATAAGCAAAAGCCTTAGCATGTTTCTGTGCGTGTCACACAGACTGCCACTGTAATACAGAGTGAAGGCACTACTCCCCGTGTCGAGCGGTGTCAGGCTCAATGACTGGGGTGTAAATCACAGGCTGGTTTTGTAGGTTCCCTCCAGCTTGCATGGAGCCCTGGAGTGGTATCCGCTTCATCAAAATGCAGCATCCACAATTTCTCATCCATTCCCATTTATTATCCATTTCCTGGCTACTGGCCTTTTTAATGTAAATAAAAGATACAAACAAAGATAAACCATGAGACCAAGTGCAAATTTTAGCCCAGAACAATTATTAAAATTCCAGTGAAATTACATTTCGGTTTTACACTTCACAGTTATAAACAGCCAATTGTTGTTTGCATAACATTGGCTTCAAATACAAATATGTATATACATTTTACATGTCAAAAATATTAAATAAAACTCAATATCATTGATAATTGGAAATGAGGATATCTTTTCTTTAATGTAAGATACCTCTGTATGTAATGTATGTATCTCACGTGCACTTGGCTTGAACATGTACAATTCAGTACAAATGTGTCAAAAAATGAAATCCATTGAAATTAAACTATCAATCACAGGTTAAAAAACTGTGTTTTGTCTGCACAGGAAATTCTTTGAAACAAAACCATCCGTCACAAAGCAGATTGAATTTGTAAATCATACGGAAGGCGACAAGGAAGGCTCATTAAAGCGCACTGTACAGAACCTACATAGAAAAAAATGCAAGCTTTTAATCCAGAGAAACCCACCGGTTTATGATATAGCCTCATGACATCCGTCGAACAATCTTTTATGGGCGCCGAGAGAGAGCCAGACCGTCATTGCACGACGCGTGGAGCACACGGTTAGATTTGCACTCAACGTAATGAGAGTGTGCAGTCTTGAAAAGTGACATCTACGTGAACCAATGTTCCCAGAAGCCTCTTTCGCCTCTTTGATTTGTACCCAGGCGCCCCCGCAGAGAATGGAGGTGGTCTACTTTGTCGTTAAACAAACATTGATCAAAGTCTCCAAGAACATCCAATCCTGGCCGGCCCTATCTGGTCGCAGACACCGGCTTTCATTTCTCACATTGCTGTCTGTCAAAACAGCTTTTAAAAGCAATCCTTCCTTCTGTTATCAAACACCTTTTTTTTGTTTCCCTTTGTTGTCCTGTGCAAAATGCATAGCCAGCCATAGATTAAGAATACAGTATTGGCCTGTGATTGTCAGCAGGCAGACAGGAGCTGGAAAACATGGGCTTGGATTGTCATTTTCCCTTGACATCTGATTTCTCCAGCAAGCCGGATTCTTGAACACCAGTGAAGTTTGCCAAAGATGTGCGATTGCAGCTCATACATGGTTTCCTTCCTTTGGCACGCTTACTGCTCTTAAATTAGGCATTGCGTTTTGACCACGTCACGAGAGAACGATCGCGGGTTGCAAATAAATGCAACAAAAAAAAAGGACGTTTGCTTTAGGCAAGCAGAATAAATTAACATATCATTGAAAAACACGATACAGGTTTTAACGTGTATATTAAAATGTTTCAGCCCAATTCTGGGGCCGTGATTAAAATATTTGGCTTTGGAGCAATAGCAGCTATAAAATCGTAAGAATAAAACGGCATAGTCTCAACAGCCAGCTACATCAGAAAAAGGAAATAATGATGCAGCCTCAATGTGCACTTGCCTGATGTATTGATTGTGCAGTATACCTTCTTGTTGCATAGAGGATTTAGGTCTGACTTCAGAGCTCAAATTTCCATTGATTGATCTTACATTACTGTTTTCCATGATCAGAACTAGTTGTGACTAGGGTGAATCTTTCTGACCATTCAATGATGTAAGCGCCTAAATAGGTTTTTATTAGCCACAAAAAGACTCAATGTCCTGACTGACTCTGTATGCCCTGTGTTATTATCAGTCCAGTTGTAAATCTATGAACATAATTTTAGCCCTTGTAAAATGGTGCACCAGTCATGCTATAAATACTAACGGCAGCATTGACAGGAAGAGAACACAGTCGTGTTGTGCTTCGGTGTCGTTTGCAAAATGGCCGTTTTTGACGAAGAGCAGCTGAGAGAAGCCAAACATAGCCCCGGGCACGTGGGCAGGGTAGGGCAAGGACAAAAAACCCAACCTGAGGACGCTAACACGTCATTACTGTATATTCCTCCAAAAGGCTGAACATCTTCCACGTGCACTTTTCTCTGGTTCGTACACGTCCAGTAATCATCGGCGATTGAACGGCCGGTCTCCTGTGTTCCCCATCTGCAGTGAGACGACTCAAGGAATCAATGTGGAACACCGTCTGCATGCTCAACATTTTAATTAGAAATCATCAATTCTATCTCTGTCTGAGATGTAAGTCCGATTAACTCAGTACAACGGCATTTCTATTCCAGTACTGTGCCAAACAAAACAAATCCAGCGGTTTGTGGTCTCATTAATCAATTTAGTCTTAACTTGTTCATGCTATTTTTAGCAGAAATAACCATTTTAATACATTTTTTATTACCTTTAAATTACACTCCATTTATCTGTTACTCTTTATGGGGTACACTTGAAACAGCTGTGAGTGATGGCCCCCAAAATCAGTGTGCAGCTTCAATCCATATCCAGCTGTACATCAGTGTGCTTCCAGCAAAGCCAACATGTTTGCAGCAAAGCCAAGTTTACAAGGTGTTTCAATTTTCATCTTAATGGATCCATTATCATGGGTTCATTTTCATTTTTTTGAAGGGTGCAAAATACCTTGTCTGCTGGTAAGAAATAGGCCACAATGATCTTTTTCATCTCATGTCTGCAGAATGTGTGCTCGCAAGCTGTTGATTCTGTAAGTTGCATAGTAACCGAGGACAGCGTGCCGTAGCTGACGGACACGCATTGATTGTTTTACGTGCGTTTGATGAGATCAGACTTCCTGTCTCACTCTTACGGTGTCCTTTTCAGAGTACAACATCTCAGCAGCCGCTATCGCCATCTTTAGTTTGGCCTTCATGATCCTGGGAACGCTCTGTATCCTGTTGTCCTTCGGAAAGGGCAGGGACTACCTGCTGAAGCCAGCTGGCATGTTCTACGCCTTTGCAGGTAAGGCAGGGAAAGGAGGGGGGGGGGGGGGGGGGGGGGGGGGGCTTTTGTCATCGTCATCTTCTCCTTATTATTATTATTAGTCTGTAGAAAACTTTAAAGGGGTCATTCACCTTAAAAAATGTATGCTATTCATACGTTTTCTTACCTTCAGAAGAGTCTTTTGACCCAACAGTGACAGCTCTCCACAGCATTGTTTCACAGGCAGTGTGAGAGGGATGATAGGGATGTCCATGTCCATCCATTTTGGACACAGAATCCTGAATGTCACGATAAGCGAGAAGGGGTTTGTAGTCCACGTGAACAGCAGTAAAGCCAACGATGGCCATGAAAAACTCAGCCCTTCCAATTTCATTTGTAAAGGTATCGGTTGTGAAAAAGCATCAGCAGAAATGTTTTGTACAGAGAATTCTACTGTCAACAAAAACAAAGAGAAAGACAGTGAAGCTGTCCAAAACAATCAAAAATGTATTAAAATGGCGAAAAGTGGAACACTGAAGGTGGATTTTATTTATAGATGTTCCAAGATGTTGTGGATTTTGGGACATATCTCCACCTAGCACCTATTACAGCCACTCTTTCCTGTGTTTTTCCAATGTAAACAATTTGGTGTTACTCACTGTGCAAAAAATAATTAGGCCACATAAACAAGGCTCACTGTTTGGGTTCAAACTCAGTGAGCGTAACTCTATGAAAAAGAAATGAGGAGACGTTCTTAATTACAGTGAAAGTGAGCCTCAGATTATCTCTTAACAACTGCGGCATGCTGTGCTTCCTTATCAGGCCTTTGCACTATAATATCAGTGGAGGTGATGCGCCAGTCCGTGAAGAGGATGATCGACAGCGACGAGACCATCTGGATTGAGTACTACTACTCGTGGTCTTTTGCGTGCGCCTGCGCGGCCTTCGTCCTCCTCTTCCTCAGCGGGATAGGCCTTCTCCTAATGTCCATGCCGCAGATGCCCCGCAACCCTTGGGAAACCTGCATGGATGCTGAGCCGGAGCCCGTCGAGTAACTGATGGAGACAGACAATAGCGGCCGCTGCATCGCTATTTCTGTGATGGTCACAATAAGTTACATGAGCAGGTCACTAAGGAGTAATCCAGTGTTTTTAGGCAGTGACAAAAAATAAGATGCTCAACTATTTCAGCAAGGAATCATGAACTGATATCTTAAGTTCGAAGCAAATAACTTGGTTCTACATACTGTGTGTTTAGTGTGAAGTTTCTGTACATACATGTCCCATTTATAATTGAAAAGGTTCTCATGCTTTGTCGCATTAAAATTGTTGTACTCGTATTTGCCCTCGTGCAGCAATCCTCACAAATTTTGAAGTTTGATACGGAGATATTTTGTCAATAAGAGCTTAAAGAACCATATAAAAACGTCTAATTTAGTATGTAGGGGTCTAACAAAAAATGTAATTTAATGCAAAACTCTAGGCGTCCATTCGATGTCACTCACACACGTGCTCACAGTATGGACTTTGTGATTATGAAGTGCTGGTAAGGGTTTGGACAAATTGAACGGCGACACGTTCTACAGCGGAGTTGTTTTCTTTTTAAGCCATTAAAGGGCTCATTTTATACACATTATTTCACCTCTAACGGCTAGCGGGCTAGAGGAAGAATGGCACAGGACCATACTGAGCCATCGCAGGATAAGTGGGACAGTACAGGCCTGTTTTACTTGGTATTTTGAGGAAACTGTGTTGAATGCTAATGCCCTGTCTTTCTGAAACATTCAATGCTTGTGCAGCTATGTTGGACAGGGTTCAGAATTCGCAGGTGCTCGTAAAAAGCAAGAAAATTCGAGGGGTTTTTAGGTTTTTTTTCTTTTAAAGAAGACAAGCAAACATAATTCCTTTTATCCCCCCTTTTTCAGAGATTTCTTCAATGGTGAAGCGAACCGTTTTCTCGTTTTTATTTGTGCGTGTGTGTTTTTTGTTTTTTTAAAGAGAGTCTGATTTCAATTCCAAATTATTTAGCCACTCTTTATCAACGGTGTTTATCTAAGGCTGTTTTTTTTTATCAGCTTGAACCATTCTCCACACTTGGGACAGAAAAAATAAACAATATGCAATCTTAACTAGGGCAAGGTTTTCAGATTTATTAACAAACGAGCTTCAAAAACGTCAAGTCCCATTTTGAAATCCTCAGGACCAGACATTGGCTCAACATATTCTCAACACTTCATTTCTTAAATGGAAGAGCAGAACCGACAGCTGGTCCAAACTTCAGAGCAGTCATCCTCCACAGAAGGAGCATACAGAAATGGGATGCACAGGCTCATTAAATAGTATGCTTTGTGTATGGGAAGGCATCGCTTTTGTATTATTCAACAGGTCTTTCCGCTCACATTATTTTGATGCAGTAATATATGGCAGTTTCCTCCAACAGGCTACCAGCCCTGATGCCTTTCTCCCTAGATGATATTTATTTGAATAGAGCGGGGGGACTCGAAACGATATAGGGGTCAGTCCACTTCAGAAATGATGGGATAAAGCTGGCAGAGGTGGCCACGGCCGTCTCTCTGTAACCTATTAGGATTACTGGCAGTATGGAATAAGTATAGACTTTTGTCAAAGTAGACTCTTCTTTTGGGATATGTACATGTTATGACTCGACCGCGCGAGCGGATGTATTTTTAATTAAAATAAATTCATCAAAACCACGCATTGACAAGTCATTCTTTCGCAAATGAGGTCTCTTGATGACAATACGGCAAAACAGATACAAAATGAGAATGATAATGCTCCATTTTTTAACATTATTAAAGGTGGCATTGCTGACAGCTCACTCTGAACTGAGGAAATTCAAATCATATGGATTGAGTAATTCGATGTTCACAATTTCCTTTGAGTCATAAAAGGAAACGCTGAATCATTTATGCTTTTGGCTTCATAGTCAGCGACTGCGGCTGATCCTTTGCTTGCAAGCCCAAGCACGCACAATGTAGAAGGGACAAAAGAAGGCGTGGTACGACGTTACTTTCTGTAAAACTTGGACAAGGCCAAATGGGGAGCACACCATGTCGCCTGCACAATTGTGATTAATACCATGCTCCATGCAGATGATTTCATTTCATCACCCCACCCCCGATAAGTGAATTCCAATTCTGAACTTGCTACTGGTGTCTGACGGCATTTATCTTTGTAGTGTCAGTCGTATCATCAGAAGCATCTGTTGAGAGGAGGCTAAGTAGACGTGTACAATGCGGAGTGATTTCAGTTTCAAGCCCGGTTCCCCTTTGGCAGCCTCACACCTGCTGGGACTATGGACTACGGTCACTCGCTAGCAAAACCCTCCTCTGCTTATAAATGCCTCGTTTCTTCACGGTTTTGGACAGGATCCAAAATGGCAACAGAGCGCTCTTAACACCGCGGAAGTGAGAAATGAGATTAAGCCTTTTTTATTTTAGAGGCAATTCTCATGAGGCTGTGTGGGAGCTTGGTATTAATGTAACACGGTAGGTAACCAGTTGGTTTACATTAAGCTGAATGAGGCATCGACCATCCAATCTTCTATAGATATATTTTTATGTAATAGGGTTTCTTTAAAGCAATGGACACTAAAACCATCACCCTTAAGAGTACTCCTTTCCTTCCAGTGACTGGGAAGTAACAGGGTACGTACACAGTATTACTCAGGATTCAGCTGTAACTCCTGATGGCTGGGGTTAATTTACCTCCAGGTATGCAGTACTTTGTCTGAGCCCACGACCAGTCTCTCCTGGGCACAATTTCCCGTGCAATATTTGAGGGGACCAAAGCAGATAGTCACATTCATGGTGCTATAACAGAAAGGTAAATCTATATGAAAGAAATACAATAAGGCATTAAAAAAAGGGCCAAATTAGTGGAACTAAAGGGCTTTTACTTTGCTTGAGGGTTTTACTTCAAGAAAGAAAATGTGCTGAAACTGCCATTCTTACAAGCCCACTCGTAATGAGTGAATGAATGAATGGCGAACGCTGACCTCTGTAGAATGCTCCGGGCTCAGGTGCAGTTACAGGTGATGCAAACCGTTTCACGGACGTGGGAAACTGTATTCCTTTATGAAATAATCGTACAAATTATTTAACAGTAAACCGTTGATACCAGAAAATAAATGTGTGAACTCATTTGAAATAAACATTTTGTTGTTAAAACCACCTTCATGCTAAAAACATGCATTCAGCTCGCTGCCAACTTGAAACGGCGTGCACTGCAGGTGACAAAGACAAAGCGCCCTTCAGCAGACATCGGTTTCCATGCTACTTCGGCTTTCAGGCTACTGCTGCTTCAACACCAACAAAAAAATCTTCACCACTCTTACCCGTCTTAAACAGCATACAGCCATAGAGGTGGGGGCAGACAATTGCTGACATAACTGCCATGGATCAAACAGAGCCTGGTATACCGGTACAAATGCACCCCAACCCAAGATGGTAAGCCCTACCTTCCCCCGAATGTTACCAGTGAGAACAGAGCACATCTCCTGAGAACTTGACTATTATGCAGTTGCATGGTTCACAACGCATCAAACACACCTCAAGGGGGACGACACTCCACACCAATAGCAGTAAGGCTTTGACTTGGATCAGAGGTCAGTCAGGTGTTAAGGGATGAAGACGGTGAGAGTATGCCAACGCTACGATGAGTTATTCTGGATGGTGACATCTTTGCTACTGGAGTCTTCAACTGGAGCCAGGCCATATACTGTATATTGTGAATGGGGTAAATGTCTTATTGAGAGCCGTCTGCCATGCAGTTCTGAAATCCACTAGTCCAAACCCACTGTGGGGCCAGTGCCAAACATCACTTAACGCAATTACAAAACAGGTAAAAACCAATTACTACTTTCTTCACTATTATATTTCAATAAAAAGATGAGAAAACGGTTTCAATAAAAACACTTTAATAGAGAAACAAATAAAAAAGCAAATCAAAATTAAACTTTTTTTTTTTTTTTTTTTTTAATCACAGCCTAAAGTCATCAAAATAACCATCACCAAATAAAAGCAAAAAATAATAAAATAAATATATTGATTATTATTTTTACCACTGCGTGGAAACTGAAGGGAAGAATGATGGTGCCATTAAATTTAGGGGGGAAAAAAGACTTGAGAGGTAAATGGCAGACAGCGAAGGATGACAACAATGTCACTAAAGGCAGAACACAGTGCTCTTCACCAATGGCCGGGCAAAAACCACTCCCATTTGCTGACCAGCCAATAAGGAGCAAGAAACAGCTGATGAGCATGTGGACCGTGACCAATCAGTCAAGCACACACCAGAATTCAGTAACTGGTTCCTTCAGACACACATGCAGCACAGATGAATTACTGTTCCAGCCATTGAATCCACATTTAAACTCATTCACCTAGAGACAGTTTAAGGATAATCTCTCAGCAATGTTCACCTTCTCTTTTCTCCCTACCATGACAGCACAAAACAGACTGTAAAATGAATATTTAATAGCACAGTAATGTGTGACCCGACCACAGGAGTCACTGTTTTATACGCCAAACTCTTTCCCTGTGAGAAACTGACCTCAAGCAGTTTGATGTTAGCTGGGGACTCCTGCGGTCATTCGATAGCAAACGAACACAAACACAGTGTACAGACTGGTCAACTTGAGTGAGTGGGACTTGTGCATTTAGGCTACATTTGATCGCGGCAGAATGCGACTAACTCGTTGGAATAGCTTTCCCTATAATAAACGCTGAACTATATCAGCACTTCAGACTACAGATGCACAGATTAGGCAGTGCTAATACGCTTATATATACCTGCATAAATATACACACACATATGTACATACACACAGACAAACATGTAGTTACACGCACATATAAATGCATATACATAGGTATTCAGATACTTCATAAGGTCAGCCATTCAAAGTGTTAATGGAGATGAGCTGGGGCGTGCAG
Source organism: Synaphobranchus kaupii (assembly GCA_029718625.1). Lineage (NCBI taxonomy): Eukaryota > Metazoa > Chordata > Actinopteri > Anguilliformes > Synaphobranchidae > Synaphobranchus > Synaphobranchus kaupii. Next base: position 21,824,642 of record CM056379.1, read on the forward strand.
CTGTAAGGACTGAAAGTTACGCTAAGTTAAGTCATACTTTATTGACTTCGTGGGGTAATTTGTCCTCTGCATTTGACCTATCCTAACTGCTTAGGATGGGCCAAATGTACTTTCTCCAGGCTTCGATGGCTTCGACACTATCCTATGAATGAACACAGTAAGCATGCTTTAAAATGGGAGTGCTGCAGGCCTCTCAGAACGATACAGAGGTTTGCGATAAGCAGAACTGAATACACTTCCTCCAGAGGTAGAAGTGAACTATAGCAGACAGGGGTAAGAAAAGGTAGAGGCTCAAATGCAAAATAACAGGCGTTCCATTTCCAAAAAAAACAAACTGCATACACTATGAAGCTAGTCAAATGTTTGTACGGCTGAAGCGGCTCGAGATTATCAACTTATCCAGAAACGAGCGCGATGCATCTTAAACGAATGAATAACTGTATGTGACTGTATGTAATGAAGGCAAGACATCTGGTCGAGTTCAGTATGCAAATAAGGTTTACACTTTGTTAAGAAATGAATTTTGCTGAGAGATTAAATGTTTAAGCCATTGCATTGGCAAGTCAACTGTGGAACAGCTTTTGCCCAGCAATATAATTACAGGAAATTAAAAATGTACATAACTATTGCATTATTCAACAACATGTTAGTAAAAATATTACCATTCTTTTTCATTATGTCACAATTTATTGTACACATCAAATAATATACCAAAATTTGACTTTGTAGGGAGACAACAGAAATTTGAATGCTGAACAACTTTGTATATATATATTTTTTTAAGAAGTGAAAGAAAATAGCCAGGCCACTCTGACATGCACAGGAAAAAGTACGTTCTTCACAAAATTGATCATTGAAATCACAAAGCACCTATGAAAGACAAATGTTCTCCATTCATGATTTATTACCAAAAACAGGAAAGGAAAAAGAAAAGAGCAACAGTACTTTAAAAATAAATGATCTACGTGAACAAAACAAGAGAATTATATGCCTGCAACACAATGTTCTTTGTAAAGCTGCCCGACACCGGATTTTATAAAAATGACTTAAAAACTTCTCTCTTTCTCAGAGATACTGCCAGTGTCGACACACCATTTGTGTTAGTCAATTTTTGTAGTTTTTTTAATTTATTTTTTATTTTTAATTTGCATAATTAAAAAGGGCACACTTCCTCTTTAAACAGCTCCTAGAAAAGTGAGGCGCCCCTTTATATCTTGGTTGTAAAGACCTAAAAAAATGCCTATTTACAGAAAGATACTTTTGTGATTAACTAAAAGCATATAACTTCTTGAATCCAGACAAGGACAAATTAAATGACAGCCAAATATCAGAAAACACACTGAAGTCGCGTTTCTTTCTTTCCTTCCATTGTTGTTTTTCGACCCTACGCAAGAAAAGATTTCCTTCAAAAAAATATAAACTTGCAGCTTTGCTTTTCCAGACGATTAGTCGCCTTCCATCTTTTAGACCCCATCAAAAGTTACAAGTGACTATTGGCTGCTCTGCCCAATATAATCAAACAAACAATGACAAAGTAACAAACTGCACCAGATGGCATAAGCAAAGTGTATTTCAAACAGCAAAAATGTTGAACAGATTTGAAAGCTTGATGTGAATTTCATTTTTTTTTTTTTTTTTTTTTTAAACAGTGCAAAAACAAGCCAGAGTATTAGAAAATGGTATTTGAGTGATAACAATGGAAATATCTCAATGAATCCTAACAGGTATCTAGGGGCTGGGTGCTGCATACACGGCATGCTCTGTGCACACTGCTCTGTGTGACGAACAACCACTCATAAAATAGCCATCTTCACTTTGAAATAAAAGTAGCTCTTTGTATGAACATTTTGTCTCTACACCGTATACAAACCCCACTGCTTGGAATGCAATTAAACATAGCAATACAAATTCTGTGCACCGGTCAATGAATTTATCCTGAAGTTCAAAAGTAAAGAAAGGTGGACTGCGGAATTTAAAATTTCAAACGGAAACAAAATTAGAAATGCGATGGAAATACATTTCATTCCAGTATTTAATTTCTTTAATATTTCGGTATGAAACAATTGGCTGTTCCTTACACTTCAAGGCACAATGCCTGTGAAAATTGCTCAGGGTACCTTTATTTTTAATTCATTCTTAAAAACCAACATTCGAATAATGATAAAACTGGAAACATCTACTAGTGCAGATCTTTCTACAGGGTAACATCAGCTAGTCATGACACAATTTCTGAGCTCCGCATTTTCATCAATGTGACATGCATATTTGACAATAAAAAAAATAAAAAAAATAAAATGAATCAAAAAAAATGCTAGGGTGCATAAACTCAAACAGTCAGAATTACTTTCACCTTCAAAACGTTCCTTTTCACTTCAGATTCACCTAGGCTACCTGTATAATCCAGCAGACAGGCCCAGAGCATACGCACCCTCAGTAAAAGCAGGCCCCGCCCTCACCAGACTTCCCCCTTCTGTACTTCACCTTCAACCCACTACCCTAACCTCTGCACTTTCTACACTCTCCACCAATCATCAGCCTCCATCTCAACAATAATGAATCAAAATGTAGTTAAAATCATTAAAACGTATGTATAGGCGTCGCATTCTCCGGGTCCGCTCTGCCGCCATTTAACTTTTAGCGGACAGTCAATGCAGAAAAGCTATAGACGGGTTCCAGCGCATCAGCGCTATTCTGACCTTAGTAGAGGGGGATTACTGGCTGGATCTGGCAACAAAGCGGGCGAGCTCTTAGGAGTCATTCGGGACTAAAGCCTCGCGTGTTGGTCGTAAGCAAACTGTGCATGTCGTTCAGGAAGACAGACTTGGGGAGACCTGAGGGTCGTTTCTCTGACACGGCGTGCGCAGCGCTATCGGGGGACCATCCACTAATCTATAGAGACGGACAGGACTGATCTTTTAAGGGTCGCTGTCCTTTCCCAGATGGCGTGATAATTTCGGGGGGGGGGGGGCAGCAGGGTGTGCGCATGGATTAGCACAGATAGGGCTAATGGCGCTCCTTTCCCATCAGTCAGATCTGCGCTCGGCCCAGCCCACGTAAAAACCGTTTTTAAAGGGGAACTCTGGGGTGGGGTGAGCGGTGTTTCAGGCAGGCGTACATGATTCCTGTTCTTTTGGCTTGTTTTGCATTGCACTATTTTTGCTTTTTTTTTTTTTTTTTTTTGCTTTTTTCTCTTGTTTTTGTTATTTTTGTATTTTTTTTTTTGTCTCTGCCTCACTCATGATTATCTTGTCAGGTTGTTTACAGCTGAAGTCACGGAGCGTTCAAATGGATATTATCTGAAAAAAAAAACAAACAGTGGGAGGGGAGGGGGGATCCAAGATCGTCCGTCACAGAAACACAACAGAAAATCTAAAGTCAATGCTTAACGTGGTACAGGAAATTAAGCACATGGCATATATCTGGTCTGTTTATTTCCATTATATGTACAGGTCAGAGAAAAGCTTTAACTACTTCTATACAATGTTTCATACAGTTACCATGTGGTTGACCGCTCAGCTGCGCCTATAATAAAAAGACAACTGTAATGATGGAGAAACTCAACATTTAAAAAAAGCCAGTCTGAAGCAAACAGCATTAAACAAAAACAAATACGGGCAGCTAAGAGGTCAACCAAGATGTCTTGTGTTTTTAAAATCTTTTTTTTTTTTTTTTCAACATTTTATGTATTTTTTTTTTTTAATATATACGTTTTATTTTTATTTTTTTTAATCACAGATATGTCAAACTGTAAAACAACTGAGCATTACTAATATAAGGTTAAAAAAAAACAAAGCAAAAAAAAAAATCTATCTATAAGAACAACTTCTAAAAGCTCTTTTTATAATCTTTTTTTCAGAGGAGTATTTTCTATTTTTTTTGTACATTTTTTCCCTGGTATTTATGTTATGCTCATTTAAAATATGAATAATATCCGTTGGTACTGTTTGAACTGCCTATTCTAAGTTCCTGTAATAAGGATAAGGGGTCGCTGTTCTTTTTGACCTGCTCGGGGAGAGGGCGGGGCTTGGGCGGGGCACGGAGGGCGCTGGCATAGGACATTGTGGGGGGCTTGCTCAGGCTGGCCCCGCCCCCTCCTCCGGGATCGGGGGCGGGCTGCTTGTTGGGCATAAGCGGAGGGAACTGTCCAAGGTGCTGAAGAGAGCTGAAGGAGTGCACAGGCGGCTGGACACCCTCAGTCTTCATGTGTTCTTCAGCTGAGCGCATAGCCTTCGATGATGCTAGCGGAGAGACAGCAGGGGAAGAAGCCATTATATTCATATCCACGGCCTACCCAGCAGCTCAATAACTCAAACAAATATCCCGGCAGCTCGATAAGGCTTAGATAATCTCGCTAGAGAGCGAGCTCGGGAAGACGAGGCAAAAGCCTTGTTCCCCCTCCCCCTAACCAAACACAAACCCAAACCCAAACCCCAACCAAAACCCCTCCCGCGGCTCTGGCACTTACCTAAAAGGTCCCTGTGTGGAAGTGTGCTGGCTCCATTGCATGGAATGTTGTGAAACGGAACAGGGGCGCTGTTGCCGGGCCAGGGTTCGGCGGATGGGTAGCTGTATGAGAGATGGTCCTGCGGGTCTTTACACTGTGTGAGCACGCCCTGGGGTGCGCCCGAGTCGTCCGGGTACGGCTGTGCCGAGCTGGAGGAGATCCTCCTCTGGTACAACGGCCTGCCGGGCCCTCTGGGTTCATACTGCGGAGAGAGAGAGAGAGAGAGAGAGAGAGAGAGAGAGAGAGAGAGAGGAAGAGAGAGATAGCATGGTCAGAGCTTCGCCCTGGCACCCCATGTATTCTCCTACTGAAACATGAGACTGCAGGGCATTGCCGTCATTATTGGCACCGACGAGTCCGGTTCCACAGGGAAAGAAAAGCGGCCATTCTTTTCTTTGGATTAAAAAAAGCTTTGAGCAATCAGGCCTGGCCCTATGGCGTCCCATAATTCCCCTTGCTCCGAGCTCCTGACAGGGAGAAGCCCCGCTTAGAGGGGCACCTGCAGGGAAGGCAATCACTGCCAAAAAAAAATTTCATAAATAAAACGGGGAACAAATATCTGGGCTAATCGCTCCATCTGCTACAAAGGAGAATAACAATGAGCACAAATCAGGCCTTTCTGGCCTCCAGAGTCAGAGAACAAGATACAATACCGATCCGCCCCCCGCCCCCCGCCCCCTGCCCCCCCCCTTCCCCAAACCCAGCCCAGGCGGGACGTCTAAAGCCCCAGTTGAGATCCATCAGGATGTGTTAATTACCACGGACGGCCGCGAGATGAGACGCCCGCCTCGTCCCCCCCGGGCGACCCGCGCCGAATTTCACACCCCAAACAAACAAAATATATTTGCCTACAAACACCTCTTAGTTGAAGTCATTCAAATTGCTTTCAAAGAGACCATTATTAGATGTATTTTTTTAATAACAGTTTTCCTTTTCCATCTCGGGTTAAATAAGACCTTCCGCCGCAAGAGGGACAAAGCCGCCGTTTAATCCCAGCTGAAGCGGAGAGCCGTACGGCAGCCAGTCGCGCTCAGAGCTCCCTGATCTGGCCACAAAAATAAACCCTTGTATTACAATAAAAAAAAGGACCTGGTTGGACAAATCTGTGACTGGTCGCCTCTTTGTGCTCCCGTAGTTAAGAGGGCTGTCTAGACGCAGTGACTCGGCTCAGTCACAGAGGGACGCCCACGCCGTAGATTGGAGGGCTCCGCTGTCGGACGCAATTTTACAATCCGCCGCCGATAACTCCCAAATTTCCCGCGGATAAGGTTGGCGCTTTCCGGGAATTTGGAAGCGCGGGTACGCGCGGGGAGCCCGCTCCCTGACCGTTTATCTGGGGTAATTGCGTCTGGCGGAGCGGGATGCGGACGCTGCCTCCGATATCTGCCATTCCTCACCGCCGCCCCGAATCTGAACTGAAACGCGATCACCTTGACCTTTGCCTGAGCTCTGACTGACAGGCCCCATTAACACTGCCAATAACAGCAGCAATCTACCGAGGCGCGCTTCTACATTGGGCTCCATTCCGCACAGATTCAACACACACACACGGCTCACATTTACAAATATATTAAGCAAATAAATAAATAAATACCGGAATTTTAACTGGTACAAGTAGTCAATGCTTTTATGATTGCTGCACAAATGGCGAGTCTATAAGATTAACAGATAAAATTTTATTCTATGATTTTAGAACTAGATTATAGATTATATAATTCTATAACTAGAAATAAAACCCCCAATTCACTTCTGGTGGATTGGCATTCCGGAAGGAACCTGTATATTGACCATTGTAATATGAAAAGCCTTAAACAGCAAAGTTAAATGAAATTTGAATAAACCGATACACACTGCCAATGCGTGCAGTCGCTGGGGTACTCTGGAGCAGGGCTGTCTGAGATAAACAAGATACGCAAACTGAGCCAAAATGGCCGGTAATGGCTGCTCATTTGCATTTCAGTGCCAGCTACACGCTCCAATTCAGTTTCTTTGAAGACACGTTGCGGTCCGTTCCAGTAGCGTGTTGAACACATGCACAAAGAGAAAAAGATTGAGTTTGAAGACTAAAATAAAGCGGATGCACACACACACGCACACACAGGAGTCTGGAATGTTGAAGCATTATAACGTTACAGGAGACAGGGCTGTGTGGTACTGTTGCAGGGGGCGGGGCTTCACAGGGGAAAAACACATTCCTTCCTATGGAATTCCTTCCTATGGGTTTTGTCCATGAAGGCAGCGACCGCCGCCCGCACCCCCATCACTGCGCAGACAGCTGCAGCTGCGCTCTGGCCTGCGGCCGGCTGCCCCCACACGCAGGCGGTCAAAGGGGAGACAATGCAGTTTGACACCCCTCTATTCTCAGTCACAAAAAAAGGGGCCTGTCGTTCAGCGAGACCATTCCCAAAGCTGGACTACATGCTAGGACTGCATACGATTAAAAAAACCCAGCGGCCTTTTCACCGAAAACCAAATAACTCTTAAGATAAATTCAACCAATACAAACGCGAAGTGTTTAATTATGAGCCTAATTAAAGCAAGATTAGTACGAGTGCTTTATGCGCCATGACGAATTTCACATAAGTGATACATTCACAGCAAACCTTTCCGGCTGAGTCATGCAATAGACTTCTTGATTAACAGCCAAAATGCAAGGAGAAAACCAGAATTTAACCAAATTTACCCAGAATTTACCAAAGGAAACAGAATTCTCCGTTTACGAGACCAGCTACACCGTGTCAGTCAACCTACGGATGTCTTGGACCATTAAAACCGCTACAGTCAAGAAATGTCACATTTCAGACACTCACCTTATCAGAAACAACAAGCAAAATGGAAATTGCAGACACTAAGAACAGATTTCAAACATTTCAACAACTTCAAGTTACTGGGGTGTTAGGGTGTTACTGGGGGTGTTCATTTGATACCATAATTGCTCTTTATATGGTTCATAACAATTACTGCCTGTAATGGCAGGCCCTTGACACGCTTTGTTGACCCTTATGTTAAATGTTAAATGTATAGGTAACCGTAAAGAAAAGCGCTGTTGATGATATGGGCGTGCTCACTGGGAGCTTAAGTGCCCTTCCTTTGTTCCGCGCTATGTGACCTTAACACCGCGATCACATGAGAATTTTCACACACCGACACCAGCCGCGCTAATATAAGAGTCAAATAAAGAGCGGGCGCTTTTTACTGGCTCTCTCCTCCACCCTTCACCCTTTACCATGCCCCAACTCAAGAACCCCCCACCTCTAATCCTGCGTCACGCTCTTTCAACACACCCCCGCGAGGTTTCCCATCGGCCTTACCTCTTCTACGCTGTGGAGGGAGGAGGCGGCCAGGGTTCGAGGGGAGAGCGGGTGGTAGGGCTCCTGTCCCGGGACCGGAGGCTGCTGCTGCAGTGACTTCTGCTGCTGCTGCTGCTGTTGCTGCTGCTGCTGCTGCTGTTGCTGCTGCTGCTGCTGTTGCTGTTGCTGTTGGTGCTGCAGCTGCAGGAGGTGCAGCTGTTCCTGCCGGTGGGCCATGACGGGCACGCCAAACGGGAAGCCCTGGCCCAGCATGTGGTTCTGGGGCAGGCCGGCGTGGGCCCACTGGCCATCCGACAGGAGGTACTTGACGGGGGGCGGGGTGGAGTGTCCGGGGGCGTGGGGGAAGGCCGGGGGGGCGTACATCTGGGAGGCGGGGTGCTGCTGCTGCTGCTGCTGCTGGAAGGCGGGGCTGTTGATCATCTCCAGCTCACGGCTGGCGTCCGGGGGCGAGGGCCCGGGGAAGGCGGGGCCGTGGCTGGGGCTGGCCGAGGGGGAGGGCAGGTCGCCGGGGCTGCAGGGCTGCACCTGGCGGTACTGCAGGAGGCGCGATTGAGGAGGGGGCATCTCGGCCGGGTCCCTCTGCTCGCTCTGCTCCTGCGGGGCCATCTCCCGCAGCAGACCAGGGAACCTGCAGGAGAACCACGCTACACGTTATGCACACACACACACACACACAAACATACACACAGCTCAAACAGCCCGGGCTGACTAGAGAACCTGCAGGAGAACCACGTTAAACACACACAGCTCAAACAGCCCAGGCTGACCAGGGAACCTGCAGGAGAACCACGCTCCACGTTATGCACACACACACACAAACATACACACAGCTCAAACAGCCCGGGCTGACTAGAGAACCTGCAGGAGAACCACGTTAAACACACACAGCTCAAACAGCCCAGGCTGACCAGAGAACCTGCAGGAGAACCACGTTAAACACACACAGCTCAAACAGCCCAGGCTGACTAGAGAACCTGCAGAAGAACCACGTTAAACACACACAGCTCAAACAGCCCAGGCTGACCAGCGAAACTGCAGGAGAACCACAGGCCATGTTAAACACGGCGCACGCTCCGCTTTTAAAGGTCACTGGGAGAGTGATTAACAAGGTTAATGCCCTCCATCCATCACACCTGAAGCCAAAACAAATTCCCGGAGCGAGGCGGAGAAAAATGTTTCAATCAATCCAAATAGTTTAGGCGGGAAAAACACTAAACTAATGAGGAGAGGCTGGAGAAGTGAGCAGTGGAGATAAAGAATGCAATTCATTCAAGTCTGGCAGGGCCGCATCCCTCTCTGGTTTCTCATCTCCTGAATCCATGTAGGGTCCTACGGCAGAGTGGGAAGTGAAGTAAAAGCGTTGTGAATGTCTCGGAGGTCCCAGCTGGCAGTCTCTGAACTCAGACGCTTTTAAATACTTGTAGAAGCAGAAGGGGGGGGGGGTTACCTGGGGAACGGCGGGCCGGCTTCGTCCTGGCCGCTGGCGCCCATCCTCCAGTTAGCGCGCAGCAGCTGCGGGGGGAAGCGCAGGCCGGGCTGGGCCAGGTGGGCCAGGTGCTGGGGCAGGGGGAAGGCCACTCCGCCCTGCAGCAGGTGGTTGTGTTCGTTCCACTGGCTGAGCCGGGCCTGCTGGCTGAGGGCCTCCTGGATGTCTGTGGAGAGAGCGGGGCAGCCGTCACTGCTACAGAACTCAAATCACTGACTACAACAGGGCAGCCGTCACTGCTACTGAACTCAAATCACTGACTACAACAGGGCAGCCGTCACTGCTACTGAACTCAAATCACTGACTACTACAGAGCAGCTATTACTGCTACTGAACTCAAATCACTGACTACAACAGGGCGGCTATTACTGCTACTGAACTCAAATCACTGACTACAACAGGGCAGCCGTCACTGCTACTGAACTCAAATCACTGACTACTACAGAGCAGCTATTACTGCTACTGAACTCAAATCACTGACTACAACAGGGCGGCTATTACTGCTACTGAACTCAAATCACTGACTACAACATAGGGGTGGGAATCACAGAGTAACTCACAATACGATACGATCACGATAAGTTGCTCACGATAACGATGGTATCACAATACAGCGATTCTGCGATACTCGATACAAGTTCATCTACGATACATCACGATATCTGTGTAACTGAAGAAGAAAAAATACCACTAAAAAGGCAAAAAGCTGAAATTATGTATTTATTCACTAACTTTATTCACAAACATATCCTTTCTGGAGTGTAATTATTTGTCAACTGTTTAAAACATTAATTGAAATGATATGTTGTTCCATGAGGCCATTTTTGTTATTTGACATTTAAAGTTTGAATGACCACAGTCTCTTCACATGCTAAGATGAAACAACACAGGGCCAAGTTGCATTAAATAATTTAGGAAAGTTTGGATAGCACTGCTTTGGAACAGAGCTAGTTTATTTAGTGTGAGCTACGAGAGGCAATATTGTTAGTTGTAACTTGGCCACATTTTGATATCAATACTTTTAAAGGCAGGCCTAGTTTTTGCAAGTTGGAATTAAGGATTTATAGATGGTGCTTTGTAGGCTATGCGTGAGTAACTTGGCATTTTTTTACGTTGAAAACGTATTTATTGGTGAGATAACTAGTATTTTAGCCCTAAGTGCGATAGATGGTCGCAGTGGAAATGTGGACTGTAGGGGACTTTGGCAAAATGTAACAAGATAAAACTCTTCACGGTTAATCTGAAAACAGCTGTAGCTGAATATACTGGTAAGTACTTGCTTTCCTAAACATATTTATACGAGAGATTTGAGAAAAAAAATTAGGTGTCTTCTAAACCGAGGTACTGTATAGTAAGCAAGGGAAATGCTTTTTTTTTGCTTTTACTTTTTGCTTTTAATGTTTTTTACAAATATTATTGTTTCTATATGTGAACATGACTTTCTTAGCGTGTATAAACGGTGCATTTTATGCATTTTACAGTCTGTGGCTGTGGCGCCTGCATGTTTTAATAAAAATATCGATATTTGGCACCAGTGTATCGAAAACGTATCGCAAGAGGAAGTATGACGACATATTCCAGTATCGATATTTTCTCCCACCCCTACTACAACTTGAATCACTGACAACAAGGCAGCCTTCACAGTCACTAAGCTAAATCACTGACAAGGCAGCCTTCACAGTCACTAAGCTAAAGCTGGTTCAACCAGATACTGAACATAACACTTCGCTAAACATCAGCATCATTCATATTTTCCGTTGCGAACATATATTTAGATAAATTTTTGTTTCATGGGGTAATGTGCTTTTAACAGCCTGCGTAGCTTCATTCCTTCAGAGCAGAGAAAAGGGCAGCTGTGCGCAGAGGAGTCTGTTCAGCCGCGCACAGCTTTTCCCTCTGTTTATTACCGACTCTTAAAAGGGTTTGAAATGGCTGCTTTAAAGCCAGCCATGTGTCTCTGTGGCAGGCCTGCCGCCACTTGTCATAATGGAGTGATCCATTATCATTTCCTGCCGCTTCATCCCCGCGCGCGCATAAACCGGAGAGAACGCCTCGCATATCCCACTTCACAATGACCATTTAACACTTTACACACCAACAGAACGCAACAGGCGCTTGTGTGGAACCATATGGCAAGAAAAGAACGAGATAGTACCGATTACTGGCAATCAGGGTTTGAAATTAACACCCGCCAGCAGCCACATGCTGGTAAAATTTTGATCATGGCTGGTAAGGTTTTCTACTCTTGTGGTTACGTTGGCAGGGAGCCAACCAGGTTGTGTTATATTGCAAAAGGTAATGTGGCTGGTAAAATGTTGAAAATGGCTGGTGATTTTTAGAATCCACAAGCCACTCTGGCCAGCGGGGGAAAGTTAATTTCATTCCCTGTCAGCAATACAAGAAGACAAAGAGACCAGACTCCCAGGATGTGATTAAAATTTGCAGCGCTTATACACCAGCCACAAGGGCAGCGTAAACGAGACACGTACCGAGGCCCTCCCCCAGCACCGCCTCGGGGTGTTCGTCCGCAAAGCTGTTGATGCGATTGGGCTGCGGCAAGGGCTGGGGGTGTGGCTGGTGGCCCAGCTGTTGGGGGAGGGGTCTGAGGGAACTGTTGACGTCCTCGGCCATCATGCCGGGCCCGGGGCCCTCCCCGGACATGGCCTCCAGGCTGGGGGACTGCAGGCCTCTGCTGTGGAGCGGGGCGTGGAAGAAGGAGGGGTTCCCCACAGGGAAGGCTGGTGAAAGTTGGGTAGAGTGTTGCTGTTGTTGCTGTTGCTGCTGCTGTTGTTGCTGTTGCTGCTGCTGCTGTTGCTGTTGCTGTTGCTGCTGCTGTTGAGCGGCGAGCTGGTGCATCTGGCCCAGGTGCTGAGGCGGCAGGCTGTTCTGCTGTTGCTGCTGCTGCTGCTGCTGGACTCTGAAGGGGGGGCGGGGCATGGGGTACTGGTGCGGAAACGGTCTGCTGTTGGGGTGAGGGGGGACGGCCGGGTTCGGGGGGGCCAGGTGGAAGTTGAGGGGCCGTTGGCCGGGATTGTCCTTCCGGTGAAGCCGGGCGCTCGGGAACCCCAGGGGGTCCTGGGACTCGGGACTGCGGTTCTGTCCTGGGTCAGCCTCTCCCTACGGGGACAGAGAGCACACCGAGACATTGCAGCAGGACAGACTGGCTGACAGACACTGGCAGGGCCCTGGGGCAGAGACCAAGGGGGTATATTACAAATTACTGAGTTAGCTGGATAACGGCACTGAGTAAAACCCAGAAGTTTCCCAAATATGGACTGAAGTAAAAAGCTGTTCTGGTCACCCAGCTAACTCAGTGATCCTGCTTCACCTGCTCCATAGTACACCCCTCAGGGAGGCTCACGTAAATGAAATGGCGGTAACGTAAATGATCAAAGGTTGTTTTGTTTTTTTCCCCCCTCTGGAACGCGCTGACGGCACATGAACAGATACACACACGGGGGGGCGGGCGAGCACAGCACCTGTTTCCCTTTCAGGTCGGGAGCCTTCCTCTCTGGCGTCTGCAGCCTGCTCTGCTCCGATTTCACACCGCCGTCCATTTTCCCTGTAAAGACATCACGCACAGCAGGTTGTGTGTTTAACACTCGAGGGGAATAGGTACGGGCCAGCTCTGACATCACTCACTCACACACACACACACACACACACACACACGCCCGTTTGAGCGCCTTTAATGGACGCTGGACGAGCTACGGGGGGCCTCGCTCACCGTTTCTGCTGGCTTCCGGAAGCAGCTCCTTGTCGGGGCTGGTCTGCTGGCCCACGCCCAGGGGGGAGGGGTGGCTGACTCCGTAGGGGACGGGCGAGCCGCGGTTTTGGGCCTGGAGGAGGTTCATGTTGTAGGCCATGGCTGCCTGGTGGTTCATTATGCGCGGGTCCACGGCAAACCGCCCCTGGTAACCTGGCCAGGGTAACTGCACGCGACAAACAAAGGTTACGACTTCAGCCTCAGCGCGTGTGCATTTAAGAGCCTGACTGCCTCCGTCTCCACAACAGTCTCTTAACTAGAGCCAGACCGATTTATCAGACCGATATTGGCCTATCACAGATATACTGTTATCGGCGTTTGCTTTGGCCGATAACCAAAAAACAAACCAAGCAGCACGTCATGTCATATACTACTAAGTATCATTACATAGTTTGGCCAACTAAAGAGTGCCTGGAGTCCGTGTTTAAACTTGAAATAGCGTTGCTGCGGCATGTGCTTGGCAGAGCACATCTGAAGAGGAGAAGAATTACCACAGCAAAGCAGACGATGGTGCATCTTTCTCACAATTTCTCTTTGATAACCAAACTTGAGGGCTCCATGGGGGGAAAAAGTGTTTTTTCATTGTAATTTTTTTTTGAGCCGAGAAGGAAAAACCCAGCAGCCCTTGGCTTTCCGCGGCTGTAATGACAGGCATGCTGAATAAAGAGCCCTTCCTTACGTGCGCACACGCACACGCACACGCACACGCAACCGTCCCCGATACGTCAAAACATCAATTAGAGCAGAATTAAGAAGCCCAGGAGGTGCAGAGGGCAGACTTCCCCTGCACTTGTGCTTCCTGCTGGGATGCATCACCAGGGGTGAGCCGAGGTAAGGGCGTCTAAGGGGCAGGCATAACAACCCCAGATTTATGTGCGGCCGTAACACGCCGTGCCAGAGCCCACGGGGCCGCTACCTGCTGAGCTAAAATGAACAACTGCTTTTAACGCAGCACTCATCCCCCCCCCAACGTCACGCCTCGGCTACTCCCGGCCCGGGAGGATCATCACCGGAACGCGCTAATCGCTAAACCGAGGTCGACCTTTTTACTTTACACCACCGGAGCACAATACGCACGCCAAAGCCTTTTAAAACATTTTATATAAGTAAATGTTCAGATTAACAAGAACGCCCCCGAGGGGGATGGTGCTAAATCCACGACTGTGTCCTGCGTTGGAGTGAATTCCAATCACGCTGTTCTAAACATGCAGGGTGCTATCACCTGACAGAAGCAGCAGCGAGTCGTGTATTTCATCAGGTAAACAGTGCTATATTTTTGATTGTGCAAAACCCCCGCCGTTCAACGCTGCAGAGTTGAAGAAATATTTCACACACTCACGACATGAATAAATGATAAATTATTTGCGCTGCAGTTATCATGCATTTAATCCGCGACGTGTTTACAGGGCGGAATCCGAGCCGCGCGTTTGCCAGGCTGGGCTTCTGACACAATCGCTGCGGGCCATCGCCGGGCATCGTGGGACGGCTACTGCGTCCACATTCCGGAACGCGGCGGAGAGTCCCCTCGCGGCGGCCGCGACGCGCCGTTCCCAGGCTCGCACATCTGGAGTAAAGTTCAATGATGCCAATTACGGAAATGGATGTGAGCGGACCGGGGATTAAGAGGACCGTCCTGTTTGCACGTTGTTAGGAAGATGCAACGGTTTCCAGGAAAAGCAGCAGAGACCCGGGGGCTCCTTCGCCGCGCCACAAATAACCTTTCCGCGTCGGCCCGGGCCTTAACGACACGCGCGCGTGGGCATGAATCTGGGTAATGAGCTCGGACAGGCGGAGAGAGGCGCAGAGAGGCGGCAGGAGGCCGTACTTACGGGCAAAGGCACGGACATGACCATGTTGCTGCCGTACACCGCGGGCACGTACAGGATGCTGGCGCCCGTGTGGGGGTCGATCCGCTGCACGGGGCTGGGGGACTTGCCCATGGCCGGGGCGCCCCCCAGGGGCGGGGTGAAGGCGCGGATGGGGTTGCCCATGAGCACGGCCGGGTTGGGCTGAACTGCAGGGGAAGAGGAACACAAAAGGGTGGAGAGTAAAACATGTGAAGCCCTGCCTAGGCCTGGAACCTAGGATACTAATTCAGCGCACTTCCTGTGTCGTGTCAAGTCCTTTTTTCCGTTGGGTTCTGTCAACACAGCCAAGTACAGAAACGTTTAATAACAACCAGGGTATGAACTTCGACTTTTTCTCCCACTGGCGAGAGTGGCTTGTGCATTCTAAAAATCACCAGCCATTTTCAACATTTTACCAGACACATTACCATTTACAATATAACACAACCTGGTTGGTTACCGGCCAAAGAGGCGGGCTGCTAGAGTAAAAATCTTATCAGCCGCAATCAAAATGTTACCAGCATTTGGCTGGTGTTAATTTCACAACCTGATAACCATAACTTTGATAGATCATCATTGTGTATCAACATTTGCTGTGCATTCTCAAATTTATACCATCGTCTGTCACTATTGTATTGTTTATTTTTTATTATATTCCATACATACATTATAATTATTATCACGGTAATGCATGCATTTCATGGAATTCATATATTTGAGCACTGAGCATGAAATAATGTTTACATTCATAAGTATGCATTGAAAAAACATACACGTACATACGCTTCCCTGCACCCCTGTGTTTGGCAGTGATAAGACCCAATGTTAAAAGTAACCGATGGCATAGCAATAGGCACTGCAGCGCTTTCATAAACAACGTTTTTCCTGCGTTGCGTAATGGACATAATTCTCAGCCGTGCTTTCATTGCACAATTTAAAACAACGAAATACCACAGAAGAATGAAGAGAGACAGAACAATCCTGTTACCATGATACCGTTTCACAAGTTAAAAAGACCTATAAACACCATACCTGTGGTGTTATAACTCCTAACTGCCTCAGTGAATATGTCTATAGATCTATAGATACAAAGTCTGTGGAGAGTGGAGTGTATATGTATTTGTATATATTGTTTTTTATATTTTTAGTTTTAATTTGAGCTGGCTGTTACCATCACTGGATTTTACCTCACTAACGACCGGCAGCTGGGCTCAGCCGGAGGGGGCGTAGCCCAGGCCTTCTGGGGAGGGCCGTCCGACAGTGGGTGACGTGCCATTGAAGCGCGCTCGCAAAAAGCCTTTCTGTGTACAGAGGCACTCTACACTTCAGCGATCTCATCCTCAATATTCCGGTCCTGAGTGACAGTTAAGTATGCGTCTCCTCTCTGGCTCTCAGAGATCAGTCAAGCGTGGATATGCAGGCTGGCAGGATTCACGCCGACCGGACATCGCCGCACACACACACACACACACACTTAAATCACCAGGCTAAGGGGAGGACACTGGCTAAACCTCAAAGGAATGAGGACGAGAGCCCAATGTGAGTAACTATGGCCACCGTCAGCCCCTCCGATAAGCACGGTTTTGCAGCGGAGGCACGACCGCGCGAGACGACGAGAGCCTTTAAACTACCGACATCGTTTCCATTGATAAAACGGACCGATAAAACGGACGGCGGCAATAGTGGAGAAACGCACAACGTCTCAGGCAATACCAGCTACGCTCTGTTTCTAATCGCTTTACAACGGAAGGCAAGACGTGTGCGTTCGCTTCGCGCCCACAACTGTTCTACTCAAACCCCTCTCGTGTCAAACTACGGCAAACATACCGGCAATTTGCCGCCAAAAAAAATGCGTATTTACCCACAACCCTCTCTAAGTAAGACACTGCCCGCGGTGCATTTTTAGTAGACCCAACTACAAAAACTGCTGATATCACACGTGTCAGGATTGACCTGTTATAAAAATGTAAAAGTTAAAATGCTAAGCGTAGCGTTAGCCGTCCGCTGGCTCTGCAGTGGTATTAAAGGAGGCTGGAAGCCGGTGGGGCTCGGGGGCGGACACGTTTCACACCGAACGCGGCTCCGCGCGGCGGGCGGTAACGAGATCCGCCCTGCGTCTCTGCGCTCATGTGGCAAATTACTCGCTAGGCAACCCAATCAGGAGCGTGTGCAGGGACCGAAGTGTCGGGTGAGTGGGGGGGTGCCACCCTACCATAAATACACAGGAGTAGAGTGGAGGACAGGACTTACCGAATCCCTCCGGTGGAAAGTGCTCTGTCTGGTTTGTGTGCTGCCCTTTGCCCTGGAAGGAAAAGAGAGGAGAGAGTGCACTTTAACTGCGGTGGAGTGGGCACGGTTGCCATGAAGACGGCACCTGAGGCGCTCTGCACACATCGTATCAGTAACGGGACTGAAACTGACAGTTCACTGGAAAGGGTATTAAGAGGGAGGTCTCCAGAGGAAAGCCGGGGCTTAAAAGGAAATGACTACACACTGTACACACAGAACATACCCAAGACTGTGAAAGCAGCCCAGCGAGGGCATCTGCTCTCACAACACGGCCTGGAGGATGGAAGGGTGTACGCCTGAGGCTCAAAAGTGCCCAGCGTTTGGGCTAGCCATGCCTCTAATCATGGAGCGATGCGCCCAACACAGACAGCACGGTTACATATGCGCTCGTCTTCACACACGCACGCACGCACGCACGCACGCACGCACGCACGCACGCACGCACGCACGCACGCACGCACGCACGCACGCACGCACGCACGCACGCACGCACGCACGCACGCACGCACGCACGCACACACGCACACACACACACACACACACACACCTCCCTACAACACAAACAAGGCCGCTGGCGAAAGGCATTACTCAGAATAGTTATTCACAGAGTACACAGCATAGATACAGAACCACAGATGTGACTCTTAGATTACATGATATGCCATATCTATGGTTCTGTATCTATGGTACACAGCCTGTCAGTCCTCCTTCAGCCAAAGTAAAGCAGGGAGAAGCGACAAATGAGAAGAAACAGATCACCTGGGGAGCGATGAGATAAAACTGCTTAAATGGCCTCAATCAACATGACTTCCAGCACAGATGCATACCGTGTCACTTCTGAAACCATCCATTTACATACCGCCATGATTCTTCCCCTCTTAATAGCTTAATTGCCATTTAATTCTCATAAACATGCAAATACACGCTGGCTTTCTTCAGCAACAGCCTGAAGCATCTCTTGACGGAGACTACACGAGACGGCATCATCCGCTCCCTCTTTCTCTCAACATTCAACCAGCAAACAAACAAAGGATAAAAGAATTAGCTTTCTTTGTCATTTTGGCCTACAATGTCTCAATTTCACAGGCACACAGCCTAACTGGATTGGCTTAATCTCTTTTGAGCGAAACTGCGACACGTTTGAAATTATAGTGAGGTTTACACTGTGCAGCCGTACACCTACGTTTCCTAAACCCCTCTAAAGAGACGCGGCCTTTGTTTGAAGGGAGTAAGTATAAAATCGATCAAACGCTCGGCCCAGCGCGTAAAGGCATTTAACTGATGATAATGGCAGGGGTAAATAATGAGGCGCTTGGGGAATTACCACAAATTTATGACCATTACCCACTCATTGAGAGTGGAGAACCCAGCTCCAGGAGGCCAGCGGGAAGGCGAGGCGCGGAGGATCAGGGAGGCCAGCGGGAAGGCGAGGCGCAGAGGATCAGGGACGCGTCACACAGACACGGCGATCGCCGCCTTCCCCGCTTTATCGCGCGCATGTGTCACACAGCCGTCTCTGGGGCAGGGTGTCAGAGGGAGAGATTAAATAACTCGCGTGAGGCCTGGGCGTCACACCGCCAGCCCCCCCCCCTGGCTGAGGAGACGAGCAGAGCCTCAAAGCGCCAGGCGTCTCCACAGCCACGGAGGGGAAGGGTAGCGGATCCCTCGCGCGGCAGCTTAAGCTGGGTTTGCAAACAAACGTAAGCGAGACGCCGTCCAGACTCAGCGAGCGTAGAAAACTAGGGGTGGGACCGTTTACCCAAGTAAAGGAGTGCTTTTGCAGCTTTCAAAAACAACTGTCAAATTCAAAGCGTGTATACTCTACGTGTTGCACTGACACCCCCCAAAACAAGGTTTAATCTTATCAAAGAGCATTGTTGCTGGAGAAAATGCTCTGAGACTGCTTTTTACATGGGTCTGCTGCTATAAAACGAGTTATAGGCAAAAAGATAAAATAAAAAATAAAAAAGTTACTAGAGTAAATGGACAAATCTCATTGTAATCGTAATTGCACAGTAAATGTACACAAATTAAAACTCATGACTATATACAGTACCGGGGAGGGAAAAAATAAAAATAAAAAAAATCTAGAAAGTTCCGTTTGCCCAGACCTTTTATTGAACCCCCCGTTAGATACAAGGCGGGAGAAGAACGTTTGCGTTTCCACCGCAGACGACGGCGGCTTTCCTCCAGCGTCATCTTAATTAAAGCGGCTCGATACCCAGCGCTGGGGGAGAAGGCAGGGTGCCACGCGCTCAAATCCGCCGTGACTTTCTCCTGCAGGAAGCACTTAATGAGGCCCGGCTCAAGCCCAGAAACACCCCCTCCCCAATCACGGTGATGAGCAAAACTACTTAAAACAAACAAGCCATGAAAAACAGCCCAGCTCCCGTGGAAAAAAACAAAAGGCTTTAATGTGGGCTGACAGTGGTTTAGAGGGTCTAATACCACTCAATGACACACGACGTGCAAAAAAAAATTAATGAAATAAGCCTACTTAATCAAGCAATTTCACCCATGACAAATAGAGTACCGCAAACAATTATACACAGCGGCAAGCAGGGGAAAGCACAGCCAACTAAACTTCACTCATACAGTCTGCAATATGACCGAATGAAAAACTCTTTCCCTCAGAAAGTCTACATTTTGTCATCATACATCTCATGGCTGAGCTGTAACACAAAGCTCAACAGTCTGCGGGTGACAAACGGGAGTTTAAATACGAAGAAATGAAAGCTAAACGAGAGAAAGAAATTACTTTAAGATTCAACCCTGCTCACCATCAATGTCTACTACAGGAGTAACCACAGACAGCGCACTAGTCAAAGGGGCTGAACCTATATTTTCTTTAAAAGTGAACAATTTTACTTATTATAACAAAGGGGTTGAAAAGTCAGAGCCAAGTTCAGGTTAATGTTCCACACTGGGGGGAAAAAAAACAAAAAAAAACCCAGACACTCCATTATTCATGTTACGGGGGCAAATACACAATTCACTTCAGTCTTTTTTCTGATCAAAGCCACATTTGCCTCTCCTGACAGCATTTACCAGACGCTGCACTTATTTATCCCGACACGTTTAGCGTTTGAAATCCTCCCACATCACAATCAGGGTGGAGAGATCGGTCCCACATTAAGAAAGCCCTTCAGAGAGAGACCGGGGTTACGCTGCGCAGTTAACCGTGAGAAAGGTGCGCCGCGCCCTTTTTAAACACAGCGCGGGCCGGGCGGTAAACAACACAGAGAGGGTCAAGATCCACAGCTACTGATCACGGGCGTAAAAATAAATGTGGCCACGGCGCATTAGCCTTGGGGTGGACCGCTTTAAAGGTAGAACCGCAAACAGAAAGAGTTCCCTGAAAGAATAAGGAGGCGGCGCGGGCGCGCTGCCATCGCTGCAGGGAACACGGAGAGAGGGAGAGGGAGAGAGGGAGAGGGGGAGAGAGAGAGCCACGTCTTGTGAGAGCCAAAGCCCAACAAACCCCGAGTGACAGGAGGGAGCGCCATTAAGAAGCATTCGGTGTCGTTCCAGCATGGCAGGTTAGCCACCGGGCTGTGAGAGCCCGTGTCTGGGAGCGGCTTTGTAGACGCCGGGCCGGGAGCGGAGCGGGGGTGGCTATGCTGCGCTGGATGCAGGTGCTACGGCGGCGAGAGTTGCACTTCAGGTGCAGGGCTCCTAGGCAATCGCAGCGCGTCACTCATCGCAATCTTATATATATATACAGATCCTTTCCAAAAAATTTGAATATCATGGAAAAGTTGTTTTTTTTTTTCCATAATTCCATTCAAAAAGTGAAACTTTCATAGATTATAGATTCATTACACACAAAGTGAAATATTTCTAGCCTTTATTTGTTTCATTTTTCATAATTTTGGCTTACAGCTCCAGAAAACCCCCAAAACAGTATTTCAAGAAATTAGAATAGTGTGTCGAAAATCAGCATTTACTTCAGTTATTTCAGAGAATGAGTGGAGTGGCTTGACTCGAGGAATCCGACAGTTGTAGCCCATGTCCCGGATACGTCTGTACGCGGTGGTTTTTTGAAGCACTGACTCCAGCCTCAGTCCACTCCCTCTGCATCTCCGCCAAATTTTGGAATCGTCTTTGCTTGACAATCCGCTGAAGCCTACGGTCATCTCTTTTGCTTGTGCACCTTATCCTGCCACATTTTTCCCTTCCACTAAACTTTCTATTGATATGCTTGGACACTGCACTCTGTGAACAGCCAGCCTCCTTAGCGATGACCTTTTGTGGCTTACCCATCTTCTGGAGGGTGTCAATGATGGTCTTCTGGCCAATTGTCAAGTCTGCAGTCTTCCCCATACTGAACCAAACTGATAAACTTTGCAGGTGTTTTGAGTAAATTAGATGATAGTGTGACACTCAGTATAAAACATTCATTCTCTGAAATAACTGAAGTAAATGCTGATTTTCGACACACTATTCTAATTTCTTGAACTGTTTTGGGGGTTTTCTGGAGCTGTAAGCCAAAATTATGAAAAATGAAACAAATAAAGGCTAGAAATATTTCACTTTGTGTGTAATGAATCTATAAAAGTTTCACTTTTTGAATGGAATTATGGAAAAAAACTACTTTTCCATGATATTATAATTTTTTGGAAAGGATCTGTATATGTATATATATATATATATATATATATATATATATATATATATATATATATATAGTCACCACTACTGCCGATGCATGATAAAAACTCTCTCTGACTATGTCAACTGCCTCAGCTGACACGAGTCACATGACCCAATAAAGAATTCATAAAGGACCCCGAACTATCAAGTGACCAATTAGACCAGGGACACCTGCAGCCCTGACTTCGGTCCAGAACTGGGCTCCTGCAGAGTGAGAGAGTGGGTTAGTGGGTTGGGCTGATAATTACAGTGGCCGAGCGCTGTGAAGTGCTGTTTGTTTTGTTTCCAGAGCTAACGGCTCGCGGGCACGTCTCATTCACACGCTGAAACGCCCTGAACCTCCGGCCTCACTTCCCATAAAAGCACATCCAGAGAGCGCAGGAGATCCATTCGCCCTTATTACAACCCGTCTGCGCTGGGCGGAGCCGAGAGGATGGTGTGGCACTGAACATCACCCACTCACAAAGCGCCGCATTTATACAGGCGGGGCGCAGATCCTGCACTTCAGTATCCACTAACCTTTTAAAAAAATAAAAAATAATAAATAACTGATAGAGTTGAGTACCAATTAGTAAAAAAAACAAAAGCAATTTTACCTGTATCTATTAAAACATATATAACCAGTGTAATACTGCTGCAATGTAGAAGCAACCTTTGTGTAATTACCTAAGAGGTAGGGCTGCACGATTATGGCAAAAACTGAGATCACGATTATTCAGTGGTTTTCTGAACATAATATGTTTATTGCACTTTAACATTTTGAATGAACAGAATAATGCTTATATTTTCACATTGCCTAACCCCAGCCCTCTACTGTGAGTGCTTCATTTGATATAGAACCAGAGAAAGTCCAGCAAAGTGAGTTTTCATTCGTAAACAGACCGTGCCTGCAAAATCGTCACTCTCAATTATTCTTGTTTAGTAATCATGTAAAGTGAAAATAGTAATCAGGATTAAAATTGGATTAATTATGCAGCCCTACTAAGAGTGGTCTAAAAGAAGCCTGGTGATGTACGGTTAAACGCTACGGACAGACGAAAGTGGAGCCTGTTGCATGAGGACTAGGCGGGGGGCAGCCTTACCTTCGGGGGGGACTGTTGCTGCTTGCTGAAGGCCTGGGGGTGCTGTGGCCGAAGGGCCCGGGGGATGAACTCGGGGGCCAGCGGGTTGAGTACGTAGGTCTTCTTCAGCTCCAGGGCCTCCAGCTGCGCCTTGATCTGCTCGAAGGTGATCCCGTGCAGGCTGCTGTTCTCGTAGCAGATGGAGATGAACCTCTCCCAGAACTTCCTGTTGTGACGACACACAGGGACACGGGCGCGCTCAGTACCCTCCCGCTGCACTGGAATGGGCACGTGCGCCCCCCGAACAGGGCATGTGCGTCCCCCAAACTGGGCATGTGTGCCCGAACCGGGCACCAGCTAAACTCAAACACACCACACCAGTGACAGGCCATACCTTTACAGCAGTGGTCCCCAATCCCATCCTGTAGGCTTTCACTCCAACCCGAATTTGCCACACCTCATTCTACTAATTAGCGGCTCAACGATATATCTAGCTGTTAAATGTGATGTGATTTAATAAAAAAATAAAAAAAACAAAAAAAAAACAGGATCATAGACTGCCATTCATAAATGATCCTCATTTAAATTAATTGGGAAAAGCTAATTCTGGTGCTTGGGGTAGAATCAGGTCCATCGTGCCGTGGCCCCATGGCCAACTGCTGAAATGATTTCTTTGACAGTTTTCCAAAACCACTGGAGACCATCATGCATTTCCCCAGAGGGCTCAGAGACGTCCCGAATACAGAAAGTGTGTCAGTGTAACTCTCCAGACGGGAATGTGAGTGGAGGAGCTGCACAGTTACGCGCAGGGCCCTGCCGGGGGACTCCTGGGCTGGGCCCCATGTCAATTAATGTTAACACACAGGGCCACGTTGATTTAGAATTGCTGTCAACCCTAATGGCAGGGAAAGAAATGACTCTACGGCGCATGAATGAAATATAAAGGGGATAAATTATTTTGCGAGGAGTGCGGGCTCGTCAAATTCTTCAGCGGCAGGCTTATTTTAATAAAACCGCGGACGATTGGGGGAGGTGGGGGGGATGAATAATTCACAGATTTGCATATTTACATAGATGTAGGCGACCTAAACCAGGGGACTGCGGAAAATAAGCTGTCAGACAGCCCCCCAGGAGATGGACAGGTCCCGGCGCACAGCTACTGATGCTCTTCAATCTCCCCGCAAACAGGGGAAAACCACGCAGAGCACAGGGCCCGTGTGAGGCTGCTCTGCTTTCAGAAAACCAGCTCAGAGAACCCGCTCAGAGAACCCGCTCCGAGAACCGGCTCCGAAAAACCACTCCGACGAGGCGCGGGCGAGTGGCGTGTCAAATGCCGTCAAAGTGGAAGAAACGCTTGGGTTATTAAAAAGGATACCGGGCTTATCGGCTCTGAGACACGGTTAGAGACACGGTTAGAGCAGCCTGTTAGTCCAGCGTAATAAGCGTTATACAGCGCGCCGTTAAGACTCAAGTGACATTCGCCGTCTTCTATCACTGTTGAGAGAGATGCGCGGGGTAATTGATCTGCAGTGACTTGTAAAAGCTATTTTTACCTTTCAGCTTCGCTTTAGACTTAATCGGCCTTCAGTAAAACGGTCTGGAACTGGCCTCCGGGTTCGACCCTTGCCGTTCCGCCTTCTCTTTCAATTACGTGCATTTACGGCATCACTTCCCTGACCCAAATCGCCCAAATCCAAACAACACACACCAGATCCATTTGCGCCGTTACGCAACGCCTACTTAGTCCACTCTGAAATGAGAATAAATTACTAGGGCGACACGGCACCGTGCTGCACTTGCCGACGATACCTAAGCTTATTATGGATTAAAAGCAAAGCGTGCAGAAGAACCCAGGTCCTTCACCGAGAGCGGAACAAAGGCCGCGCACGATGAAAATAATCATTTGCAGGGAGCGCGAGCCTTCCGCCGAAAACGAGAGCTGTTTTTCAGCGTGTGCTTTGGATTAGAGCGCGACACCTGCGTGCGGGTGCGAACGTCGCTCAATGCGTTTCCGTCGCCTTCGCAGTGAGCCGAGAGGCGCTTTTCGCCCGAGGCCGAGCGCTTTCCCTTACCCCGCCGGGCCTTTATCCGCCACCTGCCGTTTGGTCCAGCGGGCCGAAGGGAGGAGCAGAGGGGAGGTTCTGACCAGGCCCTTCTGTCTGCACTTTAAAGGGAACCGTTTGATCTTGGTGAACTCCACCCCCTGGCCCCTCCGCCTCCCAAGCCGCCTCAAAAACAACCCTTCCTCCCGAATTACCCACATCGATTTAACTGGCAGCTCTTCGGGTGACATTTCAAAAACTGCTGCGGGCCGAGCGGTCGCGATTGGCTGACGCGCCACGGTTTCCATGGAGACGGGCCGGGGGTTGGGGGGGGGCGGAGGACGGCCTTTCCTGTGAGGACGAGTTGCTACGCCCGAAGTTTTTTAACGAGAGGACGTCTCGTTTCAGAAACGGCGGTGAAAACGAATGCCTTCGGGCTCTGGAGCAGGGGGTCCAACGTTCGCCTCTCAGAGCCGCGCGCGGTTCAAAGCAGAGCCGCGGTCACGAATACAGAGCTCCTCTATCTCAGGTCCATCTGCCGCGGGTCACGTCCCTTTGTTTGTTTAGCCGGAAAAAGCACACGGTTTCCCTCGAGCTAGAGAGAGTTCATTACCACAATAACCACACCGGACAACCTCCTCGGCGACCTAGCTGTGCGGAGTGGGATCGATATCCAGACCACCAAGAAATAACAACAATTACCGCTGCTTTCCCAAGAATACCAAGCATCTCAGCATCCAAACGCTTCCCTCTCTCAGTGCTATGGACACGGGCCTCAAGCACAGCCCAATCCGTCCATTTTGGGGTGGGGGGCAGGGAGTTTGAGCCAACACGGTACGGGAAGAGCGAGTAAAATGAAAACATTAATTTAATGTCACTTGCACTGAATGATTTTGCCAATTAAAAAAAATTTGTCATTTTAAAGGCATAAGATGAGTATATTAGACTGGATACTGTGAAGTTGCACTGATAATTTATTAATTCTTCAGAGAGATTGCTTCGATTGATTAAAATCAACGAACAATCAGAGTACAGGATTAGACATATTTAGTAGATGTGCCCCCTCCCCACTTGTGGAGAGGAATGAATGTGGCTGCCACACACCAGGAGCAATCGCTGACGGAAAGGAAGAATGCAGTGGGGGGCGGGGAGGAAGCTGTGCAGTAGGGGGCAGGGATGGTGAGAGCCTGTGTGTGTGTGATTGTGAGAGAGAAAGAGAGAAAGAGAAAGAGAAAGAGAGAAAGAGGCTTTGCACATTCAACTTATATCAGCCAGACAAAAAAAAAAAAAAAAAAACTTACCCCCCCCTCCCCTCAGAATTCTTACAAATGAGTAAATAATAATATAACACTTTCTTGTCCTACATTACGAAAGCTTCAAAGCATCCGCGCAAAATTGCTGATTAACAGAAACTAACACAGTTCCCTTGTGAGTACAGCGATTATATACACAGAAGTCCATACAAAAGCTGTGGGGATTCCCAAAATGTTTTAATGGCAAGTAAGACCCACCAGATGAGTGATGAGTACAGCTGCCTCCACTTCCTGCCCTCTGCTGACTCCTAGGCAGCACACTGCTGCTTACACTGGCAGGGACGGTCCCCACTGTGCCACTGCATACTCCTCCACTGACGCACGCACACGCACACACACATACACACATACACCACACACACATCAGAGCTCTCTCACACACTAAAAACACACATACACAAAGACAGTAGCGCTTGCCCTCTCACTCTTACACACGCACGCACGCACGCACAAAGCAGAGCTGTAGCTCACACACACACACACACACACACACACACACACACACACACACACACACACACACACACACACACACACACACACACACACACACACACACACACACACACACACACACACACACACACACACACACACACACACACACACACAATCCCTCTCTCTGTCCCCCCACCCTCTCCCCCCTCTCTTGCTCTCTCTAGCGGTTGCCTTGTCTGTCCAAGTCCTGCAAGCATTAAGATTATAGACCAGACAGGTTCACGGGCCTCCAACAACCTCATTTAAAGCCTGCTCTACCTCCCAAAACTGTACTTGAAATCTTTGACATGGCGGAACATTCTTCACAGAGCAAAGCTTGGATTGTGGGTGGTGATGAGGGGATTTGAGTAAAGGAGAGGACTCAGGTAATTCTGTAAAACACAAGCCTGCACGTGTGATTTGAAACCCATTCCTGAAACAACACCTTCACCCTGTGATGGCCACAGGGGTTAACCTGCACTGTGGGGAAAGGTAGGGAAATTCACAGCCTCTCCAAGTCGTTACAGCGGCTTACGGGTACATCCTTTAAATACCACGTCTTTCAGGGTGAGAAGTGAAGCGTGGAGGCGTGAAAGATCAACTGGCCATCAATTTCTAAGCATCGCTGCCCATCGCCCTATCCCACATCGTTACGAACAATGAGCTGGGCTCTGGGGAGGCAACACGATTTCAGGCTCTCTTTAAACCACAGGAACAAGGCCAGATTGGGTGAAACACTCGGATAATTAACCGCCTGTGGCTCAGAGAGTAATGAGTCTCTCTCACTGCATTGACATTGAGGTGCCAACATAGTGCCAACAGATCCGAGTACAGAAGAGGGACCAGACAATACAAGCCGGTTGTATGGGTTTTGGGGGGGCACCATAGACGTTACCTGCATCTGCCCACTGAGCACAGGGCAATGGGGTCGCCCACCACGGCCACCAGGGACTGGGCGCGAGTGATGGCCGTGTTGAGGAGCTTGTAGTTGGATAGAAAGCCGTAGTCCAGGTCCTCCGTGGAGTCCTCCACCAGCTGCTCCTTCCTCTTGATGGCGGTCTGCTTGTGCTTGCAGGTGTGCCGCGTCCGGACCGTGCTCAGGAACAGCACCCGAAACTGCTTACCTGGGGAGGGAGGGGAAGGGAGCGCGATCACACACACAGAGGAACCAAAGAGAGCCCAACGACCCCCTAACCAGACAACAGAACAGCATCGCGCTCTCTCCGTTTCCTCCTCCTGGCTGCGTCCGTCAGGACCAAAATCTAATCCAACAACTTTTCTACTGTTGGTTTTATTAGCAGTCTGTGGTATTAGCAGCCGGATCTAAGGCACACCACACAAAACTAATTTGCTCACGGGGAATTAATCCCCAGCAATGTAGCTGTCAGTGCTTAAACATTAAAGAGCAAGACGAGGTTTTCACAGGGGATTTTTTCTGGCAGGCCTTCCATCCAAAAGTGTAAAGAAGTGTGAAGTAGCTCCAGACTGCTGCTAATGGGTCGCTTGGGCCGTCTGCCGCTCGCTCACTCACCCTGGACGTTCAGCACCCTCTCCACGCTCACTTCCGGCATCCTCTTCTTGCGCAGCTCGGCCCGAATGCGGAAGACCTGGTCGGCGTATGGGGACACCACTCCGATGCTGCCCTCGTCCAGCTTCCCCCAGGCCACAGGCCACTTCTTGCGCATCTCCTCCACCCTCTCCACAATCTCAAACACCTGTACAGGAGAAAGCGTAGCATCAACAGCGCCATCAACGTTCCCCTTCTAAAGCTAACGTCAACGTTAGCGCAGCATCAACAGGCCCATCAGCGTGCCCCTTCTAAAGCCAACGTCAACATTAACGCAACATCAACAGGCCCATTAATTTGCCCCTTCTAAAGCTAACGTCAATGCTAGCGCAGCATCAACAGACCCATCAACGTGCCCCTTCTAAAGCTAACGTCAATGCTAGCGCAGCATCAACAGACCCATCAACGTGCCCCTTCTAAAGCTAACGTCAATGCTAGCGCAGCATCAACAGACCCATCAACGTGCCCCTTCTAAAGCTAACGTCAATGCTATCACAGCATCAACAGACCCATCAACGTGCCCCTTCTAAAGCTAACGTCAATGCTAGTGCGGCATCAACAGGCCCATCAACATGCCCCTCCTAAAAATAACGTTAGCGCAGCATCAACGTGCCCCTTCTAAAGCTAACATCAATGTGAGCGCGCAACATTCACAGGCCTGCGGGCAGCTGCAAATACTACATGGGGGTAAAGTCTGCCATGGCATTTCTAACCATGTAGTCACAAGTGCTGTTATGGACATGAAGCATCTTAAATGTGGAAGCAAGTCAAATTTTCAATTGCAACAGGACCAAATTTGGGTATCACGCTGACTTGAAGCCATTTTGATGGATCTTAAGAGCATGTCTCCTAAGTGGCAGGCAATCTCCCCTGGGTTTAATGGGGCGTCACACGCAGCTGTTGCTAACCGACTTCAGGGGTCCCCCTCAGCATGTACCCACTATTCAATAAGAGCAGCAAAGCAGGGGGCAGATCAGCACCATGATGTACTTAGCACAGAGGCAGGCCCCAGTTTTACAAGTGAGGCCTCTACTTGTGGAAGGTGTTCAACTGGAAAGCATGATATCAGCATGTGCTGACTACATTATGTCTGTGAAAATATCTTCATTGAACTTGTTGTATACCAATGCATTCACACCAGTATGCAACCAATTACATGGTTTACTTTGAAATAAAAGAGTTTGTTTGTGTGTGTGTGCATGTCAGAGACGGAAAATCCAGGTTCAGAAAGTCCTCCCCAGTATTTTGTTACAATCACCTGGATTTGCTAATTAGCGCTGGATTAGCCAATTACTGCAGAGGTAGAATTAATTTGTGAAATCAGCTGGCTGAGTTCATGGGTGGAAGAAACACATGGCAGGATTTTTACTTTCTGACCCCTGGACTTTCCACCTCTGGCGCATGTACACGTTTACAAACACGTCCCCTTCAATAAGTGACGGTAATATCTCATGGCTTCCAGCTCTGTAAATAATGATGAAATGGTTCTAGGCTCATCTCAATGTAATTTTGCTGCAGGCTGCAGGTGGTGTAGCTCTGCACATGTTACAGAATGAATGGGAGTGAACAGAGGCTGTGGCTGCAGTAAGTGCCAATAAACGGCTGATCTGTGACAGATGAATCTCCACTGGAGTCATCGCTCAACAAGGCAGGGGTTGAACAGATCCCTGTCCTAGTCAGCTCAAAGATAATGACAAAGGCTTGGACTACAGTACTTCCTGTGCAGGATGAATGTGCTACGGAATAAACTACAAATCTGGGGAGGGCTGAAAATCAAATGTGTCCCCAGTGTTCTGCTGGCACGGGTGAAAGCGCTCCGAATGGGGCCTACAGGCTCCGCAGTAAAGAGGAGGAGGCGGAGTAGAGGAGGTACCTCTGCATTGTTGTAGTAGGCAGTGCTGTTCTTCTCCTGGACGTCCTCCCCTCTCGCAGTGAAGAAGGTCAGGGGGTAGAAGTCTTTGTGCGAGGGCTGCTTCCCGCTGGCCATCAGCTTCCCATCGTAAAACAGCTCCGACGTGTAACTGAGGGGGGGGGGGGGGTTGGAATGGGACCACAGGGCCTCTTAATTTTTAAGGTCATTTCTGCAATCTGCATTTTTCGCTAAAAATACAGTAACATGACCATAGTATATAAAGTGTTCAGAGAACACCATTTGCCATCTTAAGGCCCTAAATCGCGCTTCCCTCACAGGGTCTGCGTTGAGCAGCAACGTTCTGTTAGACAAACACAGAGGAAGTGCAAGACTTCCTTGGTGAACACACAAACCAATCCCGTTTTTTTACCTTTTTCTTTGACACACAGCTTTCTGCAAGACGCGCTGATAAAATCAAGATTGTTTGAAAATCTTTGACGGGTAATAAATATGTAGATTTTATGCAAAATGAACCGAGACAAACAGATGCTGCGGTTTTTTGTTTTTAAACAAAGGACAAAATCTCGCAGCGATTTTGTATTAATTACCATTTACACACTTCAGCAGACAAACCAAGGTCGCTTCACTTTTCTCATCGACTTCCAAAGACGTGAGAACCTTGAAGGGAAGGCGGTTATGCGCTGGGATTGGAGCGCTGCCGCAGACGTAGGCCAGCGATTGGCCGAGCCCGCCTCGGCGAGGCACTTTGCGTTCGGTCCGGGCCCACCCCCTCGGCCTCGGCGAGAGGCGTCACGCGACGCAAGAAAGCTCACACCTACTTGATGATGGCCTCGTGGGAGCGGTAGTTCTCGCACAGCAGGATTCTGCAGGGGTACTCGCCGGGGTAGTGCTCGTACAGGCGGTCCAACAGCGAAACGTGCAGGTTCCTCTCCCGAGCAAACTCGCTGTACACAAAGGGGCTGAGCTAGAGGAGAGAGGGGGGGATACGGGAGCGGGTCAATAGTTCAATAGCACCCCACCTGACTCAGCTTACCGCCGAATATTAGGTCATCTATTTGTCAGCACAAGTGACGACACAAAAACACTGAAATGCGTAAACCTTAGAGCTTAGATCGGGCCCAAAAAAACAAGCCCGACACTACCCGAGCCCGTGCACGTTCTGTCTGAGCCCGGCACGGGCCCGTCCCATTGGCTGCATTTATGGGCCGAGTCCGGTATAAAACCGTAAGTTGCCTTTAGTAAGTTGCCTGTTTATAAGTAAACTAATTCCGAGTTGTTTGAATGACAAAAATCTGTTCAGAATTACGTGCGGGATCTTACTGAATAGCCTACTTCCTCTCGCGAAGAACTCGCAAAGCGAGTGTGGTGCCGTAGGCAGCGAAAACCCCACACTTACATTTCAAATGGTAACCTTTGATTGACTGGTGATAAAAACATGATTGACACAAGGAATTAATAATCAGATTTTTCGGATTACAGAGAAATTTGAATGACAGAAATCTGTTCAGAATTACACACGGGATCTTAATGAATAGCGCAACACGGAAGCGAAACTGCGTGTTTATTAGGATCCCAAAAAAAAAGGATTACACTGCAATACAATAAAAAAAAAAACGAACAATGATCTAAGTAATAACATACAAAATGAACAAGGCACAAGGGCAAGGCCTTATAATATAAAATAAATTGTAATCAAAACGAATAAATTAAGTAGTGCAAACGCTCAGGTTGCTATAACCAAAAAAGGCTAAAACGAATAAGGCTATACACATTAATTTGCACTTAGGCTATAATATGAAATAAATTAAATCGTCATCAAAACAAATAAATTAAGCCAGCTCGTGAACGTATGCGAAACAAATGAACTGAAGTGTGGGGGCGTGAGCTGGGAGGGGAGGAGACGCGTCGTGCGCACGTTGCAATGTTATAAGATTGTAACTTTGTTGTAACCTTATTATGTATCGATCACAGTGATTGATACATAAGGTTTAAGGTTACAATGTTGTAATACATATAACATTCTGATTATCACACCAAATAGCTTACTCCCCACCCAAATTATAAAAAATAAAAAATAAAAAGACGTTATATCTCTGACCACCGGTCTCAGGTTCGGGCAGAGAATCAAACCTCTAGTCCACCTATCAAAAAAGTAGAGCGTGACCAAACACTGTTAAGAGTTACAGTAGAACACGACGCCATCAATACGACATAACTCTTCATGGCTCATCTGAGATATTTTAGTTAATTGGTGGGGAATAATCAATACAGGGTCAAAACAAAACGTTGGATTTTTACACTTCAGCTGGGAGACTGGTGTATGAAAAAAAACAGTAATGCAGTTTTGGAAAAAAAGTAAATCAATAGAAATGGCAATGGCAACAATGGCAGGTCTAATTAAGCAGTTGTTGACTCACTCACTCACTCACTCACTCACTCACTCACTCACTCACTCACTCACTCACTCACTCACTCACTCACTCACTCACTCACTCACTCACTCACTCACTCACTCACTCACTCACTCACTCACTCACTCACTCACACACTCACACACTCACACACTCACTCACTCACTCACTCACTCACTCACTCACACACTCACACACTCACACACTCACACACTCACACACTCACACACTCACACACTCACACTTCTGCCTGCCAATTCGACAGTGGCGCAAAACAGAGGAAATAATGAACAGTGAGGTGACAGCCAGGAAAAGGAGAAACAAAGGGCTACGTAATGCCTGGCAACGGGCGCGCTGCACAAAGACAATAGATTAAGAGTGAGAAGGAGGGGAACACTGTAAAGAGAGTCTCTTCCAACAAGGAGGAATTCCAACAATTAAAAGCATTACGGTATTTTGTTGAGATTCTTGGAGCCATCTTTTCTGAGGGCTTGGTCCTCATTCTGCCCTCTGCCACCAGCGCCAATTAAACGCCTCGGCCGGAAACGGTCCCTTTATCCACAGCTCTTGGGCGTGCCCTGCTGGTGCACACGCTCAGCTCCAAAGGGAGAAGCGTGGGAGGGGCCGAGGCCAAATTCAATTCGATACGATCCCAAGGCCTTCCCCTTACCTGCATGTGGTCTCCCGCCAGCACGATCCTGGTGCCCTTGCCGGCCAACGCAAACGGCATGATGGTCTCGCACTCCATGGCCTGAGCCGCTTCATCCAGCAGGATGTGGGAGAACAGACCTTTTCGGACAGAGAGGCATTACATCACGTTATTTATCCGCTTACCAGAAACACGTACACAGCATTCCAGACTGCACTTAAAACAGAGGTCCATATTTACTGAAGTAATTGGGTAAAGTATCTCAGACGGAAGCACAAGGCATATCTGAACCTACAACCTCTGAGTGGCCTTACAGCCGCGACGATACACTGCCCCCCCACTGCCAGGAGCAGATGAGATATTCATGAAAGGAGGCCTTTTCTCGCGCTTATAAATATTCCACAAGCGGTTTCCGGGGAGGTTGAAGCCCTTCGGCCCGCTGTGCCACGGTGCGGGGGGGTCACGGCCAATCGAGCGGGGCACAGAGCAGTGACAAAACGAATCGCTCCGTGGCGAGCGCTATTAAACCGTCCGCGAGTCGCCCCCGGGGGGGGGGGGGGGGGGGGGCGGGGGCATTTTCAGAGCAGCCACCATAAGGGCTTTTTAGAAAACATACCCAAGAAATGTGATACCGCGGGTCATAAAAGTGTGTAAGTTTATAAAAGTGCTAGCGAGCTACAGCCATCCATCCAGCTTCTCCTCAGCTAATTGGCCATTCAAAGGAGAAAAATCCCATTTAAAAAAAATAAGACATTACAAGTTCCTCCATAATAGGGTACCGGTAAAATCATTCGTGTGCGCTGCCCACTTAGTCAAGCTCAAGAGAGGATTTCTGCTGTGAATTTCATATGAAACCACAGGGTGTACACACATTGTGTCTGTGTGGTGAGGGTGTATATTTTATACAAGGTCTAGGTTCAAGGCAATCTGGAGCTTTTACCAGAGGCCCATATTACTGTATCAGATGGCTTAAGGCAAGTAAACACAAAAAAAGTTTAAAAACTTGGTCTGGTTTCCCTCAAGGGTTCCTCCCACATTCCTCCCAGGGAGTTCTCCTGGCCACTGTGGCCTCTGAGTCTGGCTAGCTCTATGGGTTGTTAGGCCAGGATAAACTGCGGAGCACATTGTGACCAATTCTTTGTAAAATGCTCTATATACAGTGAGCACCATAATTCATTGGACAGTGACACAATTTTTTTGTTATTTTGGTTCTGTACTCATGCACTTTGGGTTTGAAAGGATACAATGACACAATGAGGTTGAGGTGCAGACTGTCGGCTTTAATTTGAGGGTATCTTCAACCATATCGGATGAACCGTTTAGAAATTGTAGAACCTTTTGTACATAGCCCCCCCATTTTCAGGCATCAAAAAATATTGGACAGTTTAACATAATGTAGAATAAAGTAATCATTTTTAATATTTGGTTGCATATCCTTTGCATGCCATGAGTTCCTGATGTCTGTGACCCAACAATATCAAGAGACTCTTGATATCTTATTTTCTGGTACTCCTACAAGCGATACTATAACCTCTCTGCATTTGAATGGATCTCTATGGGAATTGGGGGTTGGGACTAGATTTAGCTGTAAATTATGCTGGAAGAGTATGGAATACATGGTTGGCGAAATGGCTCGAAGTCATCAAGGGTCTGACATACCAAACAAGCCTTAAACCATCACTCTGCTGCCAGATATGCAGTAGATATGGATGGATAACCTGAAGGGTTTCTTCTCCTGACTTATTTTTCCATAAAGTTCAATCAGAATATTTGTCAGGAGAAACAACCCTTAAAGTGATCCATCCATATCTACTGCATATCTGGCAGCAGAGTGATGGTTTGAGGCTCGTTTGATACCTCAGACCCTTGATGACTTACAGCCATTTCGCGAACCAATTATTCCATACTGTTCCAGCATAATTTACAGCTAAATCTAGTCCCACCCCCTCAATTCCCATCAAGATCCATTCAAATGCAGAGAAGTTATAGTATCGCTTGTCAGAGTACCAGAAAATATCTAGTCATTTGATATTGTTGGGTCAAAGACATCAGGAACTGATGGCATGCGACCAAATATTAAAAATGATTACTTTATTCTCCATTATGTCAAACTGTCCAATATTTTTGATGCCCGAAAATGGGGGGGGGGGGGGGACTATGTACAAAAGGTTCTATAATTTCTAAACAGTTCATCCAATATGGATGAAAATACCCTCAAATTAAAGCTGACGGTCTGTACTTCAACCTCATTGTCATTGTATCCTTTCAAACACAAAGTGCAGAACCAAAATAACAAAAAATGTGTCACTGTCCAATGAATTATGGTGCTCACCGTTTAAGTAAAATTTAACTGATTTATTGATTGATTCCACAAAGATTTCAGAGGCACTCGCGGAGTCCATCACTCAGCGACGCGTTCCTACAAGGTGATATATAGGCTTTGGAGTGTTCTGTATATGTGTGCAAACACGGACAAATGATGTTTCCATAAAACGAGACCTAGCCAACAAGCACCGGCTTTAAATAAATGTAAATAAATTTAAAGAGCAAGCAAACTCCTCACTGCCAAACACCCTCACTCCTTCCCCCACCCGATTGGACAGAAGGACATAAACATAAAACAGTCCACTTTAGAATCTTCCGGCTCTCCTCCTCCTAATCGTCTCTTCTGCTGCGGCTCCCTTGGCTTCCTTTCAAACATTGAATTACAAGTGAGGAGGGAGCTGTGAAACTAACCCAGCCGTCCATCACCACTAAGACCCGCAACTTTCTTTTGTCTCCCGACATGTGCTTACAGATAACGGCTGGCTACGCAATAGCTACTCATCAGGCACCTGCAGTTTAACAGACATCATTGGTGAAAGATGCACTTCCCCTTTTGACTGGTGACAAATCTCCATTAAGCCGTGTGATTTGTATTGTTGAAGCTATTGGCCGATGGGCAAGTACATGAGGGGGCTCCACCATCTCAGCTGCACAGGTAGCACAGTGGTGACACAAGGGTGCAAGTCAGGATTCAATCACACGGATATTTCTAAAACATTTTTACCTGAAACAAAGTAATCTTCATGACTTTACTCCATTGTGAGGGTCATGGTAATGTAGCAAAGCTGGTTAAGTTGCATGTGTTCATGAGCACAAATCTAGTGCACTGAGAATGTGGATATAAATTAGAATTCCACAGTACGTTACAAACCAGCTTAGTGGACAAAGAGAAGAATATATTGCAGGCTAAGAATAAGGAACAATTTGCATAGACTAGTATTCTATGCTTTTTCCACAATATGTCAGGATTTGCATAAGGTTTTGATGGCCTGAAATAGGCTGCAGCCCACAAAAGGATTTCTAAACACCTTGCAGTCATCAAAATGGACTAAAAGGGTTTTCAGTCTGGATAGAAAGAAAGACAAACACATTTCACTTGTGAATGTTCAGCAAAGTTTGGCTGCGCTTTAAGCTGCACACATCCGAAACGTCCTCCTCTGCTGCCGTTTGATCCTCACCACCTCTTCCTACACACTCACAAATTCAGCTTTAAGCTGTCTTGCACGCTGAGCCCGATGCACGTTTAAAAAGACCCGCAGTGGTAAAAGAGAGCTCAATATCTGAAAAGCAGCACTGAGCATCAGGAAGATAAAACGGCATAATAAATGGCTGAGAGACCAGAGCTCCATGAGTAGAAAGATGATGACAAAAAAAAAACAAAAAAAAAAACAAAGGCACTGCTTACTTTGCACCATCTGAGCTTTCAATCAATGAAACCGACACATATTTAACGTGTCAGGTGGTTATATTTACTGGGAAAAATATGCAATTACATTATAATGGTTCAGCAAATACAGTCACAGTCGGTTATGTGGAAAATGAATTCAATGTTTGTGTAATTAACGAAAATCATGCGACGAACCTAATACAAAAACTAATTTTATTTTTTTTTATTTTTTATTTTTTTAAAAAGGCAGTACGGACAAATTATGCAGTTGCACTGCACTTGCTGATTTCACTACATAAATATTACATTTTTACATTCTGCCAACTTCAAATAAAACGTAAATAACTAAATTTCCATTAAGCATTAAGGCAATGCCTCCGTCCTCAGGTTCTGGTAAAAGAACCGTAGACCACCATTTTTAACCGCGTAAGTAACAGACAAACGCCTCACACACTGTGTCCTGCCAGACACCAATAAAGACCAATAAGCCACAAAACAGACAATGCAAAAGAATGATGCACAAAAACAAACAGTCGCTCCGTTCGGCTAGGCCGGGAAAGAGGGGGCGAAGAAAGCCGTGTTTATCGCGAAGGCGCTCAACTTTACCGTCCGCGCGGGACTTGCGCCGGGTTTCGTGGAGCTAGCAGAGCTGCGAGATCACATTAGCATACCTGCTATCTGTCATTTGGCCAACGACTGGTGGAAATCAGTGGGGCCGAGGGGGGAGCGGGGGCGAGTTAATTTTAACACGCCGGCCCCTTCGCCGCCGCACAAACGCGTCGCTTCGGACGCAAAAACGCTCGGCAACAGGCAGAGGTTTGAGGAGAAATAAAGCCATAAATAAAACGAAGCGGGAAAGCGTTTTGGTCGGCGGTACACAAGATTTGCGATATGCGATTTGTTCCTGCAACAAAGGAGTCATGGCTCCCCGACGCCTCATTTAAATCAGATTTTCATCAACGGCAAACATACTGCTAAGGAGGACGAAGCAGGAGCTAATGATGTAAAGTGCATTAGAGAGGCAGATGGTGTTTCTAAGCAACAGACAAAGCTCTCAGCTGACGCATTAAAGCCAGTTATTAGTTTGCCCCGACAAACTGTTTTGGCTTTAATGTCTTTTCATGGACTTTAATAAGTTGTTCTTCAAGGGACGTCTCCTGTCCGGATCATTACGAAAGCTCTCTCTGATCTCACGGCCGTTTCGATCCGAGCGCGCGCGGGCGTGTGAACCTCCCGTCAGCACACACGTCTCCATCGAAACAACCTTAAACATTAATTCGCATCTTTTTGCACGGTGCGACAAGAGGGCTCCGGGCTGGCTCATCTCTGCGGACGCTACGGTCGCTCACCGGGCTCCAGGTCCAGCTGACACAGGTACTGCGAGGTGCTGAGAGTCACCACCACCACCCTGTGCTTGAGGATGTCATCCCTCTCAGGCATCTGGAAAGTGAAGTGTGTGCTTGAGATCAGGCAATACTGCTGCACGACGGGGTGAACCGTCTTCACCCACCGGTTCCTGAAGTAAACCCTAAAAAAGAGGGAAGAGCAGAAGCAGGGGGTCAGGCTATGGACACGTTAAAATCTTCTGACTGAGGCTCGGGCAGAGAAAGAAAATCGCACCACCGAGTCATCGTTAGACAGGCCAATAAATGAAACTCGCTCATCCGGATAATTGGAGATGTAGTGTACATAGTTCATAAGTGACCCATCTGTGGTGACCACTGGAGAGGCCGTTAGGACAGCGGACACACCCACAATGGCCACACGGATGTTAAATCATCCGTTTCTTTTTTATTTCTTACATTGACTAAAATATTAAAATGGTAAAAAGGTATGGTTCTTGGGAATAAGTTAGTTGAAAAATAAAATGAAGAAAAATTTGTGCACCCAGTTCACTTGCCTGTCTAACAAAATAGAGTTTCATGCCCGTCTAAAAGAGCGCGGGCCCCGTGGATAAGTCGATAGCTTTTTCTGTGCCGGAAACAGCATCACAGAAAGGGCTGAACGGCAGCAGCTTTGACGTGACTGTGTGACATTTACAGGCTGAACGTTCCCGCAGTGCCACTGTTGCACTGTGAAACCAAGAGTCCCTTTACTGCCGAGTCTGACCCACCTTAACTAAAGGCCAGCTAATACCACAGGACGGCCAGCGCCATTTCCATACCGTATGGCAGGGGTGGGGAACCTCATCCGCAAAGGGCCGGTGCGGGTTTTTGTTTTAGCCCTGCACTAAGACACCCGATTCAACTAATTAACTAATCACGGTCTTCAATCAAGACCGTTACAAGTAGAATCAGGTGTCTTAGTGCTGGGCTAAAACAAAAATCTGCACACACACCGGCCCTTTGCGGATGAGGTTCCCCACACCTGCCGTATGGCATAGATCCCCTTAAGGAAATGTAATATACTGCAGTATATTTTAAATATATTGTGAAGATAATTTTGATATATTTACAATATATTGCAGTATATTATTTTTCCATAAGGGTATTCAAATCAAATGCGGCCCTGGTTTTCTTTCTCCCAGGAAATTAAGTGAACGATTAGTGCTATTGACTTGGCCAGTCTGTCTTCGCACCTGACTCCCAGGTAAAGGAAGGGCGGAAGACCAGCACTTCTCGGACCTCAAGGACCGTGACTCGAATACCAGAGCCTTATGGAAGGAGACTGTATGCTGGCTAAGCTCTGACGTGACAGCTGGAGGGACCACAGCTAGAACAAGCCGAGCAGAAGCAGCCACGTTCCCCTGTAAAATACTAGGGGCAGGAGATGCAATGCTTGAAGCCTTATATGCAGAGCGGTTCTATGTACCATATGGTTATTAAGCATCTTGCATGTTGCGCTACATCTGAAATCATTGTCATTCACATGTATGATGATTTCCACTTTCCCTCAAGCCAACAACATCTGTTGTTTTCCTCCTGCTCGATCAATCGGTGCCGTTTGCGAATGCGCAGGCGTGACGCAAAATACAACAGCAACACGCTTATGTTCCACATCGTGTTAAATGACGTTGTGCCCCATAACTGTAATCTTAATAAATAAAAATAAAGGAACTAAATTGCGGTAGAAGATTATCGTCCTCGTGGACTAAAAATGCTGTGATATGATGTAATTTGGTCCACCTCCAGGAAATGATCTTAGCACTTTTTTATTTTTTACTATTAGCTTGGTTGCATGCACTTGCCCCCCCATGTCATATTTCACCATACACTGGACCCACATATGAGCAGGACTCCCTGCAGTCAGTGTCGCGCTCATATTCAAACAGAAAGCTCATCATAGGAATCATGGCTCAGAGACGCCCATATGGACGGAGTGAAATTCACGTCCGAGACACCCACGAGTGCCTCCGATTGAATCGGAGAGAAAAGGGGCGGGACGGAGCGCACCCAGCGAGTCGGGGCTGGCAGAGGAGAGGCGCACGCTGCTGGTGAGCGAACGGCGAGCCAGGTCCACACTGTGCCAGCGGCGTAGCAGGCACGGGGAACTCCGCGGGGGCAGGGAAGACAAGGGCACTGGGCAAACATGGCCGCCGCACTCCTGAGATAACAATCCCACGGGTGTGAAGAAGGATCCAAACTCAAGCATGGAGCGCAAGGCTCCTGGGACAAAGCTAATAAATAATGAGAGTGCCAGGCAAATCAAAGAGGGCAGAGCGCGACAATTCAATTTAGGCTTTTTCTCGGGAGCGCAGAAAAACCACTTTTGTTTTTTCTGTGCTCCACAGCCCTGCGGTAATCTGAATCAATTCACGGAGGTTCTTAGGCGTCAGGCCAGGTGGGAAGCATGCATCGCAGCCAAACTGGAAGAGGACTTTGCTCCCTCAATGATATGGTTAAACGCAAACATGTTGCTCCGCGAGAACTTACCCATGTTCGCAAAATGTAATCTCCGTACTGCATGCAAAACTTACCTCACACCGAAAGCCGGAATGATTCAATAACTTTTATTTTGTAACCGACACCATGTCAAACATATACTGCAATGAGTAGCTCACTGCATTCTTGTTTGAAGTACTGCATTTATGTTGCTGAAATCTTGCTTAAATATATCAGAGCTACACTGCCTGGCCAAAAAAAAAGTCGCCGTTGCACCCGTCATGCATAGTGCTCACTATACCTGAATGTACTGAATGACCAGGTTATCCCATCAATGGGAATATTCCAGGATGACAATGCCAAGATTCATCAGGCTCAAATTGTGAAAGAGTGGTTCAGGGATCATGAGGAATCATTTTCACACATGAATTAGCCACCAGAATCCTGACCGTAACCCCATTGAAAGTCTTTGTGATGTGCTGGAGAAGACTTTACGGAGTGGTCCAACTCTCCCGTTGTCAATACAAGATCTCGGCCAAAAATTTATGCAACTCTGGATGGAAATAAATGTTGTGACATTGCATAAGGTTGTAGAAACAATGCCACGACGAATGCACGCCGTAATCAAAGCTGAAAGCGGTCCAACGAAATATTAGAGCGTGCAACTTTTTTTTTGGCCAGGCAGTGTATGTGGAGGCAATAGCGGTTACCTGAGAGGCCTTGCATGTGGATTGCCTGCA
This sequence comes from Synaphobranchus kaupii, assembly GCA_029718625.1. NCBI lineage: Eukaryota > Metazoa > Chordata > Actinopteri > Anguilliformes > Synaphobranchidae > Synaphobranchus > Synaphobranchus kaupii. The sequence continues at coordinate 21,866,164 of CM056379.1, forward strand.
TCAACGTACGGGTGAAGATAGTCCTTTATGTACAAATCAGCAGCACTGTTGGAGTGGGTACAAATGAGGACCCTAAAAAGAAGAAGTAAAAATCTTATATGATTGGACATTCAGAAGTTCTTAAACCATCACTGCACTGGGATCATAAATTTACAAATCATTTAAAAATTATAAGACAATTAGCATGCTAACATAACTGCAACAAGCTAGTTAGCTAGGCAGGTAAATACCTACAAAGCAACAGTTATTTAAATCCCTACATTTCCAACCAAAACATTTTATAAAATAATTATAAAAAATTAAACCACTTGATTTGGGTCGATTTATCTCAGTTACTACCGCCGAGTTAAAGGTTTGTATTTTTCCACATCCATAGTTTTTACATCACATACATGTTGCATTAATAAACAGTCACAGAGTTCACAATATTCTACTGAATAACATGAACACTCCTCTAATTCAATACTGACAGAATGAATCTTAAAGAAAACAGTGGTCTTATTTTAAATTGTACCGTTACAGTTCTGTGCATGCAGAACATTAATCAGGGCTGATCTACATAAAACGACATGTTCTCTAAGCACACTCCCCATGAAGGGGCCTTCAAATCCACTTGCAGCAACATTTTATAATATTCAACACAAACAGAAGGATAGTTAGATTGCAATTAACGTTGCATCCATTCACAACTTTGTAATATATATTATAATACACAAACCATCAAAAAATATATATATACTTTTTTGTACGTACACTCGTACAGTGCTCCCATTTTAGGAGCATTCGCTCCTGAAACGTGATGTGTGCTAACTTGAAAAATAATATAGGAGCACGTCTACTAATCGGGATGCATGGGGAAAATGTTAGCGCAGAGCCCTGTATATTCAAGCAGTAAACCTAAATAAGATGAATTTGTTTATACTGCACAACCACCGTTCACCTTGCCCTTTCTCTGTGCCCGTCAAACTTCTTTTCACCTTTGAGTATGTGCTCATTTGAGAGCATGGCTGGAATTCACAGACCTGTGCGGTCAAGGGCACTCTGTTCCAAACGTTCTTTTCACTTCGACAGTGGCAGGTACAAGCAGTATCCACCATTTTAACACACTGGATCTCCCCCCCCCCCCCCATCTTCCACAAGGTGCCCGAACAACCACCCCAAACTAAGGCCGCATCTCTTCTTTTTTTTTGTTCCAATATCTGTCCTAATGGCTCAATTAAACCACTGTTCTGCTTCATTAAAGTGAATTAGCTGCATGTCTAAAGCCCATTCATGAAACAAGAAAAACACATTTGAATTTGATTTTGATTGACTTGGAAAACATTTTTTAATCCTGAAGTAAACTTTAGTGTACAGTGAGTTACACAGCTATTAGCCAATCACAGGAGGAACACAGATATAAGCCAATTGCGGTGGGGGTTACGGGAGACCACACCCCCCATCTCCCCAGGACTCTGCGGCTCACCTGGTGTCCGGCTGCTTGAGGATGTGCTTGACCGCCTGCGCCAGCGTGAAGGTCTTGCCTGTTCCGTAGGGCCCGATGATGAGCACTGGGGGCAGCTGGATGGAGAGGGGCGTGGTGATGGCCAGGATGGCCTCCTTCTGCTTGGCGTTGAGCCGCGGGTCCAGCTGCTCGTCCCACTGCCTGTGGAGCGGAGAGGACGGGAGACGGGTGAGGCCACGCGGTGCCCCGCCCTCCACCAACCACGAGCCAAAACCCAACCCCAACCCATCCCGTTAGAGGCCCGCCCACACTCACGCTGACGTGCACGTTTTTGGGACTTTCCGCCAAGGTCAACACGCTCAGCTGTGCTCGATTTCTCCGATTTTATGGCTCGCCGAATGACAAATCAGCGGCGCTCGAGGAGTCGGGGGGGGGGCGCTAAGCAGAGGGTAGGCCAATCAGACCGAATGCACCGCCGATCGATACGGCTCGCATTCAGCGGTGCTCACGGAGCGCAGGAGGGCTTGAGGGAAGGGGATACAGATGAGTGGAGTCTGAGCTGAAGGCAGGGAGAAGTAATGAGGTCTCCATAAGGGTCCAGTCACCACCGCCGTAATGGCTCCTGATCAAAGCCCCGTTTGCCGGGCTGCAGGTGGGGGAGGCTAGGACACGCTAATTAGGCCCCCGCTCCCCTGTCAGGCCGGGACACTGAAAGAGGCCAAACGAGGGGAGGAAAAGCACTGCCCAATTAAAGACAGCGCGCTAATTAATGAACTAAAACCTGTTCCTTCAACCGTTTGAGCAGAGCCCCGGTTTTAAAATGGGCCCTCGGCCGTTTAAGCGTAACATTGATTTATATTACAGGTGAGACCGTGTTTGATTAGTTCACATCGGGAGGTCTAACTGATGAGCCAATTTAACAATCAAATGTGTGATTTTTATTTTTTCTTTCGTCGTCAGAACTAAAGCAGTCCTGCCAATTCACTTTGAGATTGCAAAATGAACTCCCACTTCTTTCATATCAGTCTGCAAATGGCTAAACAGTAGGGTTTTAGTGCCTTGAAGAAAGCGCTGTGAAACGGACGTGCCATTTGGCTTTCACACCATGAACGCTCTATGCTTTGACTTTATTTCATTGGGGAGGAAGGAGTACCCCCAGTAGCATAGAGAGCGTGTTAATGCATCCATGACAGTAAGCGGTTCAGTAATTTGAGGTGCAAACACATCGGCCCACTGACATGGTATTTGGGGTAACATCACAGATTAATTTGCTTAGCAGGCACCTTAATGTAAAGAAACTTACTGTGCACAGCTTATTTTTTGATTATGAATTTATACAAGCAGGTATTTATTGAGGTAATTGAAGTTAATCACTGCACCTTGCTCATGGGTACACTAGCAGAGCTATTATAGCATAGCTGGGAATTTAACCTGCAACCGCTGAGGAACACGCCAGGTTTCTTAATCACTGCACTACACCTCATTTATTATAGCCGTGGGATACGACTACAACCGTTTTGCGGTTGCACTGCGGTTATTCTGCTAGTCTGCGACTCCACTGTGTCACGGTGCATTTAGGATTCTCCATCACAGAGAGTTTTCACTTCCGTTTTCTTTTGGACTGCCGAGACTTCCCCCGTTCCCTGTTCGTCAAACGCGGAAGCTTATTACTCCACCACTGAACAAACAGGCAGGAGGAGGAAGCGTTCCCCTCTATGCGGAGACCGTGTGCACCAGCAGAGCAGCGGGGATAAAGCCTGCCTGTCTGCAGGCGAGTCACCGCAGCACAACGGGAAGTCCGTCTCCAAACAAAAGCATCCTTTTTTTGGGTTTTCAGTACCCACATTCCCTTACAAAAACACATTGTGTTCCCAGTTTCATAGGAGGCCATTGCCTGGACTTGACCAGGTTGGGTTTAAAGTGTAGTACTTCTGCTGCTAGCTCAACATTTACTGTATTTCAGAATGGCAATACATAAGACATAATGCAACATTATTGAAAAAATTTTTATATTTTAGATTGATAACCTAAATATAGATTAATTATGATATTGTATTGTTAAAAAAAAATGTGACAAAGTAAAATGGCTGCTACCTCCCCCTACCAAAGTCACCAATCAAACCTTAGCACCTTAACAAGAATAATGTCTGAAGAAAACACGGCTGGCACAATACCAAATCAAGCTGAAACGGCTGCATTTAATACGTCGCTCTTCTGCACGCAGGTCGCATGCAGCTGTGCACACCTGTTCTGAAGTAAGAAAAACTGGATAAAAGCGACTGTCAGGCATGTGATTGCAAAGGGCGCAGGGCGCGGCGCGGCGTGGCACTGCGGGACAATCCCCCCCCACCCCCACCCCAACCTTACACAACATTTCATGCCTTTTCAGCAATCTACAAGCAAGGATGCAAACACGTGAACACTTGTTAAAGCTAGAGGGTCCGGGAGAAAAGTTTGAAAAATGACCATTTAAAAGGCTATTTCTGGTCATTTTCTAACAAAAATATAACATGAAATAACTTCTCTGACCAAGTTTCTTGAAAAATAGAAACTCTTTTTTTTTAGAACATTTATAAACAACAAAAATAGGTCTTGGTCTTATAAAACATAATTTATAATACCAAGAGCCATTACACTCATTATGGGATCTGTAATGACTAGCCTAAGTGTTCTATGAAAAAGGACAAATAGGCTATTCTTTTAGTTATACTAGCTAAATAACAAATGGGCTAACAATGGTTAAGCTAATGTCCTCCACATTAGATCAACAGTAAGCAAGAGCTGCAACTGCGGCTGGGGAAAAGACGAACGCATGACGAACGTGCGTGCACATCTATTCGTGTGCGCATGTTGCGCTGGCTGTCATGTTATCAACAAGACGATCCTTGTTTTCATCGTACACTACGATGAAAGCAGAATGTTGCTATACCGCTAACCTGGGGCAGAGAAGATGACTTTACAGCTCCATTTACTCATCGTATACATTGGCTATTAAGTGTCTAAGGGGCGTTAGCTTAGCGATTTCGATAGTGAAAGTTAGGCATGATCTCCCTTTCACTCATCTGTGCATCCAGACTCTGGCACTGCCGAAAATTATGATGCAGCTGATGTCTTCTTGTGGCTCATTCAGCAAAAGAGATGGAAATATTTTCTGGTTGAAGGAGCTCTAGTTCCTTCTCCACATTAAAACAAAGGATCAATCTGATCCAGTTTGTAATTTAGATTTTCAATCAAAATCGGTACACTCATACACAGGCGGGTAGAGCACCCAAAATATTTGAGGGGGCACAAACGACAAACAAAATGTGGACGATTTATGTCCACAGTACAAACCCATTTTTCTTCAGTAATTTCTTTGCCCTATTTTAATGCTAAGAGCAGCAGTATTACACTTCCAACAGTAAAAAAAACTTGGCCAAAAGCAAACTAAATATTTGAAGAAACATATTGTGCTAAACTGTGGTGCTGTAAATCAGGTCAATAATGATAATATTTAGTTCATATTAATTAGCAAAGCCATTGGAAGAGTAAGTCATCGGTACTATACTCCATCTCAATACCTTTGCTTCATTTCATTGTCATTTTTATTTAATAATTATTATTTAATAATTTTCCAGGTGTTGGATGTCACGCTGGATGTCATGGATGTTGGATGTCTCCATGACTAGAAAACTAGTCTACGGATTTCCGGGTTTCCGGAAAGAACTAACAACGTTAATTGTTCCTTGTGGAAGGAACTAACAACGTGTGGGGAAAAGGGGATTAGGGGTGCACTAAAGTACGTTCTGTGCCATATTCAGAAGAATACTTTTGACTGGTATTATCCAAAATTATCATGAATAAATTTTACAAATGACAAATTTGAGAAAAAAAAAAAAAGATTTATTACAGATTCATGTGGATCACAATTTCAGGTTGGAAAATCCGGAATTCCGGATCAATCCGGAAAAATCACATCCCTGACTGTGCAACAAATCTGTCCAACATGCTCAATTCACCTGAAATATAATAACAGTTAAGATGATACCGTACTGCTATACAAATTATGGGCGCTGGAAACTCTAATCCTGAAGTGGTTTAAATAATATTTTTCCAACACAGATAGTGGAAAATTAAAAGCAGAGGATTAACCCCGACACTTGATTCTTGTCAATAGGCTTTTCCAAGATTAGGCTACCCTGTAACCTACCTCATCAACCAACAGAAGTGGCATGTTAAGCTGAAGGCAGTGCCACACGGCTGCTGAAAAACCCAGTCAGCGGAGAGACTTGTGTTCCCAGAGAACTGCTGTCATGCCAGAATGCAGTCTTAAGCTAAAGAGATAGCAGTTAAAATGCACACTGTAGGAATTCCTAAGTACCAGGGCCAAATATAAAATTACTTTTTAAAGCACTTTTAGTCTCTTCATACAATGGCCACATTCCACATTTTAACCAGCTATGAAGCTTTGTCAGCAGGGAGCTCACTTGAACCTTTTGAAAATATGGATAGTGTCGCAATGAGGCCATGCAGTTTGAGAGAGCGCCCAAAGGTCTTAAAGCACAAAGGTAGCCAACATTTTGTGAAAGCCGGGGCAGAGCCATGTCCCGTTTTATAGTGTCTAAATCACTAGCCATGATCCCCCTTGATAACAGACTCTATAAAACACTAGAGAAAAGTAAAAACACACAAAAGCATGAGGATTTATTCCTAAACTAGCAAAGAGCTTCTCAGATTTTGAAAGTAATCGGGCTCTTTAATCTACAAACACGATAAATGCTGGGGGCCTCGTGCCATCACCTTTCTTTGCATTTAATGAGTTCAGTTCGCCGCAGGCTAAAGATGTACAGTTACAAATTTATAAATACAAACAACACTTTCCTTAATGTAAAGCATGCCATTTCTAATCATGACAGATGAGATGACACTGAATGATCGCACAGCCGATTGGTTAAAATGTAAATGCCACGTTACAGGCTTTCTTTTTGTTTTCATAAATACTCCAAACCTTCTTGCTTTCAGGATATTAAAAAGAAATCTAATTAACATATACAACTGGGCAAAACAAGCTTAATACCAGAGTATTCATTTATGTTTTTGGTTCTATATGTATACAATAACTACAACTTAGATTTTACAGGGCCTTTAAATGAAAGATGTTCTAGGGTCAGCATTTAATACGAGGGTAAGTCTGCATGGGCTGTAATGTAAAATGCCACAATTGGACACAGTGCCCTCAGCATGCATGCAGCTAGTGTGTCCGTGGAAACCATGCAATATGTCAGCAGAGGTACCATGAGGCAGCAGAGATGGAATAATAAAGCAGCACGGAATGAAAGCGGGGGTTATATCATAAATATAAGCACTGTAAGGGGGTGTCAAATGGCATGATGGAAAGTGGAGTGCCAGAAACCCACAGCAGTAGCGATATTCATGATAAGGCACACACTCGGGTTCCATATCACTTATAAGACATGGATATTCTTATAGGCTCAGACAAGGCACGGCGACACTTTAAATACTCTTTCCTCTAGCTAAGTTTACTTGCCACCGAGTAACGAGTTATATTTCTTAAGTTAGCTAGCATTCACCCAGAATCTTGTTCAATTTGTCGTCGTTTTTTTGGTTGTTGATTCTAAGGGATATTGGCTAATCGCCATTTTCTTCCTTGTGTACCAATAAGTGAAACACCAGACAGCCCACTCTGAACATTGTGCAGTCGGCAAAATTAAAAAGTCAACAATTAAAGTCAACATTGTAAGCAGTCAATATCGCTTACAATGCTTCAATATACAGTCAAGCCGGAAAGTCTGCACACTCCTTTATAATAGATTGAGTTCATTTTTTGCCTCAAACATCTACACACAATAGCCAATAATGACGAAGTGAAAACAGGTTTTTAGAAAATATGAAATTTTATTTTACTGACAAAAATAGGTTATTTAGGGGTTACATATCTGTACACACCCTTAGCCTAATACTTGGTTGCTGCACCTTTGGCAGTGATTACAGCTTCGAGGCGTCTTGGGAAAGAAGCTACGAGCTTGGCACACTTGTTTCTGGACATTTTTGCCCATTCCTCTTGGCATATCCTTGCAAGCTCCGTCAGGTTGGATGGGGAGCGTCGGTACACAGCCATTTTCAGCTCTTTCCACAGATGTTCAATTGGATTCAGGTCTGGGCTCTGGCTGGGCCACTCAAGGACATGCACAGACTTTCTCCGAAGCCACTCCTTTGTTCTCTTGGCTGTGTGCTTCGGGTCGTTGTCATGTTGGAAGGTAAACCTTCGCCCGAGTCTGAGGTCCAGAGCGCTCTGGAGCAGGTTTTCTTCAAGGATCTCGGTGTACTTAGCTGCATTCATCTTTCCCTCTATCAGGACTAGTCGCCCCGTTCCCGCTGCTGAAAAACATCCCCACATCATGATGCTGCCACCGCCATGCTTCACTGTAGGGATGGTATTAGCCAGGTGATGAGCGGTGCCAGGTTTCCTCCAGACGTGACGCTTGGTATTCAGGCCAAAAAGTTCAATTTTGGTTTCATCAGACCAGAGAATCTTGATTCTCATGGTTTGAGAGGCCTCTAGGTGCCTTTTGGCAAACTCCAAGCGGGCTGTGATGTGCCTTTTACTAAGGAGGGGCTTCCGTCTGGCCACTCTACCATAAAGGCCTGATTGGTGGAGTGTTGCATGGATGGTTGATCTTCTGAAAGGTTCTCCCATCTCCACAAGGATACGCTGGAGATCTGTCAGAGTGACCCTCGGGTTCCTGCTCACCTCCCTGGTCAAGGCCCGTCTTCCCCGATTGCTCAGTTTGGCCGGGCGGCCAGGTCTAGGAAGATTCTTGGTGGTTCCAAACTTCTTCCATTTACGAATGATGGTGGCCACTGTGCTCTTTGGGACCTGTAAAGCTGCAGAGATCTTTCCGTACCCTTCTCCAGATCTATGCCTTGACACAATCCTGTTTCTGAGGTCTGCAGATAATTCCTTTGACCCCATGGCTTGGAGTTTGCTCTGACATGCACTGTCAACTGTGGGACCTTATATAGGCAGGTGTTGGCAATCCCCAATCATGTCCAATCAATTGAATTTATCACAGGTGGACTCCAATTAAGTTGTAGAAACATCTCAAGCAGTATCAGTGGAAACAAAATGCACCTCAGCTCAGTTTTGGGTGTCATATCAAAGGGTGTGCACACTTGCGTACATATATTTTACATTTAGATTTTTAATAAATTAGCACAAATGTCTAAAAACCTGTTTTCACTTTGTCATTATGGGCTATTTTGTGTAGAATTTTGAGACAAGAAATGAACTCAATCTATTGTAGAATATGTCTGTAACGTAATAAAACGTGGAGAAGGTGAAAGGAGTGTTCAGACTTTCCGGCTTGACTGTATAATATGTTTAGGTCAGTAGAAGGTGGAATACGAGTAGAATGATGTCTGAACATTTTATTTCAGCAGCGCTGCATCACAAATATCGGCTGGGAAGGCTGGTTGACCAATCAACATCCAGGACCAGAACCCTCTGTTTTAGAACTAGACAAAATGCCACTCTGGAGAAAAACTGGCAGGAATCCCAGGAAAAAAGGCAAGCATGACACTTGGCCTCCAAAAATGATGAAATCCTTCAATGTTCCTTGTGAAATGAGCTTGAATTATATAATTATATAAAAACATGACATTAAAATAGGCTACATTCTTAAATATGCATATCTGTATGTGCCATGTTAGCTGCACTTCCTCTGTCATATTATTAGCCTTTAAGGCTGGCTGTGAATTTACATACATTCACTTCTGACACTTAACACTCATACTTGTAATGTCAACTTTGAAAGTTACATTAAAGACACAGATTTGAAGAATTTGAACACTTTACTGATAGGAACCGTATATACTCGCATTACTGTTTCCTTATCTTTGAATCCATTTTGTAGCTATAATCCTTATGGTAAGTTAATAAACCAATGTTGACTGGGATATCACAGCAATTAATTTTCCACTCAGTGATTATGATTAAATATTATTTCTCCCAAAGGCAAAGCTTTGTAGAAAGCTTTGTAGAAATTACTGGTAAAATAAAAAGGCCAAGATAAATCAATGATGGCTATCCTATGAAATTACCCATGTTCAACACCTTGAATAGCATTGAAAGAATGGCATTGAAATGTTTAAAACACTATTTAATGTGTGATCCATAATCTAATACCAGGCATGTATGGAATATTTCTCCATTACTTCCTTTTCTCAAATGAGCTAATCATCCAAATACAGCCACAGCTGAAGTGGCTTTCATTACATTGATTGGATGATTTTAATTATTGATGTCTAAGACTAACAAATCTCCTTGGGGAAAAATATTTTTTAATTATGTTATTGGTAGACTAAGACTACAATAACTATCCCTCCCTACCAAAACATTCATACAGAAGACAGACACTTTATCTTTCAGTAATTTTAGAGGAAAGAGAAATTTCCTTCTCGGCTGAAATGCGAAATTAGATCAGAAATCAGAAAGTGCAGAACTAATTTTCACCCACTTTAACTGTACGCATATTTGCAAACACGGAAGGAACACCAAGACATCTCTCAACACCCTCGTGTGCCGTGCCAGTGCAGGAGAGAAAACAGCGCAAGGGCCTCGTTTCATTACAACTCAAATGAACAAGACCGACAAAGGACAATACACCTGATTGTAATTGGCCATCAACAGCAGCAATAATACATCAACTCAACTTAAAGCAGGGGTTTGAATCATAAAACAATCATAAACACCAGCTCATAAATGAGAAACTAAACATTTTCGTCATGTTTCTATATTAAATGACGTCGGCCGTTCTGCTGAAGGCCTTTTTCACTGCAGATCTACCCCCACAGGTTCTATGCGTCTGCTGCTTCGCGTCAGGGCGGGACAAGTGGAAGCTCGTACCTATTGGGGCTCCAGGGGATGGTTGGGTTGAGCCCGACGTCTGGGAACAGGATGCCGTTGTCCTTGATGCGGTCCAGGGCATAGTGCATTTCACAGAGCGGCAGGCGGTTCAGCTGGAACTGCAGCTCCACCTGGCACAGGGACGGTCGGTAGGAAGTGAGCACATCCATACCTTCAATCGCTCCTTAGAAGCATTTAACCAGCCTGCGATACACTTTGTTAAAAGCACACTATTCAAACAGCAGCCCTTTCAAAAACCGAAAAGAACACACAAGTTGTTACAAAATGTGACTCCAATACTGGGAGTGAGTTTAGCAATCTGAGAATTCCCTATAGGGCTTCTCTCTACTGTAGCTGGAATGACTATAATTTCATAGCTCATTTTCATCATGGTGATAATGCAAAGTCATCCATTGTACATGACTGCAAATGGGAAAAGTATGAGTCATTGTCCATTTATATGCCTTTTGGAGACATTACAGATGTATTTGAAGTGTATACACAAATGACGAGCCACCATAATGTCAAGTTACCAAGTACATGTAACCTGCACACAAGAGTAGACCACACGTAGCTAGATTAAACATTTTCTAGATTCACCGCTAAATTTGTGTAGTACTAGTTGGCGATATTTAAAGGTGTCCTTCAAACAAATCAGACCAACAAAACCCATTGTTGGATTTGGTGAGTCTTCCTCTACTATATTATTTTAAGAAGTCCTTTTAGATTACCGACAGGAGGGGAAATCTGTTAGCAACATTGTCTGCTGTGAAAACTCTTATCGACCTAAGAACAACGCTGCATTTTACAAGCTAATGGGAGTCCTCTTCGGAGAGGGGGAAAAAAATGATATTGGCACTTCAAAGAAATTCATAAGAATTTGTTGGAATTCTCCAGTGGCACGATATTTCTTAACATTTCACTTTGTGAAAAGCATGGCAAAGTCCCCCTCCACAATGTGCCTTTGATTACGGCAGAGGAGAAGGGGAGGAAGAATGAACTATAATGAACAATATAAATGCCCTCCCCCACTTTATACATTGAGGGCAATCCCTTGTGTCATCTTCTCTTTGTAGGCCACGCTGGTTCAGCGAAAGGTGCTCTCGCATGACTAAAGAGCGGGGGAATCCTCCGCCAGAATTCAATTAAAATTCTTAATGATGAGGGCTGGCCGGCGAGTCGCTGGGATCGTTAACTCAGATTCCGTCTCACCGCGGGCCTTGTTCTGTTCTGTTCAGTTCAGTGGCCCGGGTTTGTTGCTAGGGTGAAGGGCCTCGACAGACAGCCTTTCCTACCTCCCCGCCACCCCTCACAGCCTTTGCTGTTGGAAGATGACAGGCAGATTATATTCCCAGCCACGATACAAGCACTTTGCCTTTCCAATAATTATTCACGCCGAGCTCGTTTTCGCCTTTCAAGTCAGAAAGAAATACCATCTCCAGCAAAATAAGCGGGGACAGGCTCCATTCTGACTTTTTATCCCTTCTCACCCCAGAGTGTGAGCCTCCCAGAGATACGTAACCTTTTCCAAAATAAATCAATACCACAGCCTTTCCACACCTACCCAACTTTGTGCAGGTCTGTGTCCGGTATAATTGTTTCAGCACTCAAGATGGTAATAACATGTAAAATAAACCTGAAAGGGCTAGGGTACAGTGATTTGTACATCTGAACCGCCTTACTCGAGCAGCGTTTAAATTTTACGTCATACGGCATCATGTGCATAGTGATCGCCAGCATAAACACTACCGACAATGTTTAACACTCCTCTCCCGTTTACTGGTGAGCAATAACGTTTTACCTGAGGGCAAGTGGAAAAGTCCAACTTAACATTGTTATAACAAGCCTGAGGTGCAAGCGTATACCTGCAGTTCCCTGTCTGGCTGCAGGCAGAGCTCGATGCAGCAGTCTTTGCAGATGCGCAGGAAGATGTACTCCTTGGTCTTCTCCTCGATCACGGCCTCGTAGACGCGTTCCTTGACCCCGGGCAGCTGGCTGGGCCACTCCCGGGTCAAGGGCAGCAGCAGGACCGAGTTGACCTTGGTCATGACCAGCCGGCCGGCCAGGGTGTCCTCCGAGAGCGTCTCGGTCAGCTTGAAGCGGCCGAACAGCTGCCCGTTCTGGGCGTATTTGGCGCCCCCGGAGATGCCCGTAAGCATGAAGCTCGTCACCAGCTGTAGATTCACCTTGATGTTGAACCTGCGACAAGAGAGCGTTACCAGGACCTGTTCCCTGACTGTGACATGGGGCGCATTTTCAATGGCCTCCTCACCTCTGTAAAACACTCAGGTACACAGATCATTAAAAAAAAAAAAACTTGTCAACAATTAAAATGTTCGCCAGTAAGACTTGGGCTGCAACAACAATCTCTTCGAAATGATCAATGTAAACTTTAGAAAACTGCGCATAGAGAATTACAGGGTTACACAAGACTGGAAAAACTGCATGAAGATCAATGACCGCAATATCTTTTAACTTCAAATCACATTCATGCTGGGTGGACACTTCACAGTTCACCTGCACAGCTCATTTACAGTTCATGTGGCTCATTCTGTGAAGCAGAAAAAATAGAAACGTGTGTTTTTAAGTGAAGCTAGAAGAACTGGCTGCTTATAATGAATCCTCTGATGAGAACAAATATAGCAAGGCGGCCTTAGCAAGCCAACTCATTGAAGAAAGGTGATAACAGGTATGCTTTATTATAGGAAGTTAGCCAGTTTCCACGGTTACCTACATTCAAAGGCGCTACAGCGGAAGCGCTACATTGTACACACACGATTTAGTAACAAGTAACGTTTAAACTTATGACAGGGACACTAACTAAGGGGACCCAAATGAGGACATCACACATGATGACAGGAACAAATAACTTAATTTCTTTATCAACCTCCCCTGCCAAACAAAAAGAACGCACAATCAAACAACACACTGGAAAATGTGTGAATCCTCAGTGCTATACATATCTTAGATAAGCACACAGCTAAGATTATATACAGTCAAGCCGGAAAGTCTGCACACCCCTTTCACCTTCTCCATGTTTTATTACATTACAGACTTATACTACAATAGATTGAGTTCATTTTTTGCCTCAAACATCTACACACAATAGCCAATAATGACGAAGTGAAAACAGGTTTTTAGAAAATATGCAATTTTATTTTAGACAAAAATAGGTTATTTAGGGGTTACATATCTGTACACACCCTTAGCTTAATACTTGGTTGCTGCACCTTTGGCAGCGATTACAGCTTCAAGGCGTCTTGGGAAAGAAGCTACGAGCTTGGCACATTTGTTTCTGGACATTTTTGCCCATTCCTCTTGGCATATCCTTGCCAGCTGCGTCAGGTTGGATGGGGAGCGTCGGTACACAGCCATTTTCAGCTCTTTCCACAGATGTTCAATTGGATTCAGGTCTGGGCTCTGGCTGGGCCACTCAAGGACATGCACAGACTTTCTCCGAAGCCACTCCTTTGTTCTCTTGGCTGTGTGCTTCGGGTCGTTGTCATGTTGGAAGGTAAACCTTCGCCCCAGTCTGAGGTCCAGAGCGCTCTGGAGCAGGTTTTCTTCAAGGATCTCGGTGTACTTAGCTGCATTCATCTTTCCCTCTATCAGGACTAGTCGCCCCGTTCCCGCTGCTGAAAAACATCCCCACATCATGATGCTGCCACCGCCATGCTTCACTGTAGGTATTAGCCAGGTGATGAGCGGTGCCTGGTTTCCTCCAGACGTGACGCTTGGTATTCAGGCCAAAAAGTTCAATTTTGGTTTCATCAGACCAGAGAATCTTGATTCTCATGGTTTGAGAGTTCTCTAGGTGCCTTTTGGCAAACTCCAAGCGGGCTGTGATGTGCCTTTTACTAAGGAGGGGCTTCCGTCTGGCCACTCTACCATAAAGGCCTGATTGGTGGAGTGCTGCCTGGATGGTTGATCTTCTGAGAGGTTCTCCCATCTCCACAAGGACACGCTGGAGCTCTGTCAGAGTGACCCTCGGGTTCCTGCTCACCTCCCTGGCCAAGGCCCGTCTTCCCAGATTGCTCAGTTTGGCCGGGCAGCCAGGTCTAGGAAGATTCTTGGTGGTTCCAAACTTCTTCCAATTACGAATGATGGTGGCCACTGTGCTCTTTGGGACCTGTAAAGCTGCAGCGATTTTTCCGCACCCTTCTCCAGATCTATGCCTTGACACAATCCTGTTTCTGAGGTCTGCAGATAATTCCTTTGACCCCATGGCTTGGAGTTTGCTCTGACATGCACTGTCAACTGTGGGACCTTATATAGGCAGGTGTTGGCAATCCCCAATCATGTCCAATCAATTGAATTTGGTGGACTCCAATTAAGTTGTAGAAACATCTCAAGCAGTATCAGTGGAAACAAAATGCACCTCAGCTCACTTTTGGGTGTACATATGATATTTAACATTTTGATTTTGAATAAATTAGCACAAATGTCTAAAAACCTGTTTTCACTTTGTCATTATGGGCTATTTGGAGAAGGTGAAAGGGGTGTGCAGACTTTCCAGCTTGAGTGTATAACACAGGATTATGGCTTGTCATAAATTAGTTGCTAGCATCCCACTAGCTACAAAAATGGCAGTCTCACAAACACTGCCTGTATGTTCACGAGTGTATCTGATTTTATATAACACTTAATTTACCTTGAACTCCCGGGTGGGTATAATAAACAACTGGCCATCTAACTTGGTTGAGTCGCATTGTAAATAATCTTTAAAGAGCCAGGAGGCATGCAGATAAATTAACATCTGATCAATGCTAAACTGAGATCAGCTAGATCTGTCATTGTATCCAGCAGGAACACAATTTGAGCCCATTCCTTTAAATCCTTTAACCCGAGTCACTCACTCACTCACACACACACACACACACACACACACACACACACACACACACACACACACACACACACACACACACACACACACACACACACACACACACACACACACACACACACACACACACACACACACACACACACACACACACACAGGAAGGGGTAGCGTGCCTTTTACTTAGATCTGTGCATTTCAGCTGTTGTCACAAGTGTGCCCGTGGTCTCTGCTGAGACTAGACCGGGCAAGGCAGCTGCACCTCACAGGCTAGCCAACTCAATGAACAAATGCCTTCCCCAGAGACAATGAGCAACAAATATACCAAGAAATATAACAGAAACTTATAAAATGAACTGTATTACAATGGCAATGTAGCGATAGGTTGGGATAATTGCGCCAAGCTTATTTGTTATCACCACCTAATCAGTTCATCTTTAAAAATAATGTTTATTTACTGACTACCCTTACAACATTCCAGTAAATGAAACAATAGACAATTTTTTAATTGAAATTCTGATAAATAATTAAACTTAAAACCTTCAATAAGCAACGAGCCCAAAAGACTGCATGTAGATCAACTTAATCTCCTGATAAGACAAAAGGAGAAGCTGAACACTGGGAGTGGGATAATTGAGAAGAACAAATAATTACACAGCAAAGGCTTCACAATGGAAATGATGGGCGATAAGTTATGGAGGGCAATGAGCCTGGTTAGTTCCACTCGGCTGATTGAGCGGCCGATTTTGCCTTTGATTTGGGCATAATGTGCATTGGATCTCGTAATAGCCTGTCTGCTGCTCATCTTGTTAAAAAACATACCAGTCAGAGGAGCAGCAGGTGCTGAATTAAAACAGAAATTGCAAATCGCTTCCATTTTAAAAAGAAATGACTTCTATTCGAACACAAATTTCCAGCCCTGTGGATTCTCGGGAGACACTTTTAGGATATGCATTATTAAAAGGATTAAACTCTACCCACCCCCTCCCTCCTGCTGCCACTCTGTCACTCTCCCGCATGCACAGGCGCACGCGCACGCACACACACACACACGCACACACACACACACACACACACACACACACACACACACACACACACACACACACACACACACACGCTACTCTGGCTCCCTCCCCCATCCAACAGCAGATGTTCACTGGTCCTCTCAAACGGAGCTCCTCTGACACCTTGTGGTGGATTACGATCCACAGTGTTAACGCTGCCTGTGCAGCTCCGCCCGCGCAGACCGGCGTTCAGGGCAAATACGTGAGGAATTACAGATCGTGAGGAAACACTGTTTGCACGTAATTTGACCAAGGCGCAATAAAAATGGATTAAACAAGTGTAAAATGCTCAAGTGAAAAGCCACGGTTAAAATGGTTTCCAAGCCTTCAGGAAAACTAAACGTTAAGGTTAATGCAGGCATATCGGAGACGGTGTTAAATCCATTAGCTGAATGGATATATCATAAAGAATGAGGCATTCCTGATGCACCAAAGTAGTGCTCTTTTCTCTTGGCATGATAAGACAGGGATGTGCCCATGCAAACGTGAGCACTCAAAATAAATAAAATTTAAAAATATATATATATGGGAATGTATACTTATAGCTTAAAAAGTCCAGCTATAAGAAATTATCATGCAAAGTGTTCATTTTTGTCACTAATGTCAACTAGAAGGGATTTCATAAAATTGAACAGTTAACACTAAACACTACACAGGATTAACAGGATTACACTGATGATACTTATGGTCTCTAAGAAAGCCCATATGTAGTATATGTGAAATGCCAGATTGTGGCCTCAGAGCTTTGCATTTCCTTACTGTGAAAACCATGGGTCCAACAGTGTTAAGTTCCATATTTTTATTACTTGCAGTATGGCGGCTCATAGACGTGTAGCATAATTGGACACAGACGAACCAAAGGCCTCATCAATTTGAAACAGTACTTCACTTTCTGTAATTTGTACTAGCTGTATTTACCTCGTTATATGCAGACATAAATATAAACATTTTGTCTTGTCATAAGCAGATATCCATGCAAACATTTGTGAGTAGAACTTTAATGGATTCTTTCATTGAACAAAAAACATGAATGTTGAATAAAATAAATGTATTCTCTAACCCCCCCCCCCCCCCCCCCCAAAAAAAAGTCCCATCTCCAGGGGCGCCAAGTCTGGCCTCAATAGAGTACTCAAGGGTCTACATCACACTTGTTTCGGAAGTGACTTCCCCATTCATTTAGACCATAGACATTAACTAAAACTTTTAAACAATTTCTAGTGATTATGTCTTACCATCAATTCCCTCGATTGTTCAATAGAACGCCTGTTCGCAAAATATGTCGTTTTCTGGACCAGCTTCGATTATATTATATATATTCGATTATTTTACGTTTTAGTATTTTTTTGTGAATATACCAGCGATGGCATTGTTTAAAAACTCGACGTCCCATAATTCGCTCCAGACAGTATGCACTGCCAAAAATGTCCAGACGAGATGATATCTGATTGGTCGAGAACCACCAATGCGTTGCTGTAATGGATATGTAGTCTGTTAAAGTGGACTACAAACATTAAATCATTACTTTAAAAAATACAAATTG
The DNA here is from genome assembly GCA_029718625.1 of Synaphobranchus kaupii. Lineage (NCBI taxonomy): Eukaryota > Metazoa > Chordata > Actinopteri > Anguilliformes > Synaphobranchidae > Synaphobranchus > Synaphobranchus kaupii. The sequence goes on from CM056379.1 coordinate 21,883,963, forward strand.
GAACATGTGATGTATGCTCTATATCCTTATAACACACAGGCCAATCCAGGAACGTTTCAGCTCATTCTATAAATCAGATTTCAAGAATTGTCGATAGCTAGAACGGGCTTCGGAGACTGTCATAGGGAATTTACTTCTGAAACCAAACTCTGCCCACGTCTGACTTGAGTACTCTATAGCCATGCTGTAGTGTGCAGGATGCTGGGAATTATTTCTGCATGTGATGGAAGAATGCACAGTGCATGCAGAGGGCCCTGCAGTACTGTGCAGGATGCTAGGAATTATCTGGATATGCATTCAATTGGGTTGTTTGAACCAAAGCATGCTGCAAGATCTAGAATTGCATTTTATGTGTATTTTCCAACTAAATTTAAAGGACCACTGCAATACGGAATTTTTGCTTTGTATTGGGATGAATGAGAGTCCCCGCATCATGAAATCGATGTATTTTTGAAAATAATTACTGATTGAAAATTATAGCCAATTTTTGCATATTTTCAATGACTTTCGCACCTAAGTATGCCCCGCCCCCTAAACAAATTGAGGTTGTCAAGCTGTGGATCACATGACCTTCTGACATCAACTAAAGAACGATTAGATCGGGCTGGCCGCGGCCTTTCACTACTTTCTATAGCTTTTACACGCGTGGTTTCCTATTGTTAGCTTGTATTGTATAAACGTTTTTGGAGGTTTTAAAAGTTTGTAGCTTGGGAGATGCGTTGTAGCAATACAACAAAGGATGGAGTAAGCCTCCATTTGTTTCCCAAAGACGCGAATCTTCGCAAATAACGGAAAAAAAATAACTTCACAAAAGTGAAGCTGACCAGGGGTAGGTGGAAGGCCCAAGCAATTCAAGTGTAGTGTGCAGACCTCGAAGACGGCCTGTATTCCCAGTTTGGAATGAAAAAATTGAAGCGCCTAAAGCCTGATGCCATTCCAGTGCTGATAAACAGCAAAGTTGATGAGTGATGAGATGGCTAGGAAGAAAACTGGGCGAACAGCTGCTGAAAAGCGGAACAAAATGAGGGCAAGTCCTATTGTTTTAACTACGCAGGCCCCATTTGTGGCTTAGGGCTGTTAAGCTGATACAGAATGCTAGACAACTTGCTCGAAGGCATCGTTTAATCACCCTTTTCCACCATTTAACATCACTTTCTGACGATGCAGACTTGGGTCTAAACTAGGTCAATTTGGCTGCATATACTTGGGGACTCAACTCACCATATGTTTATTATCGGTGTTAATTATCTAGATCACCGCCAATATTAGGAATTAGTTTTGCTGAGTTTTTTCTTTGGTTCTGCTGTATGGGATGAAATGCAAATGTCCGGAAATTAAGGAAAATACTGCAAACAGTGGTTGCGTGTGTTTTTTTTTTTCCTGCCTTTTTTTCCGTAACTGGAAATCATTGACAGATATGGATTTAACATACAAAACTCCCTTAGAACACATACATTCCATTTTTTAAAGATTTTATGTGGCAGTGGTCCTTTAAGTTAAGACCAGTGAAGGTGAACAACACACAAAAATGGTCTCTCTAGACTTAGTCCATATTATGGCCAGAGGCTATTTTCTAATGAGCTACCTGTACATGCTACAATATTATAGAACATAAGCATTTCATATGTTGCATAAACTATAAAAGTCTAAGTGTTGCATTTAGGGTGCACAATATGGAAATTCTGGAGCGGATATCAATAACCAGTATTTGTTTACCCGACGAAGTTACCTCCCCTTTTTACATTACAGCACCAATGCAAACTTCAATCGAGTTTCCACATTCAGGGCAGAAGTAGATTAGCATAAATTTCAACCTATGAAGGAAAAATAGAACTAGTCTAGAGAGCTACCGAGTATCGGTATAACTGTGCTTGTGAGTCTGGCTGGTAAAAATTATAAATTAAAAATAAAGAGGTTCAGAGGTTCAACTACGATGTTTTTCCTTAATTTACAGTACCAGCAGCACAACAGATTAATCTCCAATATGGCGCATGCATGTTGCATCATCATACGAGCTGTAATCTTAATATCGGGCTAATACTGATAAGTTTGTTTAAATTATTGGCCAATATGGTCCTGATATCATCTTGCATCACCAACTGTATGATTAAAATATGTACTTTAGCATAACATGGCAAAACAAGATTTTATACAAATGCACACACACACACACACACACACACACACACACACACACACACACACACACACACACACACACACACACACACACACACACACACACACACACACACACACACACACACACACACACACACACACACACACACACACACACACACACACACACACACACACACACATTCTAACAGTTTCCAGCAACCGCATACCAATGCTGTTGAGTTTAAAATACTTTGATCATGTCATGCATTCAACTAAATATTTTGAGGCTTTGTTTGGTTTGTCTGTCCTGGAAAGGAACTGCCAGTGAACGTCCCCTTTTACTGCTGTTATTGTGAAGTAACAGTCCTGCATTCCCCTGTGCTAACATGCTGAACAAACAGGAAAACATTTCTCAAGCTGTCTTTTCAGACGCCGTTTTATGACAATTCCTTCAATTCACCTCAACTAAGTTCAAACTCTTCTTCTTGTTTTGTGCCCCTTTTGGCGTCACGTCCAACACAAAATGCACATACTACGGCGAATACTGAGATCTGAGTAATCCTGAATACTGAGATCGAATACTTAGTTATAAGTCAGAATACTGAGAGACATACTCAGAATGCTATGGTTTTATAAAGCACTGTGAAGCACATACAATGTTGTAACAATAAGATGTGAGGGCTCTTTTCAGAAGTTCAATGGGCTTTTTTTTTTCCCTTTTTTTTTTTTTTACCAGATAGAAAAAAATAATAAAAACTAGCCTCAAACTGCAGGTTTTTGATTAAGCTTGTTTAAGCATTGGTAGCATTACTACGCCAGCATGCTTAAAATCCAGGTTTTTCATGAAGCTTATTTAAGCATGGTAGCATGATAATGCTACAATGGTAATACTGGAGAAGGGGGGCACATCTGAAGCTGGAGGCCTGCAGGGTATTCTGGTTGTTATTAAACGGATCAATTAAAGGAGTTGACTCGCACTAACCGGTTTGTTGGATCTAATTTGGTTGCCGATTTTACAGTGAAAACAAAAACCAGCAGATTGGACTCACTTGCTGACTTCCTTATACTGAGCGATCTCCTCGATGTACAGGAGGTCGTGCAGCCGGGCCTGGTAGTTCTCCCGGGTCAGTGTCTTGTCCAGGACGGACTGAGTGAAGAGCTGGTCGGCCGAGAGGGGGATCTGGTACCCGCGCCAGCAGGCTTCGCTCCAGCTCCATGGTCTCGTTGGGCCCAAACTCCACGATGGTCTTGCAGGACGAGTCCCAGCGCTTGGCCGTCATCAGAAGCTGCTGCCGCGCCTGCTTCAGGTGCTCCAGGTCTGGGGGGGGGGGGGGGGGATAGCAGGCCATTGGATCAACAGGTGATGGGTCTTGAGCCTACAGGTCACATTTTCACGCCCAACATATGACGTTTGGCCAGACAGCAGCTCTTCCCTCCGAATCTAATCCTAACCCTCCCATTCACAACTTACTCCAGGAACAGCCACCTGCGCCTCCCGCAGCCGCCCTGTAAGTCTCCAGAGTGGTAGTGAAAGCCTATCGTTTCACACCGCATAACATGCTAATTGCTTTAAAGTAGCTTTAATGAAGACTGACCGCCCAGCAGCACTTAATACGGTTTACTCTGCCTCGGGGCAATTAGGCCAGCGGGCGGGAAGCTCTAAATTCTGCCGTGGCGCTAGTTGACGAGAGACAACTGGCGGCACGGTCGACTTGTCACAGGCGAGCTTTAAGCACGGGCACAGGTGATATTTTTCAGAAGGTCCATCCCCGTTGCCAGATATCAGTCCCATCTGCATGGTTGAAATCAGTCCTGCTAAACACAGACACACTCCACACAACAGGAAGCGGTAAATAGCACAGCTGACCACAATCAGACCTTGCATTCTCAGTGAGAACCATGGTCTCGCCCTGAATTCAGCCATTTGTTTATGGACCACAGACAGAAAGACACTGAAGTGTCACCTTTGTGTCACATGCAGTTTTCTCTGTGCTTAGGTGGGCCCAAGGGGTTGGGGGAAAAGGCAGAAAGTTTTAAAAAAGGAAAGAAAATAAAACATTTTAAAGCGTGCGAATGCTCAGAGACGTACCCTCTATTGAAGCGGCATCCACCATGACCCTCTGCATCAGCACTGGCTCGGAGCCAAAGTCGAAGACGATGGTCTGCCGGAATGTGCCGAAGATCTCCGTGCTGAAGCCCACCGCCACCTTGTAGAGGCAGTGGTCCATGCCGTTCTGGGCCAGGCTGTCCCCGGTCCACTCCTGGCAGCCCTCTGGCACCTCCTGCAGCAGCTGGCCGGAGGAGTCCCCCGCCGACACCGCAGCGATGGCGAAATGCGGTCGGTGGGCATCGTAGAGCAGGGCGATGCGGTACAGCGTCCGTGCAGGCTGGAGAACAGAGGACCACCAAGTCAGGATGACCGTCTTCCACTCCGTTTCAAAGCCTCTTAGATACACTCACATGCACAGGTACTCATTATTCTAAATTAATATTCCAATATAACCCCCCGTATTGGAAATTCACTGCAACTGTACAGTCGAGCTCCGTCTGGCCTTACCTTGCATAGGAGCGAGAATGTCCAGGAGTGAGATGATTTCTTAGAAGTGACTGTTACTGATAGACCCGAGCTGTGGTCCACATTCACCCCATCCAAATAGTCACTCAGCTGAAGAACAAAAAAAATAATAATAATACTCGTTAGTGTGAAACCTAAAAGCTGAGCTTTACAGAAGGTTCTATTGCTTTGAGCCATTCAGTTGTGAATAAACCGAAACATCAGTTATGTAAATCTCACCCAAGGATAAAATTACTAAATTAAGATCTGCAGAAAACTGGAAACATGTTTGTATTTAATACATTTGAAGTGTTTCACTTGGGAGCGAACAGACTTTGCGATTCCAAACAGTGGAGAGCAATACCCTAGGCAGTGGTGTTTCAGTCTGCTCATGATGCGTTACAGTGAAGAAGCACAAAGGAATCCTCACCACTTTCTCTGGAGAGAGGGAGTTCATCCACTTCTCAATGAGAGCCTCCATGTAATTCTCGGTGAAGTGCTTGCTCTCCTGCTGTTGTTTGAGACGGATGAGTCTGGAGGCGTAGCGTTTCTGCCACTCTGTCAGCTCCTCCTGAGAATGTGCAGAGGTGCACTGCGCCCCATACCGACACAGGCCCTGCTCTAGAAACCTGCGGAGACACCACCACGCGCCATTCAGCTACAGGGAAGGGAAGAGCAGCCGCAGAAGCCGTTCTACCTCAGCTTCAACAATGACCACTCTACCGCGGGTCAGATCTGCATCCACATACAACTATACAGAGCCATTTTATTTGGGGGAGGGGATTAACAGTTTATACATTCTATGATAAATGCAAGGCAACGATACATACATTATGTGTGCTTTGCGTGTCTTCACTATCCCTATGCTCAATATGGTCGCATCAAAACATTGAAAACTCAATACTTATTTTTGCAACTTATTTTGGTTTTCATACAAATGTATTAAATAATAATTTTCCCTGAGCAAAAACATAGGCAGCCTGGTTCGTCCAGAAACATATGCGATTATGTGAAACTATCAAACATGAAGGACAATAATGCCTAGGAGAACCCAGTTGTGCTGCACTGTGGGTACTGAAGTCCGGATTCGGCATTACCTTTTACATAGCGTGTACTCTTCGCTACTGGTCACCCCTCGAGGTGGGGGGCGGAACTGCCAGCCATCCTCTACATCTGCGATGAGGGAGGAACCCAAAAATGAGCACATTGATAGGCCGTTGATTGGCCACTGCCTCTTTGCAGGGCCTCTGAGTTTATGTCATTATGTGAAGATTAAAGGTTTGTCAGTGACAGAGAGGGAACAGCCAATGGAATAATTAAAGCCACTTGTGGAAGGCCCTGGGCTGCCATTCATTTCTCTCTCTTCAGGCTGCAGTACAACTCTGAAAACTACCACTGCACAACACGAGAACTTCTCACCTTCCTCGTTGTCTTCTGTGTATTCTGAGACCATCTTGCTACTTACTGCCTGTAAAAGAACATGGAGGAATGTTAGAAGAGAGCACAGCACGCCAGAGGTTACAGGCCAGACAGGCGAATTGTGCATATTTATTTCATAATCCCATTCTGTCTTGAAGGACGGTTCTTCCTCAAAATGGAGGAGTGATGTTTTGATCCACATTCAGGTTAGCACCTCCAGGCTACACATTTTAATAGGGATTACTGAAAATCACAAGGCATTGTCCCAAAGAGAGAAGCTATGATACACCAAGCATCTCCTAGAACACATAACGTAATTAAAAAATTAGGATTTCACTCACCTGATTTTTCTATTGCATTTATTTAAATCTAGCATTGCCTATATTGCTTGTAACATAGCCAGGGTGTGAAATTAACACCCACCACGAGCTAAATTCTGGTAAAATCTTCATTGTGGCTGGTACGATTTTCTACTCCAGCAGCCACTTTGGCGAGTAGTGTAAAAGTTGCGGCTGGTAAATTGTTGAAAACGGCTGGTGATTTTTAGAATACAAAAGCCACTCGGGCCAGTGGGTGAAAAAAATATTTTCATGCCCTGAACATAGCCATGTGCAAACTACAAAATTAACTTTGACCTTGATTTTTTTTTGTTTTTTTTTGTTTTTTTTGGGCCAGAAGAACATATACATCTAACTCACATCTGACAAATTCAGTTCTGGTGAAGGTCAGGAAGTACACAGTGTACATGAGTGTTTTTCTATGCCCTTTCATCCACATATAATAAAACTCACTCTGTAGACACACAGCCAAAAGGCCAATAATTAAAGATGGAAATCTAAATGGCAGATGAGCTTTTCAGGGCAGATTTCGTAAACACTACAATATACCAATAGAAATGCAAGACTTACTTCAATCTCAGAGAGAAGCATTTTCAGTCTGGTCAAATCCTTTGTCACGATCCCATTCTATGTAGACACAGCCAAACATTTATTAAGCACTTAAAACAACAAGTTGTGAGTTTCATTAACTGTTGCGCACTTCTATTGTGCAATGTTGGTTCCACTATAGCGTAAACATTCATCATGAGCCAGCATAATTCTTCATCACAGCTGACAAGTATTAATTAATTCCCTCTTGTGGTTCTTTCTCAAGAAGAAAATGCTAAGTAGGACACTTTATGGAGGCATTTTGGGAGTTTCACTGTATACCGCCACGGACTCTGCCCTTACGTTGGACGATGAAGTGTCAGCCATCAAACACTCCCACTAAAACATTTCAGGTTTGTTTTTTGTAATAAGAGGAAATTAAAGAACGGAAACAGCACACTGGTTTCACTCCTAGTCTGTTCTTCAGCGCCAGAAAAAGTCTGTTTTGCTCTTTAAATTACACCATCAGTTACTAGGTCTCTTCATATAAGTTGAATGTTTTAATTAGAACAAAGAGGCTCGTCAACTCTGAACCCAATGCACCCAACAGCAGAAGTACAGTATATCTGAAACTGAATGTTGAGCACAACAGGGAGTACAGCAGTTTCTCAGAGGGCAGAAGCTACTTGGCAGTTTAAAAAAAAATAATAATCATCTTTTTTGTGGCATATCGACTCTCCTCACACCATTACATCACCACCTGTAACAGCTTATAAATTCTAATCCAAAATCCATTCTGCCAACTGAACACTCCTTGGCCTGAGGGCCTTTCAAATAAGTGTAGGCACAATAGCCAAAAAAATACCGTACAAACAGAGAAAGAGAGAGTGGGAGAGATGGACCACGACATAAATGAGGACAGATAGGAAGTGCAGCCAGCAACTGCATTTGTAGAACGTGTAGAAAAGAACAGAGAAATGGAGTTGAGTTACCAGTGGCTCCCCAAACAGCGCCTTGGACAGAATAGTGGACACTTCCTGCAGGCTGCCGTCCAGCAGCATGCTGTGCAGTCCTGCCTGGAACGACCCATCTCCCTTGGCCAGCTCTTCTGCCAGCACTGCAAACACATTTCAAGGACACTCAGCCTCACTGCCCTTTATTTCTCCAGCACTGTGCAGCTCTTCAGAAACCCTCCCAAGTTATAACCATTACGGTAGCTTCTCGTTTAACTGCACACAAGACTTAAACAGGTTCTATTAACACAAACTAAACAATAGTTAAATGCGGTCCAGTGAAAGGGCTCAAGCAAATCGGAACACTGAGTTCTGAATCTTTCAACCAATGAGAAGAGTCCTCACACCTCAAGAGAAGATTTATGTTAATATTCCACTCCGAGGTGGACAAGCCTTCCCCATATAGGACCACTTTTGCATAAATCTTCTGATCTTCAAATGCCAAGCACTTACCATGCTTACAGTCTTCATCTGCTTGATCATAGTTCTTCTGTTGGAATAAGAAAGAAATCGTTTCAGGACTAACATCATTCAAGTTGGCAAAATTCCTTTTTCAGAAAGAAATACAGAGGAGAAATTCTACAGACATTCTAGCTTGGTTTGAGGAATCTCTGCATATCTTAAGACATCCAAACAACGATGTGATTACAGCACAAGCATTGCATACAAGGGAAGCGAGAGCAGCCATAACTTCCTCATTCAGAGTCAGATAACCTTTTAGGCTGCATTCAGCCATTTCTAGCAGAAGCATACCAATACAAACTGCATAATATGCAACCATGCCGTCACATGATCCTACACGGAACCATCCATTAAGCTCAAGAGGTTAGAAGCACGGATCAATAGCGTTCAAATATCCCACCATCTTCATATGCATAATCACTTATTGCTGGTCCACCTCAGTGTAGGGAACTGTGAATCCATCACTAGATGAGATAATGAGAGCAGCTTTGCAGTTCTGGCACCAATAGTTTGTTTGTGTAGGAGTGCAGTGTGTACTTGCGGCTGGTGCCTGTGCGCATAGAGGTGTGCTTTCGCCTGATGATAATGCACTAGGGCTCTGAGCGAAAGAGAATGTGCAGTGTGTGCTGTTCATAGGAAGCGTCTGCAGTAACCCGTGTAGATGAAGACCCCCAAACTGCATACATCACTCGTACAACAAGATGCAGCTGCAGAAACCAAATGCGTACGATAATCCAGGTGTTTAAAAGGAACCTGTATAAGAACCAGGCAGGGTGTCTGGTGGGCAAATAAAAACACTCGCCACAATACAGTTATTTTTTTAAAAGTAAAAAAGAACATTGCAAGCGGTGTTAGTTTTTAATTCCATGGACTCTCCTATTTGGTGCACAACAGGGTGCATTTTGAACTCAGAACTCAGCATTGAAAACATAATTTTTTAAAAAGAAACCAAAAGTAATTTTAAAAAAGAAAGGGCAAAGTACTGATAGCATGTAGTACAGACGTGCTTTCCTTGACAATACAATTCAACTGTTAACCACAAACGGTAATGACTACCTTATGCTGCCAGCTAATTTATGCCTTCACATTGACAATAAGGCTCCAGGCTAGAACCAGATAATAGTGCCACTGTTATACAGCTTTATAACTGCAAAATTAAAGAATAGTCAGTTGCCCACAAGATGTGAGTTTTTTGTTTTACATCCATATAAAGGGCCATTTTCATTATTATTTTAGATGGGGTAAAATGGCGGCCCCATGATATACTAAATCAGTGGCCCCTAACACTGTTCCTGGAGATCTACCGTTCTGTAGGTTTTCAATTCAACAATGTACACCTCATTCAACAGATAGAGGTCTCATTCAGCTGCTAATTAGAAGAATCAAGCGTGCCACATTAGGGTTGAATGGCAAACCTACAGGACGGTAGATCTCCAGGAACAGGGTTGGGGACCACTGTACTAAATGGCCGACTTTATTCCATGTAACATTCTGATTGCCTGTGCCAATTGTTCACAAAATAAAACATTTTTAGAAGCTCTAGTACATTACTAAAGAAGCTCGTAAAACGCTTACAAGAGACCATTGCAACAAGGTTCTGCTTGCTAAATTTAATTAATGCGTATGCCTATTCTATAGTTGTTTGCATCACTTGTATGATATTCTAAGTATTAATTCATTTCCTCCATTTTCTGTTGCTTAGTCCAAGTGTATTTTAGCCATTACCGGTTATGCATTTCCCCAGGCCATGCTGAATCTGTGGCTCGTAAGTCAGAAGCGTGCATGCATCGTGTGTGATGAACAGTCACTGCCTTGTGTGTGATGAACCGTCAAGTGCTTCTGTTAGAGGACTGGCCATCTGAAAACTGCCTCCCGGGCAGTCATTTGTGTGTCGCTTCAATGTTTCCTAAACATGCTACATTCCTCAACACTTACCTGTGGCACACGCAGATGGGCCCTGGTCTGGAGAAAGGCTCACCCACTAGCACCTGTATGTGCAAGCCAGTCTAATCTACCGAAAGGCCCTGCTCACTATTACTGTATGTGCAAGCCAGTCTAATCTACCGAAAGGCCCTGCTCACTTGCACTGTATGTGCAAGCCAGTCTAATCTACCGAAAGGCCCTGCTCACTTGCACTGTATGTGCAAGCCAGTCTAATCTAAGGAGAAGAGTGGGGGTTTCTTCACTTGAGCTTTTTCCAATGAACACCTACGCAGATTGGTGTGGGCCCATCAATGCCTCAGAAGGAAACGGGGCATGTGGGAAGGAGTGTAGTGCAAGTGTGTCGAGGGGGGAGGTACTAGGCGCTCTCACCAGCTGCAGAAGGGCGGCGATCCGGTAGAGCAGGGCCCGGCTGCGGAGGGGCACGGCGCGGGGACTGGGGGGCTGAAGGCTGAGCACGAGGAGAGCCTCCGTGCAGTGGGTCACCGCCGCCTCGTACTCCCGCCTCGCTAACGATTCACTGGCCTCTTCACATGACTTCTCTGGCCTCCTGTCCGCCATGACTTAGGGACAGAACTTCTGACGGGGAGGAAAAAAAAAAAACGCCACGTCAGCCATGCCGACCGCTAACGCCATCTCCTACGCTTCAGGTAGGACCACGAACAGAGCTGGAAATGACTATAGTGCTATACCTCCGTTTCCATTTCAACGACATGAATTATTGTAGTTCTGGCTTCAATTTGAAATGGGCAATAATGCGTTACTTTTTAACGTTGGCTTGCTTTTTTTTCAGCCTAAATAAACAGTTTTTTAAATTATACACCTTACAAACATAAATGTATGAAATGGGCCTTGTGGGGAACTGAAAGAAAATCAATTGAAATTTAAAGTGAAAAATAAAAGCCACAGGAGATCAGGAGGCATTAAGCTACTAATGATTAGAATAGGTGAATTCTTTACAAGGTACATTATTAAATATACGGTATTACTACCTGTGTCATGAGCCCCCGCCCTTTGGGGCTCAGATAGATTCACAGGCTCTGAGCGGACGCTGTACTTTCCCCACTGACAACTCCACCTCAAAGAGCAGTCCAAAATGTGCAAATAACCCTTTCACTTATTCTCAAACACAAGGAGCCAAGCTTCTCGAAATGCACAAGTCATTTGCAGAATTACAGTAATAAGTACAACCCAAGATCAGCTCACACTGACGTGACAAATAACTCAAAGCATCTTGATAAACAAAAGCGGGACTACATTCAGGGGGACTAATACTTCTCTTTTAGAATGGCATATTTTAGTATAATGCTGCTGCTGCTACGGGAAATATTACAAAGTTAATTTGGACGCACGGAAAAATGTTGTTAATACCATGTACACTCTGTGCAAGTGGCACGGGATAACAGTGTAATATAATAACAGCAGGCCTCAGGCAGAGCCAAAATAACAAGGGGTGGCCTTGACGCACAGACGTTTGCAAGGCTTTGTCCTACGCAGTATAATACAACTAAAAACAACACAATCCTATTCGCGTTCCACTGTCTGCGTATGACTGCGGAGAACTCGCCTCTATCGCGCTTGGTGACAACTTCGGAAAGCTTATCATTAATGCTGAACAAAGAGACGGGAGTCTGTCGTGTTTCAGCGAAATGTCAGGGTTTCCCCTTCAATACATTAGGCGGGGCGGGCCTTATTTCACTCCATCTGGTGACCCATCTTTGGAAATGATCAACGATTCAATATATTTGTGGAGCGTGTGGCATCCTCTCAGTTAGTAACCAAATCCACATATAAAATTGTAGCGTTTTTATTGGCGGTTATCTCACAACAATTGGCTGCATGGCCACAAGCAGCCGGGTGGATTTGTTTACTGTAGATTTACCTCAGGAAAGCGAATAAACAATAAGAGGAGCTTGCCACCAAAAAAGCGCCGGGTAAAGATCTCATCTTACTTCCATGTAAATGTAAATGAAATTGGGGAAGATGGTGACAGAGGGAGTCGTATTGTTGTTCGTGAAACCACTGATAATACAGAAGCCAATGCAGGATACAGGTGCGGCCAAGCTGCCAAAACACCAGGAGCCTGTGTGGAACCCGGCCTAGCTTGAGGACCGTCCCTACAAACCATGGATCTATGAAACAATCCAAGGAGAGCAACTAACTCATAACTAAAGTTTGTGATCTTCGTTAGATAATGAAACTCCTAAAAATCCCAATCACAGAGCAGCATTTAAACAACGCTATTTTAGCCAGCTTGTTTGACGTAACATTAGACTGAAAGAATATTTTATCCTCTCTTCTCACATCCTTTTTCATTATTTTCCAGTCTCTTATTTTCTTGGATGTCTCTGGTATTTTGAAGCACTCTTATTGATGAAGGCAAATGACATTTACAATTTACATGACACAATTATGACCACTTTTGTAGGGATGATCTGCCACTTGTGTAGGCAACACAAGCAGGCAGTGAAGAGAGGCAAGGCAGAAAGACGTTTCATTGAGGTGCCTACTCTGTACACACAGTCACAATGTGAAAAAAATTAAAACACAGGGAAATGGGAGTAATATTACACAGGTTGCGTCAGGCCAGGCACTAGGCACAATCTGTCTTGGGGAGGGGGGGTGGCAAACTAAGGGGTCTGCGATTGCCACAGCAGCCATCCAGCCCCACCCCACCCCTGGACCGTGATCACTTGCAAACAATCCCCCAACCCGGTCACAGGTCACAAGATCTCACCACCCAGCCTACAAAGAAATCCTGGGGAAACACTGAATGTTTTATGTTTTTTTTTTTGTTTTTTTAATTAACACATTTTTGTGCCTTTGGGCTCCCAAGTAATCACAAAGAAACAAGGTGCTTATTTTATCAGTTTGACTGCCAAGTAAAGGAGAGATCTGAGTTTCAGCTATTGGTGGCTATGAAGACTGGTTTCCAAAGGCACGCAACTTCAGTGGTGCCACATTTCAAAGGAAGAGGGCTCGCAAGAGAAATTATCCTTGTATGTAACATTATAACAGTACTCATTGCACAGTTGGGAACAAGACCAAACATAAACTTGTCATAATTAACAAGATCATGCTTGATGTGGGGGACAAGAGCTCTCTCGGATAGCCTTCAAGAGCCAATGATATGGGGGGGGGGGTGGGTGGGTGGTCCCTTTATTCACGCACAAGCGCATACATGAGAACAGCACCTTGGCGGATGTGTTCAGACTCCCATTCCAAACCACATTATCTTTATAGGCATTTTGGGCTGTCCTCCACACATTCTCCCAAGCACAGCCACATACTATCCCATCAATCAATTACATTGTTTATTACCGGACAACGTAAATTACTTTTAGTAATTAACAGGGGTGAGAAATAAGGTTCTGACCCTCCCACAGCTCAGGTTTGGTTTGAGCTGGCAGGTCCCCAACTGACACGCCGTTTGCAACGGTGGCAGGGGAAAAACTCCCTGGATTTTTCTTGAATTAGGGAAAAACCTTGAGCGAACTAGACAAATGGGGAAGAGCTCTCCGCTAAGCTCAGACTCAAGCCTCCCATCCATGTGCATCAGTGTCAGGCCCAGCCAGTGCCAGGCTCAGCGTAGTGAGCACATCTGGCATGTAACCTTTGGGACCTTATCCTTGGGGAAGCCTTCAAACTGCAGGCCTCCTGTTCCCATTAGGTCTACCAAGGCAGAAACGTACGTGTATACATTACACATGTCAGGCGTGAGAAACATATGCATGGATATACTGAGATGAGAAAGAATGAGGAAGTGATGTATAGCTATGTGTGTTGTGTGTGTAGTCCCGGTACACATTTGAGTTATCAAATTGCAGTAAATTAATAGTGGCGGTATATACCGTATATGTGAGCTCCAGCACCTGCCACTTCACTTCTCACGTCAGTTAGGCAACTACTCTTTGCTTATACCACTTATAGAATGATATTTTGGTTACAAAGCTAGCAACTCAAATTTATCCACCAACTTGCTAGCTTGATGTTGACAATTCATCGTACTTCACCAGTATGGGGTTTGCAGATAGTGTAACTTAGGTAATTCCGTAGCATGTTTCTCACACAGTAGCATCTATGGATAGGGCAAACTTCTTTTTCAAAAAAAAAAATAATAATAATAATAATTAAAATAACAGCAGTGAAAAGGAGCATGCGGGCAACATTCTGCACACATATTCTTAAGTCAATGGTTAAACTCTGGGAAATGCTGTCCTGCTCTGAAACCGTGTGTTTCCGTGATGTCAGTGCACTACTCTTAAAAAAAAAAAAACGAAATAAATTTTTAAACAGCAACAACTGCTAAATGCAGTAGTGTCCTTATTAAACTCTGCATATATATATAGTATTATCAAGAGATCCAAATCCAGGGCTTCACATAACCAGAACAAAGGCAGTAGTACTAATAAACACACTTCAGCAATAAAGCGTAATGAGAAAAGACTCGCAGCAGAAACATGTGGGCTGCTGGGTTGTAATCTCCTTTTATGCCATCCAGGAGATGCATTAGACGCAATAACGTCTCAACTTATAAATGACGCGCATCGGCCACCTCAGCCTGTACATCAGGAAGCCGGTGAACAGCATTAGCACCCAGCTGGGACAAAAGTGCAATGCTCCTTGGGGTTCCTGCATTTCCCACAGAGCAGGGTGGCACTCCTCAACGAGCGCAGGGACATGATCGCCATCTTAAAAAGACAAACCTCGAACTCTGCGAATGAAAATCGGCGCCCCTCCGGATTAGAGCCAGTCTGCGACTCCTGACCAAGATGAGGAAAGGCAACTCGGCCTCGCACAGTGAGTCACCGGCTCACTTTCCACTTTCTCACTTGCCGAGTCAGTCCAACAAACACTAAGTCAACATCCTGATTTGCTGATCTGCCTTCAAAGCTGCAGGCTAACACAGAACCAATCCGAAAGGCTGCTCCCAAGCCTCCCAGAGACTTGGTGTAAGTCTGACTCAGTCACCAAAATGCACAGTGACACAACTGAAGCCAAGCGCCGCCTTTAAGGCCAGATTAAATTAACTTTGTTCTGACAATATTGGGACTATAAATCCAACACTGTGGTGACAGAAAAGCATCAGTCATCACCAAACACAAGTAATACCACAGCTGTAGTTCCTGAATATGTGTTAGATTTCGCACTGCCAAGTTGTGCATTTTCACTCAGTTTTTAAAATATCTTGATTGATAACATTTTTGTACCTTTTCTGCCAAGATTAAACAATTAAGACTAGATCTTATAATTACCCATGTAAAATAATTTGATCTTGGATGTCAGGATCTTTACAATGCCATGCCTGAGGTATAGGTGTAAGATTTGTACAAGATGTGAAAGTCCATTTGCAAGATCCAGGGAACAGTGTTGACAGACTGGGGAATTTACCCCTAAATGTAGGAGATTTAAAAAAAATTCACAGGGGAAGTTTTAGAGTAAAAATGTATAGGAGTTAATTAAAGATGGGGGGTTTTCGGAGATGGGGGGGGTTAATTCAGGCATCTGGCAACATTGCCGGGGAACTGAAGACATCTGTGGTGTCAGTAGGTCAGCCAAATTAACATGAACGAAAAGGATGTATTCACAAAAATGAATGCCAACATCAAGAGTACTAAACTTAATACTTCTCTGTGAGTTTGACCAGTAGGAACCTGGAAAGCATTCTCAAACTTGAGTTTACAGTCACCCAAAGAACATGGACATATAGATATGCAGGGATAGGGACTAAAATGACACTGCAGACAACGCGTATAAACTAAGATAAAAAGATTGATTGGTAAAATAAATACAAGTAGCTATAGTTATGCACATCTCAGATATAACAAAACCCTTGAAATACCACGAAGTTACTCTGCAAAACGACTCGGTGTAAGGTTAAAGGACATATGTTGATAGGAATGTAGGAAGCCAACAAACTTCTGGACACGGTCAAAACAACGTATTGCTGGTATTCAGGTATTATGTCAATGTTGCCGTCCGGACGGAGAAGAGTAGTGAGGGGGCGGTTGGTCACGAACTATGATCTCCCGCGCCACAAGCAATTAGCTACACATCTACCTAACGTTATTGACTAGCTAAGCATATTAGCTAAGGTTAAGTTACTCAAGCATAGCTCTTCATCGATACCCATCCAATACAGGGCATCGTTTACATAAAGCAAGAGAAATTGTCCCGCTGACCTTATAGCTGTGCTTTCTCGCTTAGCTAGCTAGCAACAGAATACTTTAACTCGCTCGTTCTATTCATTAAAATCTGCAACAATGCCAACACAAGTGACATTTAAAATAAAGTTAGTTGCAATAGTTTATTACCGTGTAACTGGCACGCTAGATATAAAACGTTAGCTGCACATGCAGTACAACGCCTGACACTTATCTTACCTAACGTTAGCTAGCTAACGTTACCTATTATTGTTGGCCTACTCCACCACGAAGCGTTTTGCCAAACAACTAGCCACCGAGCTAGCTAGTACTGGCTTGCTAGATTAGTCACTTGCAACGTAGCCTAATGAGTTTAGCGTGAATTCTTTTTACCTAGCTAGCTAACTTACTGCAGGGAAATTTGAGCTAGCTTGCTGGTTAACTATTATAGCTATTCATAAATACAGACGTTAGAAGGCTAGAAAGCTTTCGACGTTGGCGCTAGCTAGGTTGTAATAAACAGCGTCCAAACTACGTTAACGTTAGCTTCAGAAGACATCTGAGCTCTCCGGTTAATGTTTTGGAACCAACACAGTTACCAAAATAACGTTAGCTAGTCGATTTGCACTTTGACACGCCATCAGATTGGGAGATTGTGAGCTATTTTCCCGCATATATCAAAGCTAGCAAGCTAGCCATTTGGTCAACCAATTCCTAACAAATAATAAATGTAACAAATTAAACGTGGCTCGTCACTATCAGTCCAAAAATGGTAATTTAAACACAGAGATAAAAATATAGCTAGCTAAACAGCCTCGCTATCTTTGGATTCTGGGTCACAGTTAGCTAATAATAGCTAGCTAACTTATTTAGTTAGCTCGCTAGCCCGTGTCAGTGCGTTTAATAGTCCTGTACAAGCATAAGAAAAAAAGGGGAAAAACTGAAAAGTAGCTTGATAAAGCAGCTAGCTCGTCAACAACAACTGGCCGCAAGGGCTAAAATTAAAGCCACACGCTTTGTCAGTGATCATGTTTGCGAGAATTTTGCGTCATTCGGTCAGCTAGTGGCCCACAGCCACCAAGTCACAAACAAGTAACGTTAGATAGCTGGCTCGGTAGCTACACACGTAGCAAGCGTTTAACATCCAGCAACACATAACATGGCTAGCTTGTGCTAGCTAACGAGCAATGCAGGTCGTTGTTATCCGACTGGCTAGCTCACTAGCGAAACGATGATAGCCAAGTTATTCTTAAGCTCCATTGCGCAACAGCCCGTCACTATCAAATCCTAAGATAAACTACACCCAGCTTCCAGATATGTGTGCTTTACGAATCTAGCTACTAAACTATTTGAAAACACAGTAGATAAATTGATGTAAACGGCATTGTCTGCACGTCAGCCAAAATTAGGGCCCTCTATCTGTCTAGACCAAAAGCAGCAGGACACAGCCAACTAGCTAGCTAAGTTAGCGGTAGCTAGTTAGCTCCATACGGGCCTGTATTTAGACTCGCTATTTATTTGTAAGAAAACATATGGCGGTTTATCTTGGAGTCATCGTGGTTTATTTGGCTTTTCTTTCATAACACAGATGTATAAATGGGCCGATTTTCCAATCACAAACAACAGAAAGGCCGAAGTGAAAGGGGTGAAAATGGCAAGTCTACACTTACCTAGCTTTACTTTCTACGCCATCTTGGATCCACTTGTCAGCCTTCAGCAAAGAATCACGGGATACACTATTTCTGCTCCAGTTAAGCTAGCATACAGATTGGTTCGATTTGTGCTTGCAACTAACCATTAGTTAACTTCAATTAACTTCACAAACAGAAAATAATTACTTATGATTATATTAATAACTACTCAAGTTCAAAACGTTAAAATAGTAATATGACTTTAAAGGAAATTATATAACAGTCCTGCAATAAACAAAACAATGTCAGCCGTAGTTGTAAAATATCTAACGTTAGATAGCCTTGCTACGCTGTTGTAGTGAAATGTCTAAAACTTTGTAAACTCGTTTCGAATCACGTCTCAGGTAGTTACTTAAATGTAAAAAAAGATTACAAAATACAAAACCGTTATTTTTTTCATAGGTTGTATTGGAGGGACGGAGTATATCAGTAGCCTTGCTTGGGATACAAATGTCACTGTACAAGTTCAGCAAGTGCCATTTCGAAACTTTGGTGCAGCTTTTTCTTCCATTAGCATTAGTGTTCATTTTAACAAACAAAAACGCTGATTATGTACACTTGAATAGATGTGATCAGCTATATGTACCTATAAAATATACGTGGAGTTTAAATTAATTGCCATTTTCCTATTCCAATATATTCAAATAATTTTATTGAATTTGGATTTTTCCCCCGTTTAAATGGTGATATAAATTTAAATGGCCTGATAACACAAGTGCGGATAAACTTCAGCACAGTAATAAAGTGACTGGATGAAAGGGATTTCATATTGATTTCACTGCTTGTACAGCCATTGACATTTTGAAGGCATAATTTGTGTTATTCCAATGCCTCATCACCCTTTAAGTACTTATATCCCCTCACTTGCAGATCGAAAACAATTTGACAATTTTCTATTTTAAAGCTGCTGGGAGATATTCTTAGTGTTCATCACTCCATTCAGGAGAATACGAAACAAACATTAATTAAAAGACCTGAAACTAAAAGTACCATGTGATTATTTCAAGTGAGTTTAGATTCATTGCCTCAACGACAGAACCGAGAATATTCCCTTGCCATCTGTTTTAGGAAGACATGCACAGTGGCAGAGAATTAGTCTTCACCAAGTGAACTGGGAAAAGCAGGTCTTGTTTTAGCAAAAGTGGCAAAATTTTGGAGAACCACCATCTGGACGAACATGGTGCAAGTTAAACACATGCCTGGTTAAAAAAGGGGAGGGAGTGCATTTCATAACATCAAATATTTAAAGTGACTTCTCATGTTCCTTGGTTCATCAAAATACAATGGCAATATGTCAGAGAAAGATGATTTAATGTTTGTTGTAAGTAAATAAAAAAACATCAAGATTATAGCAATGTTTTAATACAGCATATATTGCCCACTTTATGTATATCATAATCCCTTATAACAGTTAAATGTAAAACATTGACAGAACACAACAGAAAACCTATGACTCCATCTGTAACCAACAACCACTCTAGACCACTAGCACAATATGCCAAATATTCAAGGGATCACTCTAAATACGGGAGCAGTCAGTTCAAACATTATAAATGTAAATGTTTGCCACATTGCATGGAACTGTTAAGGGAAGAGATAGTATAATTATACAGAGGAAAATCTATAATCATTCTACCGTCTTTTCCAAAAGAGCATTTGTTGAAAATCAAATAGAAATGAGCTGATCGTAACTGCTCACAAGAGCACGGTACGACAGCGATCACTTCCCATTAAACAGGATGGTTGTGGGTGGATTTACACTTTCTCTAGGCGTGGCCTGTGCAATCCAATATTTCAACAAAAAGAACAGGACTGCCCAATGTTTATTACTGAAGATTGTGTATCATCTCTTCTTTGGCAATCAGGTGGGTGGTTTTGTTGACCAGCGACATGAGTGAGTTCAGTTTGTGGGACCAGTCATTCAACAGATCATTGGGGTCCTTCGGCCTCTGGAAGTTGATGATGCCAGCCATCCGGTCCACCTTGGCATAAATGGTCTTGTTGACTACCAGGCTGGAGAGGAACTCCTCAGATTCCTGTAAAAGCAAGAAGGTTTTTTGTTTTTTTTCCTCCCCCCCCACACCATAAATTGGATGATGCACTATATACAATGACCGCACAGTAGAGAAACAGTATAGAAATAAAAAATAAAAAACATTCACAATGGAATATGATGCCCCATTATTTATCAACTGCTGGCAAATAATATAAAAAAATACTGTAGCCATATGTTGAACAAAATTCACTTTGCTTACATCAACAGACAGATCGAGGAGTCCAGCCATCCTTTTCATTGTGATCCTTGTGTAATACTTGGCCATTATTCTTATGTTCTAGAGCAGGAAAGAAAAACATCAATGTTGTTAACCAGTCATCAGTATTTTATAACCTGTGTATCAAAGGAAGTGAATCCACAGGCCATTTGTTGACCTTTATCCCACACATGACAAATGCCTTGAGCATACTTACATGTTCCACCACTCTGTTTTTCAAGTCTTTCCACCGCTTCTCACCCTCCTCAGTGGTGGAGAAGACATCAGTTGCTGGGCTGTCTGGGGAACCTTCCCTCAACTCCTTCCCATAATCCTCCACCAGAGAGGCCCAGCGCATCAATTCCATGGTGGTGAACTGCTTCAAGAGATCTCTGCAGGAGAAGTGGGGGCAATTTTTCCATCGTTTGGCATTTGCTGATAAATATCATTGCCTAGCCAACGATATATGCTGGAGGCCAAAGCACTTACAAATAGTGTACTTCCCAAGGACAATGCAGACTACAAAAGGATATGTTCCAGTACTGGACCACGGAGGTTTCTCAATATGTAACTGTGGTGAATAACAGATTCATCATTTCCATGCAAACAAATCAGCAGGGGTGTGAGATATTTTTGTTGTCTACGTGTATACTTACTTGTATTTGGGAATTTCTTCCAATTTCTTATCAGTATTGATTCTGTGCACCAGGTCAGACTGCTCATTGTCATATGGGGCTAAAATCACATACAGGACAACACTCTTCAAAGCCTAAAATGAAAAGAGAAAACATTCCACCTATCAATGTGTAGACATGCAGGTTATTAACCAGACAAGATTCTTTCTCATCCAATTTAAAGCTGCAGTAGGCAAGTTTGAAAATATACAAGGCAAAAAGACCCCCCCCCCCCCCTATCTCTCTCACCAAATTATGCTCCAGTGCACGAGCAGAGACAGGCAGACAGGGAGGGGTTTATTCTACTGGGAGGATCTTTTGCTTGTAGATAGTTGCCCTGATTGGTAGCTACATAGCTAGCCCTGATTGGTTGGTTTTTGGACGATCGGCTTGAGATTTTTTGACAGCCTAGTCCAGAGCCCAGGACACTTACAGAAACCGGATTTTTTCTCAGAACACTTGATTTATTGATAGCTGCTGGAATGTAATGAGAATTTTGTAATTTTGCAAAAATTATATCGAAAAGAATCTTGCCTACTGCACCTTTAACAGCAGTGTCCTGGCAAATTTTTTCTTAAGTCTTAATTTATAAGCTTTTCAATTAGAAACATGTGCTAAATACATCTTTTCTATCTTTTAATTCACTAATCACCTCTGAGAAATGCAGTAGAAGAGTGATCAATATTACATTGCCAACATAGCTCGATAGATATTCCATTAGATTTGCATGCAGTTAGTTTATCATTCCTTCCTTTTTATCAGCATGCCCAAGGATTTAGAATGCAAGCGTTCACAGAATAATAACCAAAACTGTACAGTAGTTAACTCATTCATTGCCGACATAAGTCGACAAAAATACGAACGGTCAAGTGCCGAAGGCGACTAACGTCGACCAGAACCGTCTTTACACTGCTGGTAAAGAATTCCAGATTTGAGTCAGAAAAAAATAGAACAATTACAAATTTAAACTGACGTTCTTTTATCGCCTTTTACCCGGATGTGTGCTTTTTATTATTTTTTTAATTTTTATACATAGTTCTAGATCATAATATTTGAAGTTATATTTAGCCTATGTTTTAAAATTAATCTAGAATAACAGACCTAATAACAGAATAACAGATCTAAACCGACATCGGGGCGTGGGAATAATGAGTCTCGGTCAATTTGTAGGCTACCAACATGTTTCTGAGCCACGTTATTTTGCCTCAGGATAACTATTTTTGTGAACAGTTTCTGTTGAAACGGTTGATACAAAAAAACTAGTTTTTACATATCTATACAAATTAACAATGATTATGTTTATTGTTCATTTTTACACGTCTATAAATATGCAAGAGCTGATTTTTATGGAAAACTATTTGCTATTATACATCATAAATGTAAGAGTCCTGTTAACCAAACTGAAAAGTACTGAAAATAAATTTATATTACCATCAATGTTTTTTGACGTTGCTCTAATAGTGAACCAGCAGCTGTGCCATCTATCCTCATTAACAAATAATTCTGTTCAATAGGTAAAATAACATGTTTTATTAGACGTTTGCACATTGACAGAATCAATCGAAAAATTTTGAATGTCAGCAGCTGAGGCACAGCTGAGGCTTAGGCCATGACCGAATACCTGATCCCCCGTTCCCTGCCCCCTGCCCCCTGTTCCCTGCCCCCTATCATGTGCCCTGTCCCCTCAGACCCCCGTCTACTATGTGCCCTGTCCCCTCACTTTGCAAGCAGTGTGCGAAAGAAATCCTGCAAAACCCTTTCCAAACTAGTGAGGAAGTAGTTCATAATATTTTTTAATTTGATTTTCTTTATTGAATATCAATCAGTTTACATATGACGATGGTTACCAAGTGTAGATTATGAATGAAGATAGAATTAACAAAAATAAATAAGAGAGCAGTTAGTAATATGTCCCGCTCTTGTACTACAAGTTGTAGTTATTTCTTCCGGTTTACTGAAATTGTCAGATGAGTGCACGGTTCTGTGGAAGATTGTGCTCCTGAATCCCCTCAAAAAAAACCCCAGAAATAAGGGTTTCATCCTGGGATTTTAGGTGCCCCCATTTGTGAGAAAAAGTCACCCACTCAAAAGCTTTTTGACGTTTGAAGTTGACTCAAATATGCGTACTCAAAGGGGTTAAGGGATCATATTCGGTCACGGCCTTGGCACTGAATGAGTTAAGGGCTCCTGAGTGGCTTGGATATTAAAAGGCACATGTAACAAGTGCAGGCTGTGGCACATGATCGGTGCTAGTTCTCCTTGTAGAACTTGGCATACACATTGGTCATGGATAAGTGTATTGGAGGAACATGTATTAATGTTTAATGCTATGCATTGCAGATGGCACAGCAGCATTTGGCAATTCCAATCAGATTGACGTGTTGTGACTAAAAAGGTCTGAATGGTCTTTGCTAGCTAGCCTCCCGAGTCAAGCACAGACCAGTCAGCACCACAGCTTGCAAAGTTTGCAGATTAGGCATGAGAAATGATGCCAAAATGCTCTCAAAAACACCAAACATCAGTTATGACCATTACGGTCAAAAAATAATAATAATAAAGTTTTATAAACCATGCAGGGCTGTACACCTTCTGCATACCTAAATCAGAAATCGGCCTCAAAATGTTCCCTTTTAAAAGACTGAAGTTCCAAGCTTTTAGAAGCACACACCAAAACTCAGTCTTACCTGCTGCCATTTTGCACTGTCCTCCAGGATGCAGGGAGTATCATAAATGGCACGATAGTGTTTGCATATGGAGAGGTAAGAGCCCTCGTGTAGATCCACTTCAATCATCAATTTGTAATACTTCAGCTTTGACTCCTAAAACAGAGATGAAACTATGATGCCAAAATCCAACAGAAAGAAAGACATTTGTAACATCAACAGTAGATAATTAAGGGATTCAGTAGGTAAAATAAAGGCAAACAAACACCTTCATCACAAAGAACAAGAGCTTCAATCAATAAATGTGTGGCGAGAAATATTTAGAATTCCGTTCTTTCCAACAAAATTTACAATGAGCTTACAGCTTATTTATCAATCATGGGTGTTAGCTCACTGAAGCAAAGAAAGTAGCGTTTTTTTCCGCTTCGTTTTGTAGCTCCTTTGGAAACTCCCAACTCAGATTTTAAATGGACCCAACAGACAATTATAGATGGAGGGTGTCCAGTTTATAGATGCATGTCCAGTTTATCAGTGGAAAGTGCAATGGAAAACTTTCTGCTGAATGCTCAATTTTACATGAGTGATAACAAAGACATTGTAGTGTATAATAAGGTTGAAAAGGCATAATTGCTTACGCTACTTACGGGGTCATACCCTGTTCAGTTTGGCCAATCAGTCTAACGCTGATGTTTGCATCTCTGAGGTTTTACTGTACTTATCAAATCTATGACAGGAGCCATGCAATGTGTGGGTCCTGTTTGGAAAGGCACTCAAGTTGAGAGGGGTACATCTCAAAGACTGCAAAGGGTTTCATTTAATCCAGTTCAAAAGGAAGACGAGGAGTCAATGCGTTTACATACAGATCTATAACCACAAGGAACGGAAAGATTTTGAACAAAGATTTCACAAACACCGCCTCAGCATCCTCACCTCTGTGCCCTCCTCTTGAAAGAATTTGGTGTTGATTTTCTTGCTTATGATCTGCGTGCGGATGTAGTCCTTCACAGCAATGCACAGCCTCATCTGCTCCAGAATGAACTCCACTTTCTCCTTCTTCTCCATGGAGCCGTACGTTTCAACCTACCAGAGGACAAATTTAGTAAAAACACAAAAGGCAACAGCACAGTGCCGTTATACAAGGGGAAATTTCAGTACATGCATAGACAATACCAGGCTGAGGCACTGATAACTTTATCCAAGGATGAGTGTATTCACATTTACAAACAATCACACAGCCGTCACTAAGATTTCTCTGTAAAATTACTCGAACACGGACTTAGTTTAGGACTGCATATGTGTTCTGAGTGTATTATAATGTTCTTTTTCCTCACAAGCTGACTACATGTTCAGGATTGCATCATTTTATTAATGGGTGGTATCACATTCGCCCCAGCTCCAAACTGACTATACAATCATAATGGGAGATCAGCAGAATTCAAGAAAGGAGAGAAAGCCCCAGTCTTACCTGCAGTTCCTGCAAGATTGCAGCAGCTTCCTTGACTTCTCCATTCTGCTCCTTAATATTTGCCAAGGTTTTGGTCAGCCGCGCCCGCTCAATTTCCACGTAGATCTGAGAGACGAGACCGAGCTTAGTTTTTTCAAGCACTGCGACATTTCTGTTTATTCAAAAGTACTTTTCACCAGTGTGTGACTACTGAGGCATCCCAAATGAATTGTGTATCAATGTTAAGAGTAATGTGAATCTTTGCACAGCAGTATGAAAAGGGAAGGATGTTTCTACAGCAGTGCCGACCTTGCCCGCAGTAACAGTGCGCAGGGTGTCAATAAGTCTCAGCTTGATGGTCAAATCTGTCTCTGCATCCACATACTTGTAGCATTCCTGCACCATCTTGGCAACTGCCTGACAACGACAAAAGGAACAAAACATCAAAAAAAAAAACAGTAAACTTTCACAACTAAACTAACATCTCACAAAAAGACCGGGAAAAGACCTGAAATTGTTTTCACAAATTGCATAATTTTCTTTCCAGGTACCCTGAGCCAAGGCAACTCAGAGGTTATGCTTACATAAACTTACAGGTTATGCATTTAAACTTGAGGTTCAAACCTTTAATACTGGAAAGAGCAGGCCCTTTACCACAACTCCATGTTGCTGGGCTCCTTAGAATTACCAAGTCATAAATAATACTATCATTCTTACCAAATATTTATCAAATCTTGCATACTACAAAAATCAGTCTGGTTGCTTCCACTCAAACCACACCTGTTTAAGCTGACTCCGCCTTTTGGAAAGAAGCATGACGTTTTCATTCAGGGAGTCCCAGTCTTTAGCCTCGTAACACATCTGTACAATTGCGACCAGAATCTTTGAGGTCGACAGCATGTCAGAAGCCTGTTACAGATGGAGAAAATCAAATTATTTTCTCATACTACATACCAGGAAAGTTTTATGGGAGAACATTCCATAAAAAATTACATTTTGGCCATAAGTCTACATGAGTGTGCAGAAAATAGTTTCCGGACTCGAGAAATAGTATCTGTATACTTTCAGAATAGTGAAGGATAACTGCTAATCAATTTTTTACTTACTGTTCTTGTTTGTTTTTCCAAAGACAACAAACTTTCAACTGCCTCCTGCAGTCTTCCTTCCTTCAAATAATAAAGAAAAACAATAATTATTGTTTATTATAGCATAATTTGAGAAATTTGGATGAAAGTCAGCCACTTATTTATCTCTTCAAGATTGGATTACTGCAGTGCTCTTTATTCAGGTCAAAACGTTTGGTTATAATCAAGTTGTCCAAAATTCAACAGCTAGGCTCAGAGGTGGGAAGTCCAGGGGTCAGAAAGTAAAAATCCTGTTTTTCTTACACCCATGAACTCAACTAGCTGATTGCACTAATTAGTTTTACCTCCTGGCTGAAAAATTGTGCTCTTAGGCAAATCCAGGTGATTGGAACAAAATACTGGGGAGGACTTTCTGAGTCTGGATTTTCCACCTCTGGCTTGGCTTTTAACTATAACTAAACAGTCCCCATACAACTCTTAGGCTTGGCCTCCATGCACAACTTTCCAGAAGTGTTTAGAACTGATTTAAGGTATTGACTTAGCTCCTGACTAAATGTAGTCTAGATAATTTTATTTGCGCAATTTAAATTAAACGAAGATAAAAGCAAAATAGTAAGCAGCATATAGTTCATTGAGAGGCAGAAAACCCTGAGGGGCTTATTCAGGGCCTCTACCTAAATAGAAAAAAAATGTATAAATAAATACATTTTACACAATTGACAAAACCTAGACGAAACATAAAAACAAAGCATAATTATAGCTATAGACATGCAAAAATCATACAAATCACAACATTAAAACATAAAAAGTGTATTAGCATTGTGTGTGTGTGTGTGTGTGTGTGTGTGTGTGTGTGTGTGTGTGTGTGTGTGTGTGTGTGTGTGTGTGTGTGTGTGTGTGTGTGTGTGTGTGCGCGAGCGAACATGGAGCAAGTGCATGTAGATGTACATGAATCGATAAAAAAAACAAAGGAAAACAAAATTATAAACCAGAAATTAAATTACTTTTAAACATCTACTGTAAGATTTTAATGAGATCCAGGTTTTACTCAGTGCAGTTATAAAGCCGACTCAGTAATTCTACTTAGGGATCGGCAACTCCAGGCCTCACAAGCCGATGTGTATGCAGGTTTTTGCTTCAACCAGTTACCAATTATTTAATTGGCCCAATCATTTACATGATCTGATATTTTACCTACATTCGACAATATTTACAGCTGCTGATGAACGCTCTTGTGCTTGTATGCAATGCATGTATTGTAGCGTTTTATTGTGGTCTAATTTACAAGTGAATCGGTGTTGGTGTATGGGACTAGGGTAACGCGTGGCCTGGAGTTGCCCATCCCTGGTCTTGTTGAACATAAAAGGATCTGTGAATTTATTTTCTATGCTCAAATGGACCTTGTAAGTAAAAATATGCATTTGAAAAATATTGAACTCATAAATTGTAAGAAGCTAAAATGCATGAAATAATGAAACAGATGGGGTACACAACTTTGAGCTAGTTATGACTAACAAAAACATTTCAGAAGAAGGAAAATGAAAATTTCAAACTTGTAGTTTCCTTTAAGCTAGCAAGTAGTTCTGGTCAGCTGTTGAGGGTCTCCACAACATTCCAATTACAGTAAAATAAAAAACATTTAGTAAAAAATTTTGAAAAAAAGGAGATATAGTGCTCAATTATATAGTTTCCTAACCTATGAGATGCCTTAAATGATGTTATTATAAATGCATAAGCACACGTTTTAAATTAGTTTCAATTTCCTTTGAATACATTTATCTTCTAGTCTGTTCAACTATTTTATCTCGTTTCATTGTGCCATGTTGTCTCTTTCTAACATTGCACACTTGACCTTACTTTAACAGTTAGCTACTTCTACCTTAACACAATGTCTTTTGCTGTACAATCCAATGTTTTTTTAATTGCCTGCTACACTGTTTAACGTTATTTTGTATGGAAGCTAAGAGTGCGCTGTATAAAATAATAATAATACTAAATTATTATTATTATTTAGTCGTTAGCTAGCAAGGCATGTAACGTTGTTACAAAGCCAGCATCGTACTTTGACTCACGGACAAGTCATGTACAAAAACAGCTGTATTGCAGTTATCTAAATACATTATAGATATATAGCGAATGTAACTGACTTGTACAAAATGAGTAACTTACACAGAAAATGCTAGATAAATCCAAATGTACCTTCTTGTTACCCACATTATGCGGCCATTCGGGCAGCTAGCTCACGAATTTAACTTCCTTTTTTTAAACGCAGCGTTACAGTCAGCGGAATATAACGTGTGTGTATATATATATAACTTTATTTGAATTAACTAGGATTTTACTAACATGTTGCGTTTGCCCCCTGTTCGCCAGGTTTCCAGCACGCTAGCCTCCCTTGACAGTTAGCCGAAGGCCTACATGGCAATATGCAGCTAGCATGACTCAGCCCGGCGTCTTGTTCCATTCAACCGTTGATCTAAATTCAACTTACTTTCGCCATTTTCTCGCACTCTGGGATACGCTGCTCCACGGTTGAACTGTAGTCAACCTCCATTTTCACTATCTTCCCGTCGGATCGCTCCGATCTTTCTTCAGCCATTTCTCCGCTTCAAAGTAGTAACACTACTTGCTATCAAAGTACAAGTCGTTAACACTTCCAATGACTAACAAGGCTTCGCTGCTAGTGCGCGCTCTGTTCCGGTTGTTGTGACAAGCTCACCGGATATTGTTAAAAATGTACCAATCAAAAAACTGTTTTAAAGGCCGCCTAAAAAGCACAAGGACCCATAAAGGCCCTCTAAAATGCCAGGCAGGCAATTGAGTAGTCACCTATAGATAATCGTCCGTCTTTGGGTTGGGCATAACTTCAGTAAAATGCAAGGAAAATATTTTGTAGCTAGTAGCTACAGAAGAATGGAAAATGTGGCGTCGCCTATTCTTTTTCTGAGTTGAGGCCAAACGGAACATCTGAATTGTTCATTCAAAGATAAATCTAAGAACACAGAATGTGTCGATATGTCTTTGCGTCAATTTCCAAGTTAAATCGTAAACCGTAAACCATTAATTAAATGCACAAATTCAACCCAGGGCAGCACATTGCATCTACTCCATAGAAACAATGGAGTAACCTATAGCTACATGGTCAATTAGGTAACTAATTGCATATTTTCTACTTGCAGTGATGTGGTAACAGAATATGATGTAACGTTCGGCTCCTGAATCCATACAGTTTTGTGACTGAAACCCACCTGAGGCCCACAACATATTAAAGTAGGCTAATGTCCTCTTATTGTGTCATTGTTCCTTGTTTCTCGCTGGATAGAAATGTTAAACATTAAAGGTGATTCGGCCGATTTGCTGCAGCAACCACTTGCATAAAATGCTATCCAGAAGGTTTGATGTATGACTTATGGTAGGAAGAAACCAAAACCAATGACCATTGCAGATAATAGCTGATCCAGTCGTGCACACATTGGTTATTTAGCCTATCTGTCATCGCCTCTATCTTAACCGGTCTATTTCTATTTTCAGGAGTCCTTTCTCTCCTCTGAAAGGCAATGTTAATCTAAAAAATCGCTACGTTTCTGAAATATAAGCGATTATTGTAACAAAAAAATGCAGATTCGAAAATGTAGCCTAGGCTAGTTCGAAAATAAAAAGGCTTTTGTTTAAAAAGTTTTTAAAAATAAAAAGTTTTGTTTCTTTTCTGTTAGTTTTTTCAGGGTCAAATTCCAACTCTAGGTAGCCTACACATTTCACGTATTATTTTCGAATAGCCTAAATGTGAAATATATGGGCGTGCTTATCTGTAGGCCTATAGCTACAAGCCTACAAAATTAGGTCCCCGGGACGTCACCTGAACGTCTCGAAATGTCATCAGGACGTCGCTTTGACGTCTTTTTGTAGAGGTTTCTAAACGTTACGTGGACGTCATAGAGAACGTTCCCGGGACGTTCTAGTAACGCCCCCCAGACATTCATTACATGACGTTATATTGTAACAAGTAACAGACGTTGCAGGAACGTCCCTGAATGTCCCATGAATGTTATGAGCACATAACCGGATAGGGACGTTTCTTGAAAGTCCCCGAAAAATAAAAATTTTATGTCATATTATAACCAAACAGTGAATTAGGACTTTAATAACGTTCTACTAATGTTTTTAGGACATGACCTATGGAACGTCACATCATAACTTTGAGGGGACTAAAAGGGGACGTCTCTGGGACGTTCACTGTTTGCTGGGTTTATGGTGGTGAAGGGGCTTGAGCAGGAAAGTGAACTCTGAGATTTGCTTACACGCGGTGCGTTTCCTGCTCTGTACGGTGGGGGTGGATGTTTCCGTTGCCGCTACAAAGTATCACGTCGTTCGCCCTGAGAGAGATTATACTATAGCGACCGACTGAATGACAGCTCCCGACCGAGCTCGGCGTATTCCTTTGAATTCTTCACATTCTGAGAAGAGAAAAGCAAAGCGCAATGAGTGTGTTGCGGACAGAGGACAAAGCTTTATCCCAGTGATGTAAACGCTCAGTACAGCGTGATCATTACTCTTAGAAAAATACTGACGCGGATTGGATCCCGTCTTTTAGCAATTTCTGGGACATCGAGGAAGATGAACTCTTGTTGTTCATTTTTGGTTGAGGAAGCTACATTTTAGCCTTCTGTAGTTGACACTTGAATATCAGTCTTATTTTAAGTCATATAGGCTAGGTGGGCTACTAGAGACAGCAGCATCTGCCTTGCTGATGTTTTCTCTGCTTATTATTTGACCCGTTGCAACACGTTACTGATGTATTTTGCAGAGGGCATATCTTATAGTGACCGTTTGACGTTTTTTTCTCTCTACTCCGTCTATTTAATTTCGTTCTGTTCTTTCCGAAATAAGAGACAGGCCAGGTCGTGTGTCTAAACTGTATCCTCAGTATCTGTTTGATGAAACATTCATATGATCCAAAAGTAACGAGGATACAGCATTAAAGGGACATTTTGTTCAATTCTGTCCGCTTTCAGGATCATATCAAAATATTATTTATACGCATTGCCAAATGCTAGAGTGGAATTAGACCACCAGTGGTATTGAAACTTTAATACCTAGCCTATTAGCTATACGTTAACTGAAAACATCGGAGATATCGCCATATCAACGGAATATGCTGTTAAAGGAGTACAGAATATGTATGCCGCTAACGGTGGAGGAGGTAAGTTTGCATTGTTATTGTGGAAATGATAGTGGCTATAGGCTACAGCCTCATTTCCCCGCAGTCTCTCATGA
Source organism: Synaphobranchus kaupii (assembly GCA_029718625.1). Taxonomy (NCBI): domain Eukaryota; kingdom Metazoa; phylum Chordata; class Actinopteri; order Anguilliformes; family Synaphobranchidae; genus Synaphobranchus; species Synaphobranchus kaupii. The sequence continues at coordinate 21,915,568 of CM056379.1, forward strand.
AGCTGCTTTATTCTTAACGCAGGTATAGATAAATACTAACGAAAACTGTACCAAGTGGAAATATGTAGGGCTATGTTAAATATGTAAACTTTCTGAAAAAGTGTTTTTTGTGTGTGGAGGAGATGGGGACTTCTTAATGTAACTAGGCTATGTATTTCTTCTGGCAAGTTCACTCTGTTTCAAATGTTTTTTGGTCTAGGTCTATGTGTTTTAATCGTTTTGCACCTCTGATGTGAACCCAACTACATTAACATAGGCTAATGAGGCTTATTTGCCACTTATGACAAATACGATATTGGAATCAGAGGTCACCGATGAATCCTTAACTGCGGAAACTCGTTTGATGTGCAAAAGAAAAAAAAATTCTTCCGTTCAAATGTCCGAATTAATGTTACGGCATTGAGTAATCATGACTATGCGTTTATTATTATTTAATAATTAAATTGCAATTAAAAGTCTAATATGTGTTTTTTTAACTAAGGAAACACTTGACACATTGCTGAAGTTTAATGGCGAGAACGTGCAAGGCGGAAACCACTGGATGGCGCTAGTGTAGCTCCCTCACATGGCTAGCCAGTGTAGCCACTAGATGACCATAAATTGATTTTGTAGCCTATACTCAGTTCATGAGAATATAGTGACATTTTTGCCTTAGTTTTTTATGAACATTATACATGTATCGTGCCTGAACTAAAGAGCTGAGCTGTAACGTAAAAGAGGTCAAAATAAACTAAAATGCAAAAAATCTTTATGTAGCACGGACCAAAATGCACGTGAATTAACTTGCCATTTAACATGCTGGTCGTCAGAGCACGTACGATTTACGCTAAAATAGGCTAAAATACATTGAACACTTTTATGTTACGAACTTAAGTAAACGCTGGAAGCTCAATGCTTGCCATTACCAAAACCGTATCACTGCAGCACTACAGACGCGTCAGGGGAACATACTGTATAGGCCAACTACAATGGCGATTATAAAATGAAGTGTGGTTTTGACACGTTTTTTTACTGAAGCTTTTTTGCTGACCATTGAAGAGTAGCCTATCTGAAATGTTTTGCCTTGATAATTTATCTCAGGCACACACTGTTTTCTCAAGGCACTGGAGGTGCGTGATGCTCTTGCATTATGATGCCACAGGCTTATCTGCTCCAGTGTTTGTTCATTGATAAGGATCTGCCTTTATCACAGATTATGTTAGAATGGTCTCTGTATGCTCCCAGGCTGCAGAGAATTGGATAGATGCTGAGTCTACAGTATGCCATTGTCATTCTTGTTCTACCATTTGAGATATACTTTGTTAAATTGCGAAATGTAAACAATCTCCTGTATATATTGGTGTCTTCAAATGGATCTGGTGGGTATAATACAAAGCAGGATAACTGAGTTGGCTGGTTAACTGCACTGAGTAAAACCCGGAACCCTCCCAAATCTGGAACATGGAGTGAAGTAAAAAGAGCTGTTCTGGCTTTTACTCCATGCAGTTATCCAGTTAACTCAGTAATCCTGCTTTGTAGTATACCCCCCTGATATTGCCACCCCTAATAAACAGATGCATTGCAGCCTTTTTTTTGGTCAATGGGCACGAGTTGATTTCTGATATCACTACTATTCTGGGGCAACTGCGTGGCTCATCTTTTTGTGTGGATGCACTCCAGCATCTAGTATGAAATCCAGACTGTCATTGCAGGCCATGGCTTGCATCCCAGGGTTCTATGTAATTGGTCATTGCATCACCAAGGGAGGACATGATTCAGTTTACCGGTTTATCCTTGTCCCATTGCTCAGTAATCAGCATTCTGAATGTTCATTGGGCATTGCAATTTCGTCTTTTTCTGCAACAAGTAAAGCAAGGCGTTTGTGCAATTAAGCGAGGTATTATTAGTGGCTCATTAGTGGCTCACATCAAACCAGAGCTTTTCCGAGGCACAGAAGTTTGATGATGTCTTGTGCTGTTTAGTGCCTTATGTGCTCCCTTGCCTTTTTTTGCTTATACGTAGGTTACTGCACATGTACCGTTATCCTGGAGTACGTGCTTCTACCTTCTGTTTCCCTTTGCTGATGTCTTTCCCTCAGAGTTCCGTGCTGACATCACACAAAAAAGTTACCTGTGCAACAACAGAAAGTTGAGGGGTTTTAGTCACAGATTCTGCTAGAAACCACAACCCACAAACACCCGGCTTTCAGAGTCACTGAAAGTGACTCCTCTTGCAGTCATGCACACCATAATTATAGACAACCTGGCCTGTATGTGGCCCTGTTCTGATAGTTCAGTGCTTCCATGTTAATGCCGTGTAAAGCAGGACAGTCTGTGTATGATCCAACTCATTGTCATGCCTGTGCATGTTCAGGAAGGTGTAGCCCAGTGCGAACATGAGTGGCAGCTTACTGTCAAAGGGAAGGGGAAGGATGCATATTAGTAAGACAACTTCAGCCATGTTCCTCCTACCGCTCTGGGTTCTGCAGTGACCTCTTAACCATTGTAACTCATCCAGTGAGGTATACAGTATTTATTTATTTTTTTTAAGTTTGGCTTACTAGATTCTGCAGGTTATCCTGTTGCAACCCTTCTCTGCCTCCAGGTGTAACCAGACACTTCCTCTTTCCAGTCCTTGCAAAAACTGCCCCACCCTTTCTCCCTGACACATTCTTAATCAGAAGAGCGCACCTCGTTATCCTATTGGACATTTGTCTCAATGAGATTCAGGAAAATATTGTCCCGCAGGCCTGGGAAGCTTGGCTTGAGGATTTCTCAGGTTCGGTTATCAGGACGGGAGTCATGGATGGGGGCTCAAGTGAGCTGGCTGTGATCCATGGTGTTTTATTCATTGTGTCGCCTCGGCTTGCTTGTGGCTGTTTGCGTTAGTCCGTCTGGCTTCGAGTTCTCACACTCGCATGGCGTGGCACGCCCAGCGACGCTTCCGTGAGAGTCAACCATCCCGCCACATGCCTGTGGTTACTTGGAATCGCGAGTAAATGCTTTTGTTAAAAGGTATAGGGAGGATTTTCTCTGTCTCTGAACGTTCTCCAGGTCTCTTTGAGTGGAGATCTTGCCTTTGTCGTCCCTGAGTTCTCACTAATGGTAAATCTATAGGCAGCAGAATGAGGAGAATGGCGATAAGCATTATTCTTAATGTGGTGATGAGACAATTGTTTACAGTCTTAAAAGAACCATTGTACTGCGGTACCACATCCCACACAATAAGCTTCCTCTCTTGATCACACCCTGTGCTGTAGCAAGGGGATCATCAGTTGTTTTCTTGGGATTTTATGGAATGTTATGCACATAGAGGAATTTCACAACATCATGACCTCATGCAGGTGTGGCTGTGGCAGGCTCATAATCTTTTTTTCCCAGCCGCTTTCTGCTGTGGTTTTTCAGCAATGACTCAGACCCTTACACTTTTTGGAGATATTTTGTCTGTTTCGGTTTATCTGTCCTACTAATTTATTCCTTTTTTCACAGTATGGTTTGTTTTAATGTAGTTGAGAGGCATTGCATGTGAAAGCCATTATTTTCTGTACATTTAGTCTGGCCTTGATTAGACTGTTAATACAATGCCATGTATATGGTGATATTCACTTTACCTTCAGATCAAGGGCTTGATATAGTTTATTTTTAAATATGTGCAATAAAATGATGGCTTATAATTCCCCCCCATCACCATTCATTTAGAAATTGCATCTCTGACTGTGGGATCAGTGCATGGTGCCAGTAATAAAACTGATAATATATTATTAACTAGATGTATAAAACGTTGAGTCTTTGGAGCAAATTGGACATTGCCACAGTACTGTAATCACTCGGCTCTTTACAAACTACTGTAGTTTTGAAATGTGAAAAGCTGTGATGTATAGGCTACTGGCTTAGCTGCACCACTGCTATTATGTTTCCATGGTGACATTAATTTTTTTTGCTGGGGTTTACTGTAAATATTACTGAAAATAGCTTGAGCACAGCACGATTGAGATAACGGCTCAGGAGGTGGTATAGGGAATAAAAAAATTTGTCATCGTATAATTTACATACAAATTTTATGCCTCTGTGGTTAGTCTGAAGCATTGCTGAATACAGAGTACATTTATACTGTGTTTACAGTGTTGATTATGGTGTAAACATGCCTTGTGTTCTCCCTGTATCCCCGTTCACTTAAGAATCAGTCATAAATCCCCATTATCCCGGGGAAAGAGCCAGTGTTCTTGTGCTTGTAATCTGTTGTGATTGTCCATCGGGCACTTTGTACGGAACATGAAAAAGGGAAAGCTATTCTTCCCAGGTTCATTTCTGAACTTCCACCCACCTGTGCAAGCCATCTGTACCTTGAATGTTATTTTCGAAAAGTTGCAATCCTGTGAAGTTGGTCAGAAAATTCCATTTTCAGGAAATAAAAAAACAAAACAAATGAAACTATCCTATTTCATCTCTAACTCTATTTAGAATGATAGCTGGGGATTACTGTGCCACTTGACGTAATAGCGTATAATCCTCCATAATGCTCGGCATGAATGGTATTAATTACTAAAATAGAAACCAAATTTTTTTTTATTTGTGACACAAAACACTATTTCCAGGCCATCCCTAAACCAAAATTCTGGAGGTGTATTTTTAAACTTTTAATCTTTTATTTTGCCAGATATTTTTCAGTCTTGGAGGTCTATGAAGCATATCATAATATTGCTAAGACATATAGTAGTCTTCATGCACACTGCTGAAGCCCAGACAGGCATTTTTCTTGTTCTGTGAATTCTGAAAGTGCTCATTGTGGCCCATGATCTTAGATCTGGGGGGGGGGGGGGGGGTGAGATGTTTTTATTCTGATTTGACTCCTATACTCTGCGACAGTCCAAGCAGCATAGTACACGTTAGCTTGCATCAGTCTGGTGTCTCATACACTTTATTGTGAGACTTCCTGAGTGGGGAGTATCTCTCGAGGTGGAATCAGACATTCCTGGCTAGCTCTGTACCGTGTCGACCGTTTGGCTCACAGCGAGGAAAACCGATATTTCTAATCCTAGGAGAGAACAGGAATTCATTTCCAATCAGGGCTGATTCTCCAAGTAGGATTGCAGTGTCTAGTAATTGTGCATTTGAGAAACTGTGATTAGGTGGTTGAGAGCTTTTTTGTTTCATGTTTTTTTGGAAGGGGAGGGTGGTTTTGTTAGCGGCTGTTTTGTGTTAAATGTGACCTCATGACTTATCTGTGCCTGTTGGTGTATGCTTAGGTCTGGTTACTGCATAATATATGGCTTGTGTGGTGACAGAAATGGTATTAGGTTGGGAAGGTTGCTTTTGGGGAGTGTATGGATGTATAATACATTATCTACAGAGCTCGGTGACAGACAATGTGTGTTTGTGATAGAATAAAATTGTGTAAATAGAATAAAATTGTGTATTGAATGTGGTAACCAATGGCGACAGTGCGCCATGGCTCTTGGAATTCCATCCAGGTATGAGAGAGACACAAGGAGCTTTACATATTACTAAAAATGTGGATCACCCTTCCACTGCTAATATCAGCTGCTGATATCAAACTACTTATCACACTGAATTTTAAGCAATGTCTAAGGAATGTAGAGAACAGAAGTATCTGAATCTCCTTGGAGATTCCTATGTTTTAAACAACTGCAGGAGAGAGTAACAGTATTTTGAAATAGCCATGCATTCAGTAACTCTTTTTGTTGAGAGAACTGGAGCATTTGTGTCTCTGATTCACAGAATTCAGATACTACCTGCTTCTTCTCAATGATCTGAGTAATGCTTTACTTCTATGCAGTCTGGGCCTTCAGACTTAGGTACTAAGGCATGGCAGGGCTTTGACTGCATACGGTTCCCTGGCTATTTCAACCCCTCGCAGGCCAGTGCAGCAAGAATCAAATCAATAAAGTTCTGAAGCATCCGTCCCGTCTCGTCTCTCAGATAACAGCACTCCAACTGTAAAGGTTCAGCCAATGCTTTCTGTATCTTATTGGTTTTCAAGAGCAACTGTCTCTTGACGTTTTTCCATCCAAAGCCAGATTAATAGGCCTCATGCTATTGTTAGCTAGCCTTCCTTTAATAACCTTTATCTGGGAGCTGTGAGGACTGCTACCATTGTTAATTCCCATGCTTATCAAGATTATGGTTTCACTGAAAACCCCAACAACAGAGAGGTAATGGGCATTCATAATAGGGGCTGACATTTAATGTGCAATGATGAACTTAGGGTTATAATTAAAAGACAAGACTCTCTGACATTTTATTGCAACAAATAGATAAGTAAGGTCTGAATGTTTTAATTTTTCACAGATCTAAAAATCATCTCTCAAACATGTTGTCCAAATAACATAACATCATACCTTTTAAATCACATATCCGTGACTGTTAACTGAGTACAGGTGGAGATGCGTTTTCCTTGTCACTGTGACTTCTTCTCTGTTGTGAAATAACTATGAGCAGTGTTTGTCTGATAGGTGTAAATTAATCACAGATCCCTCACAGTATTTGTCTGGTAGGTGTAAATGAGTCACGGATCCCTCACAGTATTTGTCTGATAGGTGTAAATGAGTCACGGATCCCTCACAGTATTTGTCTGATATGTGTAAATGAGTCACAGATCCCTCAAAGTATTTGTCTGATAGGTGTAAATGAGTCACAGATCCCTCAAAGTATTTGTCTGATAGGTGTAAATGAGTCACGGATCCCTCAAGTGATTCTTCCTTTGGCTCAGTTCTGGACTGGTTTGGTCCAAATCTCCCGTCCATCAGGTGGAAGAGATAAGCCCCTGTCTTTTGACTGGATGGAGAAAATGTTTACCTTTCAGTACAAGCTTCCATCACTGGCTGCCAGAGACTATTATCTGTGTACACTGCATGGCCTTCTCTCATTTCCTCGATGGCTGTTCCGCACAGCCAGCAGAAGGCTATTAAATAATCCCCCGTTCAACACAAAACTGTCACGGCCTACTGACTGTCACTTTCTTTGAAGTAAAACGCATTTCAATGTAATTCATTTCAAAAGGCAATCAGCCCATACGCCCACAAGTCTGATTTCCTTTGAGCAAGCCGGACCGATTCATTTCGCTATTTCTTGTCCTACATCCAGTTTTCTAATAAGGTTATATGTCTAGCAGACATGGGAAAAAAGGAAGAACAAAGTGCTGAATTTCATCAGACATTGGAATTTAGATCGTACACGGTTTTAATAATAAATCCAATATCTATGAACAGCTAGTATTGCCTTCTGCTTGCCTACATTCTTAAAGAAAAGATCACTACATCACACAGCCAGTGATCCACAGAGTTTAAAACATTAAACCTTCTCCTTGACCTATATGAATATAGATCAAAAAAACGCAGATTGTAAATCCATGAATTAATCAATATTAGTATCACTGCATTTCAATAACTATCATCATTCATGAATATAGCATTACCCATCAGCGGTCAGTATGTGTATCGGTTCTGTTTCCCTCTCCATCAGATATGTCAGTCTGGGTACCCCCAAGAAACCCCCCCCCCCCCCCATTTTCCTTCCTCTCTCTCTCATGGCGGGTGCTTCTGTGGAATAAACGGAAAAGGCAAAAGAACTGTCTGAACTGAATCACAGCTTCACTGGCTAATTCCAGTCTGAAAACCTATAGTTTGAACAACTCACTAACTACACTGCCTGGGCAAAGAAAAAGTTGCACACACAATTTTGTTGGACCGCCTTAACTTTGATTATGGCGCGCATTCCTCGTGGGATTGTTTCGACAACCTTATGCAACGTCACAACATTTATTTCCGTCCAGAGTTGCATTCATTTTTGGCCGAGATCTTGACGGGAGAGTCGAACCACTCCGTAAAGTCTCCCAAAGACTTTCAATGGGGTTAAGGTCAGGACTCTGGTGGCCAATTCATGTATGAAAATGATTCCTCATGCTCCCTGAACCACTCTTTCACAATTTGAGCCCGATGAATCTTGGCATTGTCATCCTGGAATATGCCCATTGATGGGATAACCTGGTCATTCAGTACATTCAGATACTCAGCTGACTTCATAATGTTGCTGAGCCTAGACCTGACCAATTGAAGCAACCCCAGATCATAACACTGCCTCCAGAGGCTTTGTACAGTGGGCACTATGCATGACGGGTGCAACGGCAACTTTTTTTTTTGGCCAGGCAGTGTAGTATGTCCCACGTAACCTTTAAACTGGTTTTATGAATACCGTGCACATGACAGGAGTTTGTTTTTCTTGACATTTTCAGCCAGTTTACGACAAATAGGACAACAGAGGGGTGACGTCGAAATCCTGGAATGTATTCAGCACACGTTATTTAATCTGTACAGCGCAAATGCATAAATGTGTATCTCCCTCTCCGTCCAGCTGATCCAGCAACACTCTTCCTATAGCCCAATAAAAGCCACCCCCGTGTGTACTAATCTGCTAATCCCAGCTCATTTTCTCAAATGGGATCTCGGCAGGATGACTTCCCCTCTCAGTGTACCACCTGTCCTTCGTGACAAACGCGGTTAGCGGTCACCTGCTTCTATCAGGGCCAAAAAATGACACCAATTGCTCTTCAGCTCAGGGGGGATTACCGTTAGCATATCTGCAGTTCCACAGAGGGGGGGGGGGGGGGGGGGGGGGGGCTGAACGTGGAGTACTGGACCTCCGTACGTTCTCTACATTTATAAATGCGAACCCGGATGGCTGCAAGCAAATTGACTCGCGCTGTATTTCACGTGCTGGGGATGAAAAGCGCTGAGTAATGCCTTCTCTAGATAGACTAGTAATGCCCTTCTCTAGATAGACTATTTGAATGATGGTTTTGCCCTATGGTGGCCTAGTCACATTTCAGACAAAGTGTTTGGCAGTTGCACCTTTGAAAAGCAGCAGGGTTTGGAAACAATGAGGAAGTCAATTTTCTACTGCCGCTTTATCCGGCGGGGTTTTTTTCTCTCTGCTTCCAGGAGATTGGAAAGAAGAAAATAATCTGGGCTTTGCTGCGTATCTGTATTTAAATCAGTTTTTTTTTTTTTTGCACAAATCCTCCTTATCCATCATTCTGCACATTTTTCCTCTTTCCTTTCATAGCCCGGGTAGATAAATGTGCCCTGGGGGGGGTTACTTTCACGCTTTTAGCCTTTCTGCACTTTTCCTTGCCCTGATCCCAAAAGGTGCTTCCAGGATGGCAGTGGTGTGGAAATGTCACTGGCTGTGTTAAAGGCTTAGTGACCCCTGCACGCGTAGGGCAGACGGGACCGCTAACTCAAAGAGACTGCTGAACCTTGACCCTCGCCGGAATAACTGTGTGTGTGTGTGTGTGTGTCCATGCTTGTATTGTGTGTACGTGTGCCTGTGTATGAGCCAACGACCACCAGGAAGTTCGGTTTTGTCAGTTGAGCCCACCTTTCACTCAGTGGTTTTACTACATTCTGAGCCTTCTGACCATAGTGAGTTTCATGCAGAATAACATTGGCAGCACCTTTACCAGGTTTTCTTGCCAATCGACCGCCCAAACCACGGGCAGTCATTTGCAGGAACAAACAATTTCACGGCAATATACTCTGTCAATGTTAAGCGTATCGCAATTTAATGTAACCCAAGTAATGGTTAATTTGGTTGTAAATTCCAGTTGGCTCTCCCAAATATTGAAAGGGTTGTGCTCGGTTTAATCATTGACTGAATTAATTATTCAAGGCGGCCAAATTTGAGCGCCGGTGGTTTTCAAGGAAAAAGATGCATTAATTATATATCGTAACGAAGAGCGATTATCTGACAGTAACACACGTGCCGTCGCCATTATTTTTTTATTTCAGGAACATGATTAGGGAGGCGAGGCAGAGGAAACAGAGAAGATTATTCCATCTGTCTCCGGTCTCCCGATGCCAAATTGGGTCTCAGCAGGTAGACGCCGGCTGTGTCGCTCCAGCTTGGATCAGTCAGCGGAGAGGCTTTTGGGACCCCCATGGGGGACCCGGCACTGTTCTGCGTGATGAGTTAGTTTACAGCCAGCCAGCAATATCTCTCTCTCGTCAGCACCCCTAATGCTGAGAGCAGTCCGGTCCGGTCCGGTCCGGTCCTGTCGTTTTAGGCTTCTTTCGTGCCGTTGCGCTGTAACGCCGGGGAAATGCAATCAGCCGAAACGTGACCTGATCAGTCAGTGGGGGGGGGGATTCTGGGGGCTTTTTCGTCGTGCGGTGCTGCATAATAGAGACGGGACTGTTCATCTTCGGATGGCCTTCTCCAGATTGTTAGGGCCCGCGCTAGGGGGCTCTGGGCCGCGCTCCCGTCCCGGGGACAGAGGGGCCGATTGTTCCCCCCGGCCCCCCGGTGGAACAGCGCCAGGCTCCCTCCGCGTCTCCTCCCCGCTTCGCTGGTTCCCAAGGCTGAGGGTTCGCATAGGCCCAGCACAGACAGACCTTTGTTAAGGACACCCTCGATTTCCCCTCGCCAGGCATGGCTCTGGAGAGCCGTTTTGACGCTTAGCGTCATTTTTCTATTTCCCTGCCAACCGCCTGAGGCGGAAGTCGCTGACGGGTCCTCTGACGACGAATCCCGCCAGTGGAAGGGTGAATAAAAAGTTTGCTAACACAGCAAATGTTTGTCCTTCAGTTCATCGTACTCCTGTAATAACTGCGGTGTCTCAGTGATAATGCTCTGCTTGAAAGTCACCTCTATGGCGACCTCTATATTTTTATAGAGAGAAAATCTAAAGGATTTCCCGGATTGGTCTGGATTGGTCTACCTGCACGCCCAGGTGATGGAGAGACCCGGAGAAATGTGTCGGGGCTTAGCGCTGGAAAGCAGGCTGACAGGAATGTTTATCTGTACCCCTGCTCCTAGGCTCAGTGCTCAAACAGACCCGCATACTACATTAGGTGTGGAGACGCGCTGTAACTGAAAAGAGCTGAATTACCTTTGAAACCAGTGAGAGCAAGGCACCTATTCATGCAATACATTCTCTGTGGTCCTCTTTGATGATGTGTGTGTGTGTGTGTGTATGTGTGCTGAGCAGCTTTTAATGATCTCTGTAGCTTACCACTATATAAAACAAAGTAAACAAAAACCAAATATTAGCTCATCAGAGGCTCTTAAGTGATGCATATTATGTATACTGAGGTTTAGCTTAACTCAACGTGATATTAGCTTTGATGCCACTCCAAAATGCAGCAGTGCACATGCTCTCTGTTTCTGCAGAATTCTGCATCTGCGTTTTATGCTACCAGGGCAGATTTTATCCAAAGCACTCATATGCAAATCCCTTTCGTGTTGACATATCATAAAATACTCCCCCTTCTCCCAAATGTACTCTGCCTTCTGTTATTATCAGTGCATGCTAGCCTGGCATCACTTGAATGTAGCCTACTTTAATTCTCACTACCAGCAATCAAGCTCATAATATTGATTGCATTGTGAATATGTGTTAATGTGCTGCCCCCGACATCCTCGCCATTGCCTCCAAATGGATATTAAAACAGTTCAGTCTGTCACAAAATCAATCATCCAAATTGCATGCAAAGTGGGATGTGTTCTGGACATTCACAGCCTGCTCACAGAGAGACAGTACAAACCCCAATTCCAAAAGACAATTGCACATAAAAGCAGAAAGCAGCGATTTATAAATTCTCTTTTACATATATTTAATTGAAAACAGTACAAACATAAGATATTTAATGTTTTATCTTATTAACTTTATTGATTTTTGTAAATATACGCTAATTCCGAATTTGATGCCTGCAACACATTCCAAAAAAGTTGGGACAGGGGCAAACAAAAAAGACTGGGAATTTCAAAAAACTCCTGTTTGGAACATTCCACAGGTAAACAGGTGAGGCTATCATGACTATGTATAAAATTATATCAAAAGACTCTTGATATCTTATTTTCAGGTACTCTTACAATCAATACTATAACCTCTCTGCATTTGAATGGATCTCTATGGGAATTGGGGGGTGGGACTAGATTAAGCTGTAAATTACACGGGAATAGTATGGAACCCATGGTTGGCTAAATGGCTGTAAGTCATCATCTGCGGTATCAAACGAGCCTCAAACCATCACTCTGCTGCCATATATGCAGTAGATATGGATTAATAACTTTAAGGGTTGTTTCTCCTGACTCATTTTCCTATTGAACTCTATGGAACAAGAAGTCAGGAGAAACAACCCTTCAAGTTATCCATCCATATCTACTGCATATCTGGCAGCAGAGTGATGGTTTGAGGCTCGTATGATACCACAGACCCTTGATGACTTACAGCCATTTAGCCAACCATGGGTTCCATGCTATTCCCGTGTAATGGACTTGGTGGAGGGCAGTGGCAGTGCCTGCTCCAAAACTATTTGGCCTGGAAACACCAACTTGAAGCTGAAGCTCTGCCCTGATTTTTGTGTGGTAACATGGTGTGGTGGAGCTGTAGGGGCAAGGACTGCTGGGTAATGAAGATTTAACACCCATGTCTGTGTGCTGCATCTCTCTGTGTGAAGCAGAGTGTAACGAGTTAGAAGCACTCGCCCAAGATGTGATATAAACCCGCACCTCTCACTCGTCCAAAGGCGCCAAAGACAAACGCGTTACCAGTCAGCTAAAGTCAAAATTATACCCGCTACATGAGCGAAACTCACACGACTAGCTACAGTAACTAGCGGAGCTACACCCGCTACATGAGCGAAACTCACACGACTAGCTACAGTAACTAGCGGAGCTACACCCGCTACATGAGCGAAACTCACACGACTAGCTACAGTAACTAGCGGAGCTACACCCGCTACATGAGCGAAACTCACACGACTAGCTACAGTAACTAGCGGAGCTACACCCGCTACATGAGCGAAACTCACACGACTAGCTACAGTAACTAGCCGAGCTACACCCGCTACATGAGCGAAACTCACACGACTAGCTACAGTAACTAGCCGAGCTACACCCGCTACATGAGCGAAACTCACACGACTAGTTACAGTAACTAGCCGAGCTACACCCGCTACATGAGCGAAACTCACACGACTAGCTACAGTAACTAGCGGAGCTACACCCGCTACATGAGTGAAACTCACACGGTGTATTATCACTCGGTGTATTATCAGCAAGAACCTGAACCAGAGGAAAGGATTTTTTAAAACATAGGCAAGTTAAAGCAATGAGGTCCCTGTCCTCAGTAATGCTGGGTCCCACACATTATGTTTGCTTCTGATATTCAAGAGGCCATTCTGTAATATGAGAGGGGAAGACCAATGACCTCGCGGCGGATTCTCTGCTCTGAGCTCGTTGACTGCGAAGACCTGCAGGTCTTCCCTGACAACCTGGAGGAAGTGTGCAGGTTAATCTCCCAGGTCCACAGATAGCCCCTGGCATTGGAAACTGATCAATAAACTGGTGTTTCGAGTATGTCATGGCAGTTGGTGCAGTACTTGTGAACTGATATCTGATCCAGATTTCATTAGCTGTTTTTATGCTTGGTTTTACGCCAACTCATTTCTTAGTGTAAATTATTCATCATGTACTGTACTTATAGAATGATATTGCCCTATACTCAAGTAGTAACCAATTGCGATGTGTTTTAGAAAGGCACAGGTGCTAATGTGTAGGGCTAAATAATTGGACAAGTTAATTTGTGGAAACCTTAATGGAACAGAAAAGCAGCACACATAAAGTCCTCCAACAACTGTCCCGCCACTAACTGTCATGATTCAGTCGATCAATTTGTAGGTTTACATTGATTAGACAGATAAACTAAGTCTTGTATACAATGGGCCTCAACTCAATAAACTTGCTTCAGGTTTATTTTGCGACAATTCATTATCATGCATCCCAGGCCCTTCAAACTGTGTGCAGAAAGAGTCACTTATACAAACATATTACACGAGAAGCCTAGTCAAAAACTACCATGTCCTTGTAAGCAAGTTTTGTTTGTTTCCACAAAAGAAGCCCGCAGAACATAAATCATGTCCTAATGACTTTACAGCGAGGTCTGCATGCACCATTACTCTTGGAAATTGATGTAGAGCGATAGTCTCTCCTGTGTGTTCTGCTGCTTTCCAACACACAATGGAAACGCAGAACGTCCTTTATGAAGAAAACAGCGTGATAGTCTACAAAAAGGGGTTTTTTCAAGGCCTGGTGAAAACAAAAGGCCTTGAAAAGCAGGTTGAGAGCTCCTTGGGAATAATGTGTGTTTGTCCCCAGTGTAAGTACACGGCGGGACATTTGTTGAATGGCGTCTGTGTTTTCCGCAGCCCTGTGGCCGTTGCTGAGTCAGCTGCGCGCTGCCTGATTGAAGATTTTCTCGGGGAAGATATGATTTGGGGAATTGGAAGTTTAAAAAAAAATGCTCTGTAAGCATTATCGATTTTAGTCAAAGACAGAGTTGTATTCTTTCATTCATTAGGAAGAGAATCGATCATGGGTAAGCCGCTATGTACGCTGTGGTCAAACATGCAAAGTGAACCTTCAGCACGGAAGTGATGGAGTACGGTATTGCGTTTCAGTGGTGTGGACGCACAATCTTCCGTGGAAAGGAGCCTTTACGGACATTCTAGTGGACGCCCATACTGACGCGCATCCATGGAATGAGACCGTTCGGTTAAGAATTTGACCTTAAAAAATGTACGTATCTCTCTGTTATGCACTACAACAAAGAGTTACAATAATTTTACTCGTAAGATTATGTGAGGAAAAAAGGGCAAGGAAAGAAAGAGTCCTTTAGCCCATGACTCAGAGAAATGCTTCTTTCTTTCTTTGAGGAAACGCTTTTGGAAGCTGCCATTTCTTTTTTCCTATTTTCCTTTTAAGTAGAATGGAATGTCACCTTGCAGTAACATAGGCCTATCTGTCCACATGGCTAGAAGGACTTAGTATTAAACATCTTTGCTTTGCATTTCAATATAACATTTTTTTTGATGAATTTCAGCTGGCTGGTAAAATTTCTGGAGCAGAACTTTGTTTTTAAAGCAGTAGGAACATTGAGCACAACCCACTCAATAAAATTTGTCTGATGAACCCGATATACTTGCACGTCGTGAAATAATGTTGAGGGGTGAAGGGCATGAGCTTATGAAAAGCTCGTGAAATTATGGTGTCCGACAAAATTCAGTTTGAAGTGCCATTTCTAATTACTGTAAACATTTAATTGTACGATGGTTTTTTCACAAGGACATAGAGAGACACAAGAGAAAGGCATAGGATGATGAATCTACAGGTTTACAATTAATTTCTTCATTTTACAATGTGGCTTGTGTTTGTCAGGTTGAAAATAAAACCTGGCCTTGGACCTTTTTATGAAGTAGACCTGATTTCTTTACGGTCTGCTAATATTAATTACTTCTCCCTGTGCTTATTATGTTCCTTATCATGCATAAACACTCATGCATGGGCTAATCTGGAGTCTTAATGGATTGTAGTGTTTGTCATGTGTTTGAATAAGAATGACAAGTTCATTTGGCAGAGAAATATTTTAAAAATACAAATAATAAATCTTGTGACAATACATGGGAACCAGCCGTATAGACCTGTCATTGCAAAGCCTATCTGACCAAATCCTGGGTCCCATTAACAGGTAACAGCCACAGCAGTTTCAAATTACTAGCTTAGCTTAGCATTGTTGGTTCCTCCTTCTACTTGACTGAGAGACCACAGCTCCTGATATACACGGGGTTGGGGAGAAGGGAAGCCATCGTCGTACAGTGGCTTTAGGTTAATGTTTTTACGTACACGAAGAGAAAAATGTCACATGTTGCATTGAGCTCGTACAGCATCTATATCAACGCTACGCACGGCGTTTCCCCTGGAGCCTTTCTTCAATAAGCTCAGCCCATGAAAGCCACTGGGATTGTATTTCCCAGCAGCAGCAGCAGGAGAGAGGATCAGGCCCCTGATGTGAGGCGTTAACCCCCGACGAACCACGGCCGTTTTCCCTTACCAGCGTTGACGCGTTGCCTCTTTCGCTGTCCCCTTTTACGGCCCTGAAATGCAAACACTGGCAGATGTTATGCCTCTTTAAACAGAATTAAAGAGAGCTTTAAAGAGGGCCACTCAGCTCAAATTATAGTCGTGCGTTCGCTTAAAGACATACATTGGGGCTGTTTCGAGCGGAGGGACTGGGGGGCTGCCCGTTGCCCCCCTTGAGCTTCGGGAACACGTCAGGAGAATCAAAACCAGTGCTATCTCCCTCGCCCAGCACAGCAAGAGCACAGGTTATCATTGGGAAGTGGAGGACAACGAAGCTGCGTTTTATTTCAGGGGTTCCTTATCAGTTAGTAACAGTTAGAAATCTTATTTCATAAGTACATACTCAGTTTTTACTATTTGTATTCTTTGGTGTTGTTGCTTTGGTCATTGTTGTTGAAGTGACTTGACAATTGCCTCCAGATGTTTCGGTTAAACGTACTCACAGAAGGGATCTGACAGGCAAGTCATGTGCTGTTAGCAAAATGAACAAGGGAGCTTGAGAGGATTTATATCACTTTTGAATTGTAGTTCATAAGCTAGGAATGGTTGCCTCTCCTGCAAGGACAGAGACCAATAATTGATTCATTCATAGCTGGTTGTCTAGAAGCTGTGTGTTCGGCCTAACAAGCATTTCAGATAAACAAGCAAGATGTGAAGCGCACCAAGAAAAATAGTATTTTACTCCTCAACCGAAACAGCCTGTAGAAGTTGCAGAAGTCACATCAAAGCCCCCGATTTCTGCACTCGCTGTCGGTGAAACACAAAGCCAGAAATAAAGAATGAGCGATACTGTTTGGATCGAGTCGTGTTTGTGGAAAAAAGTTCACTTTTAAGCGCGCCTCATGATGCAGCGAGGGGAGGCCTGCGGTGTTTGTGAAAGCGGTGGGGAGTGAGTCAGACCCTCAGCTGCACTCTGCATGCCTTTCTATGGGGCTGCTGCTGCTGGAGTTTAGGGGGTGTTCCCGGTGTCTGTCTCCTTCCCGCTGCCTGTTCCTCTCTCATTACGGGGCCGTCCGTGTGGGTGTTTTTCACGCTCTTTCTGTGAAAATGAGGGTCCTATGTGCCTGAGGATTGTTGAATGTCATTGCATTCCCTGTTGCAGATGTCAGCTGTGCAGCCCAGCCCCTCATCACACAGACACACACACACACACACACAAATACACACAAACACACACAGATAAGCGCACACACACACAAACAAGCACACACCCCCATTGTCTCTGTAAAGGTCCGGCGCCTAGCCAGACGAAGCCGGCTGTAAACGTAGCCGGCTGTACTCATCATCTCCCCGGGCTTCGCTCAAGCCCTTCTCCTTCTCAGTGGCATCTGGTCAGGCTACTGAGCCTCCCACTGTCACAGCCGAGAAAGCATGTTTCATTTCACTTTGCATTGCCTTTACATTAAGCCAGTTACCAAGCATGAGAGGGATTCAGTTGCTTCTGCATTTGAAGAGCACTGTGGAACTGCATGCAGTTATGCCATTATTTAGCACTGCATTCTCATTGACTTTTTTTTACGGTGTCGCACAGAAAATTGACCTTATCAGCACCATCCAAAGCATCCTTCCGAAATCCACATAATACCATTTATAGACGTTTTCCTTTATCAGTTATTTACTTAGTTTGTACTGATACTGCCTCTGCCATGGGGTTTTTTCTGACATTCACTGTTAAATTTTATCGGTAACTGTGCCTGGCTCAAACTTATCTGCTCTGACGTCCTGTCTGTTCTGTTCCATTCCTCTCTTGTCCTTGGAAAAAGTGTGAGTTTCAGAGAGGCTGTGAGTGAGAGAGGGTGTGTGTGTGTGTGTGTGTGTGTGTGTGTGTGTGTGTGTGTGTGTGTGTGTGTGTGTGTGTGTGTGTGTGTGTGTGTGTGTGTGTGTGTGTGTGTGTGTGTGTGTGTGTGTGTGTGTGTGTGTGTGTGTGTGTGTGGCATCGATAGTTATGAAAATCAAGCAAAACTGTGCAGTTCCTGTGACCTTTTAGAAGAAGTATCTTTTGATTCTTAATTATTAAGAGCTGCTGGCCCTCAAAACAGATGTCCTGTGCTTCCTAGCTTCCTTCATTGCCGAGGATTATGACATCACCACACTTGAAGTTCATCCAAGCAAGAACAGGAAATTTATGAGGGTGTGGTTTGCTAAAGAAATTCAATTTGGACTGCTTACTCTGATGCCCTTTGTTTGCCATCGAGGACATATGCAACAACAACAAAAAAACCGTACTAAAGAGCTCTATCGACATGTTTCCTCTGGGAGATTTCATGAGATATTAAATTATCCTATTGGCATGAATTCCTCACTTTAAATTATGCCAGAGCTGTGGGTCTGCGTAAGGCCTGGGTGTTGCTCACAGAACTTACATCCTAGCCCTGCTGTTTGTAGAAGCATGAACACTTGACTCATCCACAAAACATCTGTAATTCATGTAGGAAACTTGCACTTCTGCGGGTTCTGGCTTTATTATATAAGCTGTGGCTGGGGTATAACTGAAAATGTCAACCTTCCTGACAAACTGTATAGTGGAAAATTTTCATTTCTTTTTAGCAGTTTTGATGCTGTGTAAACTTGTGTTACCATTGGGTAGGGTACTGTCCCACGGGACTTAGTGAAAAACATAATACACTTCTCTTCTATTCTCTTTGCTTTTTTTTCTAATCTCATTACACTGAGATTATTGTAGAAGGGGTGTGGGGCTGGGGGCGGGAAGCAGGCCTTTTTTTAGAGCCAGTGGGGCAGGCTAAGGTGACAGGGCCTTTCAGTAGAGCCTGTGGGGCAGAGCCAGGACATTTGTGGGCTATATCCAGGCACGATTTTGTTTGGGTGTCAGGGCTCCAGCAGATTGAGCGCGTTGCTGTGGAGTGGCCTTCGCCAGCCCTTGCGCGGCCAGTCGTTCCAGGAAATCTTCCGTCAGCTGTCCAAGCAGATTCCATTTATTTACCCCTGCCCGTCCTCCGGCAACCGCAATTCAGCCCAAACCTTGTTTATAGTGAAAGTCCTGGCATGGCGAAGGGAAACAGAGGTAGCTTTAAATAAATAAAAGGCAGACACAGTGGGTGAGTGACTTAGGGAAGATGTCTCCCGCATGGTGCTATGTAAGTTGAGATATATGTCCTGTCCGGGATTGTTTAATGTTAAAATTGGTCTGTGGGATAACAACAGGAAGAGCTGTTGCTATGGCTTCAAAGCAGCGGCACTGCAAACATATTCAACGCAGAAAAAAAAACAACCCAGTGAGCATTGAGGATAAACAATGTTTCCTTTTCTACAGACTTTCGCAATAAAACAGACTGCTGTGGCTTTGAGTAAATCCCTGGCTTGACCCCCGGATGATGTGAATGTGTGTGCGGGGATCGTTCTTTGTGTGCCTTTTGTTAGGCTGTGATTGCAGCCAGCAAAAACATCTTAAAAAAGTATTTTATCTGCATTGGTTGTGTAATGTATGTTACATTTTGTCTAAACTAATGTCAAATAAAAATATTAACTTGATGGGAAATACGTGACCGATGTTGAAGACTTCGGTCTCTAAACAGCTTCTTTATGTGAAATCTGTGTGGGCGATTCAGGTCTTGCATTCTGAAAGCCATAGGCCATACGCACGTGCAGAATTTATTTCAACATGACCAGTGTAAATACTCCCACAGGTTCGATTAGTGCATTATTTCTAATCTTATGCTGTGTTCTGACTGTCCTGGAGATTGCAGCCAATCCGCTCTGTGTTATTGTATTAGAAACACAACAGCGGGTAGTTCAGGGTGTGGTATGCTTTCCCAGTTGTGTTTCACAAATACTTCATTTTTGTTTATATCCTCTCAGAGAGTCCTGAGACACCAGGCCGTCAGATACGTGTTTATTAAGGTCCCCACTGTGGAAATGCATCTTACTGAGTGCGTCTTGGGTAATCATCTGATCCAAGTCTGCTGCTCTCCTCAGGAACACATCTGAGTCCACTGACAAGCCTCTGCATGTTTGTTGAAATAATATTAGCACTTGGACGTCAGTACACTCATGACTTAAAGAAGACCTTTCAAAATGGCTGACCTTCCAATCCAGGTTTTCTTCCCCCCATGGGACTAACAGGTCTTTCCGCTTTATAGGTCCTGTTTATGGACACAAGATCGCAATCAGTGCCGATCTGTCTTCAGTGTTAATGGCAGTGCACTTCATTGGTATGCAATAGTATTACTTGCAATGTAACTGTGCTAACATAGGTGATTAGCTGCGGATGCTTAAATTGAAATGTTACAGTGTATCGTACATGATATTGACTTTGGTAATGAAAATGTTTTGATTTAATTTATTTGCTGCATTTGAATGTCACATCTAATGTGCTGGTGGACTGCAAATAAATTCAATCAAAAATGAAAATGGACATCTCGTTATGCTATTTTGAGATGGTGATGTGATAGCTGTGTATATTTGTGAGGTTGTGAACACTGGCATGTGTATATATGGGTATGTGACACACGTTCAAAGTAATAATACACAGTTATTTTTATACCGTGTAATATATATGTATAGTATTTTAAGTTAGACGTGTTATATTTCCAGAAGGGATTTTTCCAGACGCTTCTTACCCTTGACTAACCTCAGGTGGAAGTCAGTGTTACTGTACATGTGAACGTGTGTTGCGTTTGGACTTCTCAGTCGGTAGTCTTTCATTGTTTGCACGTGTCTGAGTGTTTTGGAAACACTCGGTTGACCGTTATGCATTTTGACAAAGACAGAAGAAGGCCTTATTAAATCAATTTGTTCAGGCAACATACTCCAGTTGTCACAAGTTTAATTGGCTAAAAAATTATTCTCTCCCTCTCCACCTCAGCTGATGTGTGGTGAGCATTCTGGCGCAAAATGGCTGCCGTTGCATCACCCAGGTGGGTGCTACACATTGGTGGTGGTTGAGGCGAGTTTCCCCCTCATCATTGTAAAGCGTTTTGAGTATCGAGAAAGTCGCTATATAAATGCCAGGCATTATCATTACCTGACCGGTCGGATGCTCAGTGGGAAGGCTGGTGATCCAGGTGTCTTGCTGCTCTTGCTCCACAGACAGCCGAGCTTTCCCCATGTATAGGCTACACATATGGGGAAGATTGGTGAAGCTACAGCAGGCTGCGGAGGGTCATAGGTGTGTGACAAGCCAACACTTCCTCCTACTGGGGGGTTCAGCATTAATGCAGAATTCACGCCATACATCAGTGTTTGATGTGGGTTGGGTAAAGGCTGGATTTTTAGTGCTCTCAGCTTATTGCAGGTGTTTGTCATCTCAGGGCCCATGGGGCATTATCTGCATGTGATGAAGTGACGCAGATGAGTGTTTAATAGCTGTGGTCCCATGTGAAGAGACCCAACGAAAGGGCACCAGACAATGCTGGGATAAACATTGGATAATTGAAGCTCTCGCTTCAATGGGGAACAGGAGAAAATAATTTTCAGGTTTCAAAGCTGAGGACACATTTTGAGCAGAACCCAAAGACGGTTGCAAGTAAATCACTGCAAAATGCTTCTTTTTTTTTCACTCCAAAATGTAAACAGAATCCATGGGGAAAGGGTTAGCATTTTGAGGAACCCTTTTGGTATCACTGCCTTTTATGGATTTGAGCTCTGCACAAAAAGTGGAACTAGCCTAAACATCTATCTAACTAACGTTTTCATTCTTGGTTTCATGCTGCTAAGGAATTGCAGGCTGTCTTAAAGATTGCATTTTTCTTGGTACGCTAACATCTTCTACAAAGGAGTACACTCCCATAATACGCTTCTATGAGACTGAGGAAGAAACATGACAGTATAGCATTCTGTGTTGTGCTAGGTTCAAACCAGGAAAATTGGAATGTATTCTAGGAAACGAAACAACATCCCAGACAAATTGATTTCTAATTTACAAGTAATTAATGTTCAGTAATTGAGTTTTGTTAGCTATTTACAAATAAATTAAATCACAGCCATTTTTTTTTGTATGGGAAGGGATTAGGGTAAATTATGATTATGGGGTGCTAAGGTTCAAAACCAAAACCCAACTTTGAAACGAGCCCCAAATTAACAGGGCTGAGGTCCTCTGGTCATAATAGGCTAACAACATGACCCATGCTCAAACTGTGTGGATGTGTTGACTATCATTTATAGCCTTTACAAGAGTTCCCCTTTGCCTGTTCTTTTTAATAATTTGCAGAGTAAATGGCATTAATATCATCCCCTCTCCTGCTGCAGATCCATGAATTGGTCTGACAAAGGTCAAGTTCGTTCATTCTTTAGGGAAGTGCATCTTATCACAGGTTGGCTTTGACATTTCCAAAGCCCATATTAAAGTGAATAGAATATCTAAGAAATGGCCACCTACACCACTGACAATGTAATAATTTGGGTCAAGGTGCTTGATGCTTTGTCACCTACCAACAGTATCAGCAAGCTGCTTGCACTATATACATTAGGCCTACATTGTATAATGTATGCATACATTACATCATTAAGGGGACAGCTTCATTGTTGTTTAAAAAGCATCAGCAAAATTATAAGTACAGTGAGCACCATAATTCATTGGACAGTGACACATTTTTTGTTATTTTGGTTCTGTACTCTAGCACTTTGAGTTTGAAAGAATACATTTACACATTTGAATGGGTCTCTATGGGAATTGTGGTGTGGGACTAGCTTTAGGTGTAAATTATGCTGGAACAGTATGGAACACATGTTTGGCAAAATGGCTGTAAGTCATCAAGGGATACAATGGAAATACAATGACAATGGGGTTGAAGTGCAGACTGTCAGCTTTAATTTGAGGGTTTTTCCATCCATATTGGATGAGCCGTTTAGAAATTATAGAACCTTTTGTACATAGTCCGCCCCATTTTCAGGCATCAAAAAATATTGGACAGCTTAACATAATGTAGAATAAAGTAATCATTTTTAATATTTGGTCGCATATCCTTTGCATGCCATGACTCCCTGATGTCTGTGACCCAACAATATCAAAAGACTCTTGATATCTTATTTTCTGGTACTCCTACAAGCGATAATATAACATCTGCATTTGAATGGCTCTCTATGGGAATTGGGGGTGGGACTAGATTTAGCTGTAAATTACACTGGATGAGGTCTCATCTCAGCAGTCAGAGTTCCCATTGGTCCCCCTCTCCACGGACTGTAAAAAAAGCGACTCAATCAGGGAAAGAGAGTAAGGCCATGTGCACGGTCCCTCCTCTCATCCGAACAGTACTGAACTCTACTTATTTGCTCTATCAAAATGCAATTATGTTCTCAGCACAAGCAGGAGTGACATTTAAAAAAGGGGGTTGGTGAAGGACAGGTTGCCAGAGCCTAGCATTTTAATGGGCAGAGGAGCTTCTCTTCACAGCCACAGAGATAGTTTCAGGTCCACTTCAGGGTGTCACTCACCACCCTCCACCCCCCCCCCCTCTTCTCCAATGCAATTAGTATGCCGAGCAGAGTAATCGCTGCCTGTGGTTAATTGTTATGGACTGATTTAGACCCTGCAGTTTGCGTAGAGAGGCGACGAAGCCTTCGCCGAATGTGAAGAGGAGGACGCTTCCACGTGAAAGGAGGAGCGGACCCGCTCAGACCTCCTGGAGGAGGTGGTGTTGTGGGGCAGGGCCCCCTGGCACAGACCGGTACTGCAGCATCAGTACTTTTTCAGTGGTACTGACATACATATAATTACTTATATGTACATAATAACTACCTTGATAAAACACTAATTACAATATATATGACCGTTCACCTACTAAAAACCTAGATACTGCTATTGGACTTCTGCTAAGAAATTGAGGAACTGAAAACTGCTTAGAGCTTGTTAAGCAAGAATAGCTGCCTCCCCAACACAGACCTTTCACCCCGTTAGGTCATATACCAGGAATCAATTGTTCAGGAAGCACTTGTGTATGTATTTACAGAACAATAACGGTGCATGTTTTTTGTTGTTTTTTTGTGAGGGGTTGTTTTTAGCTACGTTAATATTTAAAGACTAAATGCAGGCGGCAGCAGCATTGTAGCAGAGCCACGGGTGACAGGTGTTTTGCTGAAGGGTGGGCCACAGATACCTGTATTGAGTGATATTAACCTGGAGGAATAGCAGATCAAACCTTTAACGTCTCCCAGCCCACAACTTCATACCAAAACCCTACAGTGCAGTGACAGCAATCTACAACACTTCAGCCTTGTATGCTGACAGGGTCAAGCTAAAGTCAAGCTAAAGGCCTTGTGCGGGTAGTGTTTGAATGGATCACAATGTTGCCATTTTCAAGGCTTGAGATATCGTTATTAGTTGTAATTCATGACAAACCACATTTCATTTTTCTTTATTTTTAGCTGCCCTTAGTGGAGATACATTGTGCCGAATATTGCATGAAAGAATTTACCAGGACTATACACATTTTTCAGATATAACAGACTTGATCCCCTAGTTGTTCTATTCATGACATTAAGATCTGTGTTGTAAGCTAGGTTGCCTTGGCCTCGGGTTTTCTTGCAAAGGGTGAATGCCTATTGGCCAGCTCATCGGAGAGGCCCACTGGCTTTGCCATTGTGTTACAAGGCCATAAGAAAGAGTGGCATTGAGTCATGAGAAAGGGTCAGAAGATGTTCCATCGCCTTGCACTGTGGAAAGCTAGTCTCACCAAAGAAAAGCTCGGTCCTTGTGTCCACCTGTTTAAATTCAAGTCCGAGCGCGTTTGTTCCGTGAGGAACACGCACCTGAGGGCCTCTGTCGTGTTAACTCCATTGTAACTATTTGTCTGCCGCCATTAATTATTCAGCCTCTTCGACGGGAGAAACAGATGTCTGAGGAGAGAGGGGAGGGGGGTGGGGGGGGATCACAATGGTTGGTATTATTAATTCAGCAGGCCCGGAGTAGCACCCCCACAGCGTGGCGTTTCCGAGAGGTGGCGTGATGGAGTGGGGCTCTTCTGGGGGGCTCGGCTTTATTGATCTGCGCAGGTGGGGCTCGAGTGTCAGCCTTCGGCATCCGGCTGCGGCTCGGCACGAGCATCCCCAGGACGGCGAGCAAGGTGTTCTTGTCTAATTCCCTGACTTCATTGTGCACTCTTGGTCAGAGATTGAGTGCATACAGTGTGAAGTAGAACATGATAGATCGCCACTATCATTGTTGAAACAAGGGGAAATTATTATTTTTACCCTTAGTGCCAGGAGACCTTTGGTTCATCCAGTTCAGTCTGACACAGTGACTACTGTAATGTTAGACTGGCTCAGCGGCAATGCTTTGCTTCGATGATGTCACACTGCAGGGACCTAGAAGAGGTGAGTGAGAGAGCTGTGAAGCCTAATGTGTCAAGGTCAGACCCATTACTGAACCCAGCAGGATAGGAGAGAGAGAGAGAGAGAGCGAGAGAGAGAGAAAGAGAGAGAGAGAGAGAGACCTAATCCAATTAGGCTGGCTGGAGTTTTATTCATCTGTATTTCATAACTGGGTCCCCTTTTGTGCTATATTTCAACGGAATAACATTTTTATGCCACTTAAAAAACATTTGTCTGGCATCTGACATGCAAAATGTTTCTTATGGCGGGTGGTTTGGTTACTTTTTCATGCTCTGTGGACATTTCCAGTCTGTGTACATCTCCTAATGCATTTTTCTGCTTGGCTTTCTGACAGCTATTTCAGGAGTGCAAATAACATATACAAGGAAAAGGGTAAACAATTGTGATGTTTAACGCTTTAACTGTGAAGCTCAATTGAGCTTCTTTTAACATCAAAATGTAGTTGATTTGCGCAATGAGAAATATATACAAAAGTAATCTAACGAATTAATGAAATAAGTGCTTTATAGACACAAATAAACAATAAACTACATTTTGATGCAAAGAAGAAGCTCAACCTCTTGGTTAAAGGATTCATGCATTAAAAAAAAGATTTCTTATGAGGTCTTTTCAGGCATCAGGCCTTCACTTTATCCCAGCAAACGCACACAGGCAGATATGCACGCAGACACACACGCACACACACACACACACACACACACACTGCAGCACCGCACAGATAATGTGAGTGGCGGTCCTTTTGAATGTGGTCTGATTATCTCGGATCTCACAGGTTGATAGATAGCGCAGAGGCGCTGACATGGTGTTTGGTAATGAACAGAGAGCAGGGGGGCGGGTGTGTATCTCAGGAGAATGTAGCAGCTTGGCATTCTGACACAAGTGGCCTGTCTGTCAGTGATTGCAGGCTGAGGGGGTGTAGCTGGGGACCTGTGTGATTGTGCCGGAGTATGAGTTTTAGTGGCGGGCCGTCGAGGGAAACGGGCCTTGAAATGACGGCTCGGCGCTACGATTGGATGTCAGCCGCCTCCTGTACGCCCGTCAGTACGGCGCGTGAACCGACGTCGCCGCGAGTTCCGGTGCGCGCCGAGACAGCGCCTTTGGCTTGTTCTTTTTTTTTTTTGGCAAAGCACTTCTGATGAGATCATATTTGGTGTTGAGCCACTCACAAATTTAAATGTCCGTGCAGACAGTGTGTGGCGGGGTGGAGGCCATTGTTGCATGGCCTTTGGTAATTAAATCTATTCATCAGAGTCTGAGTGAGAGAGTTCACCGTGCAAACAGCGGCCCTGCACACACTTTTTCCCCCCCCCCACAAATAGCTTTTTCATTACAAGCTGAGACAACATTCACCTGCTGTATGATTGACACATAAATCAGAATTCCCTTTGGCCCCTGAAGTGACTTCGGAAGGCTGTCGGTAACTTTGCACATGAATCTTGAATTAATTTACGTCTGGCTGGACGTCGGGAATAAGCAGAAATAACCCTCAAGGAAATCATCAGGTGACGGTGAACTGTGCCGAGCGATGTTCGCGGTTTCCAAAGATTACACCGGGGAGCAAGCAGTACTGTGTGTGTCTGATAAAGGGAGAGACTCCTGTAATCTTTTTCAAAAAGACGCGACGCAATCAGACATTCCGCGTTTGACGTTCTCAAGAGTCGATCTCGCATCGCAAAATGTCTTTGAGAACACTTCAGTTCTGGCTGTTTCATTTCAATCAGCTTCCCTGCTAATGCTGGCTGCTGTACTTTAATTGGGCAGGCAAAATAATAATGATAATACATTTTTGGAATATTACAGTAGTGATAATAACGACTTGTTTGTGCACAGCGTGTTATAATGCCACTTTGCTTTCTAAAACTGACTTATTCGGTTCTTTCTGGGAACAGAGCTACCCAATGAGTACTTCAGCAGAGAGATTTATTTTCTGAATTTCTCTTTTACTTGTGAATCCTCTCCATTACCCTGGGCGCCTTGATTTGGTACGTTGGTTTTGTCTGTGAATAAATTAAAGTCTCTTTCGAAATGTGTTTTTGAAAGCTGAATGGATCCTTTCAGTGAGCGCAGAGACATTTCTCATTGAAAAAAATGACTTGCATTAGGATTGAGAATCCATATAAAATTAATTTAGTCTTTTAAGCTGTATAGATCTGGCTTCCGTGGGGATAGCCATAGCAATTATTATTTAGATTATTAATATTGATTTGCGGTTTTTTCTTACGAGGATTGCTCTGGGATATGCTTCAGGGAGGTGGTTAATGGAGGCTGTAATCAAGAATTAGAATTGGTTTATTAAACTTTGCAATTAACGAATAATTGATTTTTCCCTCAGTCTTCCCAGCTCCGGTGGGGAAGGGACTATCTCCTCTGCATGCTCCATGTGCCACTTTTTGAAAGGGAAGTGAAATGCATTGAACTGAGAACCCCGCCACGGCTGCTCACCCATGACCAGACTCACTTCACTGTAACTAAAACCGACTCACTCTCTCTTACCCCAGCCTGCGCTGGCCACCATTGTATTTAACCGGCGCTTCATTCTGTTTCCTGGACAAAGCTTCACAAGTGGTAATAGTCATGTTCCCATGACAACAGTTACCTAGAGACCAGATTCCTGCAAAGCCTTCAGTCATGACAGCTTCTTTGTCTTGAAAAGGTGTTAACAGGGGGAGGGGGTTGCCTGTGCTCACTGGCAATTTATGAATAGGTGGCCTTTCGCTTCTCTATTACTGCGAAAATGGTGTTTCAAATGTTTAATGTACGAGCCACGTATAGGTGACATTAGATGTGCAATTTTCTCCTTTCTTCAAGCTTAAACAAGACAGACGGAGAGAGAGACGTGGAGTTTTTATTTGTCCCTTACGTGGTGGAATTCCCAGATGAAACCACGCTGACCGTAAGAATAAACTGTCCCATCTGACACAGTGCCCTCCATCAGTCCTCACCTGTCTCCGCTTTTCCACTCGGAGCGTAAAGCCGTCCACAGGGAGCGTGCTCCGTCTGTGACAGGCTGGAGAGACCTGGCAGAAGCCCGTCCCCCTGAGGACACAAAGATATCTGGGTAACGCAGGGTCACAGTTCGAGCATCCCTCCACTACCCCCATCCCCCACGGTCATGTGAGCCGTTTTGTTTTCCAAGGATTTTTCCACCTTTCGTTGTCACAGCAAATAGCCGTGGTCGCTGGCTAGCCGGACGTGTTCTGTCACCACGCCTTGAGTGTCGCCCCTTTCGGACAGTCTCAGCACGCCGCCCTGCTTCCTGTTCAATGGAAGGCACGCGGGGAACACAGGATACTCTCTATTGCCATGGCGTTTTGGTGCCGGTGTGCGTGTGCAGCGCCTGCTCGCCACATGTAGATCTATGGAGTCGTTTCAGCCAATCACTGCCAATCTGCGTCAGTGCTTCAGCCAATCACTCATTGGAAGTTTGTTGCGCACACCACACCCATTCAATTAATTCTACACAGATACTGTTAATGCAATAGAGTCCTTTCTTCTCCACTCAAGGGATCTCTACCTGGATTGTGGTCACTCTTGTGTTTTATAGAAAGAATTTAGCAATATGAGATGAAGACAAAAATAGATGTTAAATCTTAAATAGACATTGAGTTTTTGGATTTGCAAATACACCTCACTTCATCATTGTGGAAAGAAATCTGAAAAACATTTCAAAATACTAAAATGACACGATACATGGTGTGCCAGAAACTATGATCTCATTTGTACTATTGCAAAGACGCAAATAATTCCACCTTTATAATACCATCTTTTTTGTGTTGATGTGATGTGTATGTAGCGAGCTGACAGCACACTCACGAGTCTTTAAAAAAAAAAAAGAAAAAGGAATATTTGGTACATCATCCACCCTTTAGTTCTGGCCTTTTCATATATATATAGTATATTCCAAGCAATCAGATGCACTGGCATCATCAATTAAAAGTTCAATTGAGAATGGCTGCTATGCTACATTAATGAGCATAATGGAAAGCGGAGCACGTACCGCTTTTAACAGTACACTGCTGGTACGACATAAATGCAAGCCGTTAACTTTCCTATACTGTTCCGGAAACGAAACGTTGCAATAGCCTTTCGTGGCAAATGGCTGCCGGGTTTAATGCTTTAATGGCTTAGATTTTATTTCGGTTTAATAAAAATAATTAAATGAGGGGAATCCAAGGCTTTATTGCTGTTGCCCTAGTCTGAAACCACACTGCAGCTCATTTCTGCTGAGGACATTTCGTGCAGCGGGTTATAGCTCACCATAAAATGTCCGGCCATTTGGCTGCATGCCGCGCGTCCACAGGGCTCCGCTTCCCTCGCTGTGGCTGGCGTGGGCACAAAGGTAGCGGCTAATGGCTGTTAGCACTGCATGCGGAGTCAGGTGACTGCGTTGCGTAAGAGCCCAGCTCTGCAGTGTTAAGACATGGGGGAGGAGGAGGGGCAGTCTGGCCCACTGCTCTGTTATACTGAATGAGCACCACTCTCAATGCACACACACACACACACACACACACACACACCCTCTCTCATACACACACACACACACCTTCCATCTTCTCTCTCATACACACACACACACACACCCTCTCTCATACACACACACACACCCTGTCTCTCATACATACATGCACATTCTCTCTCATACACACGCACACACACAATCTGTCTCTCTCAGCAACACATAGACTCGCTGTTATACGCATTCACACATAAGCGCACACACACACACACACACACATATAAACACACACTGTCTCTCAGACACACCAACACCTAATTTTTCATTCATCCCAGGGGACATCCCAGTGTGAGTGGATTTAACACACATCACTAAGTCTTCACCCACCTACCAGGCTAGATGTTACATTTAAATATAGTGTGATGACATTCCATTATCCCCTTGTCTTTATTTCCCGCCACCTCGGATCCATAGGAGAAAAACCTTTCTTTGTTTCCGGGTGGAATTAGTCGGCGGGCGTCGGCCACCGTGTCGGCGTTGTGAGCCGATGCGCCGTAATGGCAATGGCAGCTGAAAGCGAATGTGTCAATAAGCCTATCCGACAGACTGTGTAATGACATTTCCCCATGCTGTCAATCATCCTGCACTCGGGGGAACAGGCACGGCTTTGGCAGGGCCACGCAGGCCATCAGCTGCGGGGTGCGGGGGGGGGGGGTTCACATGGCCATTGTGGGCTGATGCAGTCCCGCACATGCAGTCCAGCCAGGTAAATATTCTTACTTCCATCTCCGTACAGGTGGAAGCATAATCAAGGTTAAGGAAAGCGGCGGGAAGATTGTTGGCGGGAACATGACCCCTGACTGACAAGTGCCTGTGGGCAGCAGGGCGATAGGAAAAAAGGTCACTTCCATCTGGAAGGTCTTGTGACTGTTCCTGCCACCTCATGACAGAGACAAGAGGGGCAGTCAGTCACTGGCTGGCTGGTCTCCTGGGATAAAAATAGCCTGCGGGCTGACCCCCTGAATTTCCCAGAGCTGCCTCTCCGCTGGGCCCCCCCCCCCCCCCCCCCCCCCGCCCGCCACCCCCGCCACTGGGGACTCCCATCAAAGCAGCTCTGCCAGCACTGACCTTTCTTCTGTCCTGTGGCTCTTTCTCTCCCTGCTTCACCACAAACACAGCCCACACCTGCGCATCCTGTGTTATTTCAACACTAACGGAGTTTATATCAGTTCACGCTACTTAAAAGGGGCTCTGTCGCTGTGAAATGTACTCTATCAGAGCATCAGGGTCTGTGTCCACATCGACAAGCAAACGCACACACAAACATGCAAACACACCCACTTGCATATAAACATGTGTAAACACAAAAAGCATTAGTGCCTACATGCACACGCACTTACAGATTTTACTAATAGCTCTTGAGTTGGGAAATAGCTGGCAGTTGTAGTCCTATTGCCTCGTTCATTCAAATGTTCACATTCATTCACCGTATTCCCTCAATGATTTTGTCTGAGAGAGCAGCCGCACATGCTTGGACACAGGGGCATTTTTACTAATAATGTGCGGCATTCTCCATGATTAATCACATCATTAGTGGGCACAGTCCACAGGCCTGCAGGCTTTCTTCTTTCTTTCTCTGTGTGGAGTACAATATATTTTAACTATTGGTGATGTGAGGGATGTGTCATTTATGAGCTTCACATTATATCAAAAATAGCAGTGATAGAGGTTAATAGCAGTTCTGAATTCTGCAATCCCACCAAAGCAAAATGGCAGTGAGGGGTAGTCAGTGGTCCCTTCCCTAACCTCCCCAAGGGGACGGTTTAACCGCTGTTTTGAAACATCTTTGACAGAAAATTACATAGAACCTGGTTTAAGAAGATTACTACTTAATTTATGAAATGACCCAGGTACTTATGTATGTGAAGTGTGTTATTCTGGTCGCAGTCAATAGCATGTCTGGCCTGGAGTAGATACATTTACAATAATGTCTGAGATTGCTTGTGTCTGGTGGGAAAAGCGGTTTCCAATAGAGAGCATTCAATATGTAATTCAGTGTCTTACGTATGACCTAATGACATTTTTCAGCACGTCACTGACTGGCTTTTTATTTTATTAGGTTTGGTGAGCAAAATGTTCGCAGTTCAGTGAGTCGGGAAGTTTAACTGAAAGGAGTGGAGAGGGGATGAAATGAAAGAGGGACAGAAATAGAAGCCGGCGAAACCCCTCGGTCCCGCGTGAATCGAGTCCTTGTGCGTGTCAGCCCCGTGAGGGAAACATTCCCCCCTGTTCCGGTGTTTTCCATGGAAACAGGCGAGGGGGGGGGGGGGGCGTCGGATGCATTTTTCCCAGCTCAGGGTCGTCTGTGGTAGGAGTCTCGGTAAGCAGCGCGAGGAGTCGGATGCTCTGGCCCGGGACCCGCCCCTCCTGGCTGTGCGTATGGACCATTCCCAGAGGCCCGGGGTGCTGATCTCAGATGACGTCATGGGTAGGGGAGGTGCGGGGGTGGAGCCCGAAATGCTGTGCTGTGCAGTGCAGCTGCCCCCATGGACAGAATGTAGTAGGGCAGAGGCAGGCCAGGGCACAGAGGGGGCAGGGGGAGGGCATGCAGGGGCAGGGGGAGGGCACGCAGGGGCAGGGGGAGGGCACACAGGGGGCAGGGGGAGGGCACGCAGGGGCAGGGGGAGGGCACAGAGGGGGCAGGGGGAGGGCATGCAGGGGCAGGGGGAGGGCACGCAGGGGCAGGGGGAGGGCACAGAGGGGGCAGGGGGAGGGCATGCAGGGGCAGGGGGAGGGCACGCAGGGGCAGGGGGAGGGCACGCAGGGGCAGGGGGAGGGCACACAGGGGGCAGGGGGAGGGCATGCAGGGGCAGGGGGAGGGCACAGAGAGGGGAGGGGGAGGGCATGCAGGGGCAGGGGGAGGGCACGCAGGGGGAGGGCAGGCAGGGGGAGGGCACACAGGGGGCAGGGGGAGGGCACGCAGGGGCAGGGGGAGGGCACGCAGGGGCAGGGGGAGGGCATACAGAGCTAGGGCAGGCCA
Organism: Synaphobranchus kaupii; assembly: GCA_029718625.1. Taxonomy (NCBI): domain Eukaryota; kingdom Metazoa; phylum Chordata; class Actinopteri; order Anguilliformes; family Synaphobranchidae; genus Synaphobranchus; species Synaphobranchus kaupii. Next base: position 21,948,263 of record CM056379.1, read on the forward strand.
TAGAGGGCAGTCCCAGTCACCAGTGCTGTGGTGCGGTTACTCTGGCGTACGGTGTGGGGTGTTGGCTGCAGGTAATCGCTCCAGCACAGTAATGTACGTGTCCCACACATATCAGAGAGGGCCAGAACCCTACGGGACCCTCCAGCAAGGTAAACATAGGGGACTTTCACAGCTCTGTCCAGCACCTCATCCCCCTGCCACCCTTCCTGCTGACCTCTGACCTGTTCTTCACACGTCCCGTCTTGCAGCGACAGCGCGACGTCGACGCTGCGGAAACAGCTCCAGGGAGCATCTGGAGGAGTACAGCCCTGCGTTGGCTCCGTAGTTTAACGGTCGTTTCTTGTTTTCGTCACTGTTCCGTTTGCAGCCGCTTTCTCTTCCCGCCGTTTTCATTTCTCCTTTTTCGGGGCTCTCGGAAAAACCGCTGACCGCAGCGCCTCGCCCCTCCGCCCCGAGGCAAGAGCGACGCTCGCGCTCTTCTCAGCCGCAGCTGTGAGCCGTTAGCCCTTCGGCCTGTAAACATCGGCGTGGCCCCTGCTACGTCAGCCGCGCACGCAGCCAGCGCTGACTGCCTCGGCTGACCACAGCGCCTCAGACGCGCTTAAACGCTTGCAGCAAAGCGGAAATGATTCAGTCTGAAACAAGCCCTCAGAAAACCTTTAAAGTTTTTACTGAGTTTTACCATGTCATACAGTATTGGCTTAAAGATGTCTGTCCCATCATATCAATCTCTCAATTTATGTCAGTCTGAAACAAGCCCTCAGTTTTTACTGAGTTTTACCATGTCATACAGTATTGGTTTAAAGATGTCTGTCCCATCATATCAATCTCTCAATTTATGTCAGTCTGAAACAAGCCCTCAGTTTTTACTGAGTTTTACCATGTCATACAGTATTGCCTTAAAAATGTCTGGCCCATCATATCAATCTCTCAATTTATGTATGTCTAATATATGGAACTTAGGTTCTATCTAAAATAAATGTGTAATCCATCTGCCTATAATTTTATGTATAGCTGGACTGCAATTTTTCAATGAATAGAACAAGATCAACCAACTTGTTTTGTTTGTGCAGATTCCGTGTAATAGGTGAGGTTTCTATGTAAGGTAGAAGAGTACAGTGCACTGTCTGTCGCATAAGTAAACAGTTTTGCCATATACCCATGTAGGCTCACTTCCTGTCAGTCAGGCTTTACAGTCAACACAGTCTGCTACTTCCTCTGCTCTGCTTTTGATTGATGCCTGTCCTGGGCAATTGGCTATGCAGTGCCCTCTCTGAAAGATTGTTTTAAAGAGTGTGCACTGCTGTGGAGGAGTGAGTTTGGCTATCGGTCAGGGTTGTGTGCTAGTCTAATAAGTCTATGCGTGATTTTCTTTATCTGTGAACTGGTGTGAAGGCGCTGGAAAAAGACAAGTGAATGGTGTTCTGGTTCTTTTATTAATACATTTAATGGCCTGCTACTTCTCTTGCAAGAAAAAAATATAATATTTATATATACCCACATATTGTGAACAAAGTAACCTACAAAGAGAAAATGTGTCTGTACCGGCTTCTCAATTTCAACAGGTTTCATGTGGGCGGTATCAAAGGGACAAGAAGAAATTGCCAGAGTTTCTGTGCTTTGAAGTTTCTGTGAGTTCTAGAGTTATACACACACGCAAACACGCACACACACACACACACACACACACACACATACACATACACACACACATACACATACACACACAGGGTTATGGGGTATTTAGGCAGCTAGAGCACAAAATGTATTAAAAATGCACATTGGCAACATAACGGTTGCCAACGGCCTTGCCTGACAACTTTTCAACGTCTATTTAATGTAGTGAAACAGGAGGAGAAAGGCTGCGCCGCTGCGTATAAAACCTGTCAGTTATCGCCGAGCGTTACACACAAAGATAAAAACGCTTTCGCTCGTTTGATGACAAAGCTGTCATTGTTTCCAAGATTGTTGTTGATTTTTGTTGGCATTAAGATGCGAATCTCATGAATACTAATGCCCTCCACGGTGCGAAGCCGAAACATGACTGAGTGAACATTCAGCACTGGGGTTATTCATAGTGCCCAGCGGAGTGGAAAAGAGAAGCCTCTTCATTTACCTTTTATTTGTCTCTGTCTTACTTTGGGGCTGGATAAAGCTCTCCTTCGCTCTCCGCCTCGGCTTCAGCGCTCATTAAACATGGCGCAGGAGGGAGCAGAGCAGGGGTAAAGTGCCCGTAGCCCTGTCAAATGCCAGTGGCGCTATATAAATGGCAGGAGAATTTACTCAAATTAGGTTGCGCTCCTGCAAGTCATTTTCATATTACAGCGCAGCTACAGGACTTTTAGAAGTGAAGCCATTTTATTCCGTGCGGCTCTCTCACTGACCGTTGATCCCTCTGTTCTTCTTCTTTTTTTTTTTTTACGGTTCTGTCTCTTTTTTAACGTCCGCTGGGCTTGGTTTCCTGCCTCTAAGCGCCCCCCTCGTTCTTTAGACATTAGTGAAACAGGACCATCTGGAATTTGTTCTTCGGGGGGTCCACTGAAAAAGATTTGGGCTTTGTATTTTTCCATCACACATTGTTATGAATAATTGTGGATTCTCAAAACCCAGATCCCCCCGCTCAGTCACAGCCTGTGTATTGGCCCAGGCTTTTCAGATCTTTGCCAGCTGTATGGGGGCTGAGGTCTTGGGCGCATAGGAGAGATGCGGGACGAAGACTGCAGCAGCCAGGATACTGTGGCCTGCACAGTGTCAAAGACAAGACGCGATCTTTGCAGGTGGAGCAGAATTTGTATTCTCTCAAACACACGGTTGGGCAGACGGCCAGAAATCCTTGGGAAATGTGAGGCATGTCTGATGTGCAGCGATGGAATGAGAGATTAAGGACAGGGAGGAAGATGACAGGGGGAGGGGGGGGGGGGGGGGGGGGGGGCGTTTCATTGTCGAAAAAGAACCCCCCCCCAACTCCCCCAAAGACACAAGGCTCTCACTGCAGTGTGCGGGCACTGTGTTTGCCATCAGAGCTAATGAACAGACAGACGCCATTAGGGAAGGAGAGACTGTGGAGAGCTCTGGCTTGCTGATTTCTCGCTCAGAAACAGGAAGTTGAAATGAATGCATGTGTAATGGGCCTTGTTCAGTAGGGGGTTATACTAATGACATCGCTGCAGCCAGCCCGGTGCGGAGTAAGGAAATGTTCTTTGCGTAACGGCCCCGACTTCACCTCGGCGTCAGACTCCACAGCTGCCTTCTGGAAATCTTAACGTCTGAGCCGTGTCAGAATGCTGGCGTAAAAACGCGCCCAGCCGCATATGGCATGTCTCTTCTCACGCGGTCTGTGTGGACTGTCGCCCGGGCGCAACTGTCGAGCCCAGAAGGCATTGGTGGATCGTCTCGTCTGTCGCGCAAGACGGTCTGCGCCGTCTCTTTGAGTCAGACGCTGCGTTTGTGCATCTCCATCCGTGAGTCCTTCATGTGTGGTTGAGCAATGCTGTGTAAATACTGTGAGGGAGCTAAGGGCACGGACAAAGGCCATGGTTTCACTGACAAGCCTACCAGCCACAGAGCCACTCTGTTCTCCCTACTGACTGTATGGCCTCTCTGGTATAGGCTGATAACACTCGTTATTGGTCATGGCCTACCTGCAAACCTAGGACCTGATTTACTAAGACCAAAATCTTTTAGCAGTGCAAGGATCAAGACAGAACAATATAAACAGTGAGATATTCTGTATAAATCCCAGAGACAACCAAACATTGAGTGTATACCTGAAATTGAGTGAATTTACTGGTAAAAAAAAAAAAGTATACATTCTGTATGTTACCATTCATACACAGTGTGTCCAATGAGGCGGTGCCAGAGTGGGATATGTGGGAGTGGCTGATGATTGACGCTTGAGTGATGGCCGGGTACTGAAGCCCTGGTACACAGGAAGGTGGACAGGGGAATGGAGCCATATCGCTTCGGGCCTGTCACTGGTTACCACAGCCTCCTCATCTCCCCGTGGGGAGCCCTCTCAGTGCTTCTCTCCTCAGGGGTGATGCAGGCCTTATCAGAGCAGCCAGATGTTCGGTCTTCTATTCACAAGCACCCTGCACTTACTGAACTCAGAAGAAAGTTTTCTCCAGCTCTTAAAATGTGAGCCACTAAGTGACTTCTGTTCTTTTTCATATTGAGAGTTTGAGGACCGAAGGACCAGATTTTTAACCTTTACCTAACCTTTAGCAGCAGCTATCCACATCACTGCCACCATATCTACTTGACTAAGAGCAGGAGAAACTGTAGGCCTTTATCATCCAAGCATTTCAAAACACGTATATTGAAAAATAGGCTTTTTTCAGGGGTGTGTTCACACTGATCCAAGGGAGAGAGGGGAGGGGGCAGAGGGTTGATGGAGAGACGACATTGGTAAGCTACCCTGATGCAGATCCTGTCATTCTGCGATTTGCCCTGGGATTGCCAAAATTCACCCATCACAAGGCCATGTCAATGTCTTTGTCCCTTTTGCGACATGTCAATTAAAATAATGCTATGCACAAGTCTGGTAGGTTTCCCTGGCACAGGTTGAAATTATTTATTAAATTTTTATTTAAAAATCAGTTTCCACAAACGGCTGAGAAGAGCAGAGGGTGAAAACCCGGTTCAGAACAGACAGTCCATCCTTCAGAAGTAAGCCGGGTTTGACATTGAGGTTAGATAAAACATTCTCCATCAGCAGAATTAGGTATGTAGTTTGCAGATCAGAACAGAGATATCTTGTTAATATCCTCTCCTTCAAGTCCTTGAAAAATTTCCTGCTCCAAAAAATTAATTTATTGTTACTCATAAACGAAGGTATTAATGCATTAATTAGCTTGGGAGGGGGCAGGGCTTGCATGAACCCCCTTGATGTTAGGGGTAGGTACGAGGCCTCACTCCCTCACTAGACAGTCAGTGTGACTGCAGGCTCAAGATGGAGCGCTATTTTTAAAGATGACAGGTCTGAAGTAAAAAAAAAAGATTTTAATAGCCGTGTATGTACTCTGTCAACATTAATCTTTTCGATGACCTAAAAAAATAAAAAGTAAAGGGAATCGCAGGAGCAGGATGCAGTGTCACTAGCTGTGCCACTTGGCCGGGCACCTGGTATTGATATCCGATGGGGCTGACCTGGACCGACCCTGTCCGACACGTGGCCAGCCAGACAGAATCATCCTGTTTACTCATGGAGTGTGACACGGTCACCCTCTCAGCAGGGTTTGAGCGATTAGAAAAAGACGTGGCCTCACCGGACAGATGGTGTGACGTGTGGATGACAGCGTATGCCGAGCCAGAACGTTTCAGCTTTTCATTTAATCAATGAAAACATCTGCGGGCTCAACGGCAGAGGCATATATCGCACGGCAAGGAAGGCGACGCGAGGTGGAATTTTCCACTCCTGACACGGTCTGTGACACTTGTAAGTTAGAAAAGAAGTGTTCTCTGGTTTCTCTGCTGTGATGTCAATCGCTCTCTTCTTTCTCGCTCGCTCATACGTTGCCATGGCCACTTGGCCAGAACCTTCTCATTCCCAGCTATCTGCTCTCCCTCAAATGCTTATGAGCTTGTGTTCTCTGGCAACGGACCACCCTTTGTTCAGAAAATGACTGAGAGGGATCCGAAACATTCTGCATGGAAAAAGTCCAAAAACCTCGAAACCCCCACACTCAGTCTACTCCTAACCCACATTCAACCTACCTAAAATCCATACTCAACCCACCTCAGGTCCACACACAAGTCCACACCCAAAAGCCCAAGCTCAACCCATCCCAAGTCCATACTCAACCCACCTCCACACACACTATATCAAACCCACATTCAGTCAAGGCACACTTCAGGTTGAATTCCTGTTTATACATAAAAGTTTAAAAAGTGTAGATTGAAGGGTTGTTCAAGAGAATGTCTGCTTGTCTGCAGTAATGTGTACCATTTATGTTTTATACCAGGTACAAATATCATTCACATACATTATTGTGTCATCTGTACTGAGTATTACGTGTAGTGATATAATCTGTACATGTTCGACTGTACAGCCTGCCACCAAAAGATGTTACTGATTTGCTACCATGTGTTCTGGTGGGAAAGAAGTAAACACAAACCAAATGTGCTGCATTATCTGAGCTTGTGAAAGGAGGATGTTCTAGGCAATGACAAGACCTGCACTTGTACTCTTGCTGCTGTGATGATTAGGGTCTTTAAATCAGGACATTTTCTTTCAGCGCTGAACCGATTAGCACACGCTGTGCGATATAAGCAGCAGTACAGAGAGTCTAATAGCTGAGTGAGTACAGCGCTTAGCCTTCCCATTTTCCACAACTACAAGGACACCAGAGCTAGTGCTGCATCTTTTGTATGGCTTGTAACACTCCATGAGCTGCGTGTCACTGTGCTTTGTGAGTGCAGATCAAACTGTTTTTTCCCTGAGGAACAGAAGTTCTGCAGCGTATCGCTGTCCCCGTCACACTTGCCACATTTACCAAATCTGAGTGCTCCATGTTCCACCTTTTCAATGCCGCTGTTTAGAACTTCTCCATTCGACTGCAAATTTCTGCAGGTAATGTATTGTCAGACTGGGAACACAAACACACACAGATGTGCACACACTGCAGCATACAAACACACACACACACACACACACACATACATATATAAAATGTTGATGGACCTGCAGTGTGTTGTGCTTTTAGCTGAAGAAGCACTCTGTAGCCCAGCATGAGGCAGGCATGTCACTGATGGATGGAGTGTGGGGATCAGTGTGATGTGTAATCTGCTCAGTACAGCAGGGAATGTGGGATCAGCTAGCCGAGAGCTAACAAGCCACAGCATCTGTAATGGAAGGGCACATACCCTGATGAACAGCTGACCCCAAATATCCTTTCCTCCTGGTTGTCCTCTGCAGTCTGCACTGCACTGTGTGTGTGTAAGTGTACATTTGCGTGTGTGTACTTGTACATTTGTGTGTGTGTGTGTGTGTGTACGTGTACATTTGTGTGTGTGTATGTGTACATGTACATTTGTGTGTGTGTATGTGTGTACATGTACATTTGTGATTTGTGTGTGTGTGTGTACATGTACATTTGTGTGTGTGTGTGTGCGCGTGTTTTTCGGTGCACATTTGTACGTGTGTCCTCTATGTTTCACAGAGAGGCATTGGGTACTCTGGATAGATCTCTCTCAGCAGCCTTGAGGCACCTATATAAATCATGGTGCACGACCAACAGTGCTGCGGTGGCTCGTAAATTGAACAGCCCGCTGCACTTGACATCCCCTTGTTTTTCCTGGTGGGCTAGGAGGCTGATCTAATCATAGGTCGACAGTGAAAGAAATAAAAAAATATTCGCCACTGTCTATTTGGTTTTTCCTGTAATACCCCGGCAAATGGCCCAATCACAGAGCAGTCCAGCGGCCAGGTCCGGTGGCGGATGAGAAATAAACAGTTTGTTCCCATCGTATTTATGACCTGGCTGCATTTTTCAACCCAAGAGCTGTCAAGATACAACCCTCACTCTGCTGCCCTAATTACATTTGGCCTGATAGTACACCTCCACACAGGGGCTCTGTCACACTAACACAAGCAATTTCATGATTTAATGCGTTCTATTGCTGGTGTATTTTCGGCGCCTCCTCCCATGAAATCACTGGGGACATTACTTACAGCGCAGCTGGAGTTTGATGTCTTTGCGTTAAATTTCTCGGGTACAAAGTATTTTTTTATTATTTAGATTTTTTTACAGAAGTACTGGACAGGGCAATCCCCAATGGATGGGCCCATAAATCACGGATGATTGATGGCACATGAAAGCCACACACGATTTCTCAACAGCACCGCAGTGTATTACAAAAGCTCGCTATGCGGTACAGTGAATGGCCCGTTAGTGTTTGTCACTGAGCCGGGATTTGATGGACGCACCGGCTCGGTGCAAGTTAACAGCAACTGGAACAAGATGTTATTCTGGGCGCGGCGAGGCCTGTGGATTTCCTACACTGCTATCTTTAGGGCGCCTGTTTTCCCGTTTAGTCAACCAAAGGCTGGGGAGAAAAAAACAGGGTGAATAAACAAACGCGGAATTAGCAACCGCACTAGCGGCAGCGCTGGGAATCAATAGGGTTTCTAAGGAGCGTATCAGCCTTCTGCAGCACTCCTTTCAGTCGATAAGAGCCAGGCCTGGCTGCAACGTTCAGGAGCTGCTGGAGCTGAATTTATGGCTTCCCAGAGCACCGCGTGCGAGCACAAAGAGCTGGGAAAGTGAGTGTGTCAGTGGCCCGTTCTGATACGTCTTAAATCATTTTTTAAACTGAGAGCTGACGCTGCTCGGGCGGGAGAAGGGCCTAACACGCACGTACGTGCACACGTTCTGCCTTCAGACTACCTTGAGAGAGGAAATAATTATTCTGTCTGACAGGAGGCAGGGAGCCCAAAAGCTCATTGCCATGTTGGAAAGTGCCGGAAGTTACAATGACATGCTAACGCACAGCTTCTAATTAGAATCAGTGGGTAATGCACGTGAGTTTACATCTGTAAAGAAATTTACCTCCTGACAGATTCCTGGCCCACAATCAGCTCAAAATTATTTTGTCACTGTGTGAACAGAAGGGAAACCTAACTGGTGTCTTGACGCTCCACTTTGTATTTGGGATCTCAGTTGCTGAGAAGTGATACAGACAATTTTTAGATCTTCCCAATTGCATTTTTGTGTCTGTTTCTCAATCTGATGCTTATATGCAGGTCAGTTTCACCCAATAACCCTTTACCCTATAATATGAAAATACAGCTTGAGCTTCCTTCAAAACCACAAAAGAAACCATAGGTGTCCATAGGTACAACCGCAGTTTATCAGAAATCATTCAAATAGTTCAATGTAATTTCCCTTTAATCCAGACAGTGAGTATACTTTTGTAGAGCCTCACAGCTGAAATATGACCTCTCCTTGGGAAAAGATTGACCCTTGACTGTCTCTCAATAATAGTAGATAATTAGAAGATGCCTTTATGCAGAGCAATTTAAAGTGTATCTGAAAATAAACTGCAGAAAACAAGGCAAAGGCAAAGTGGTCAATTAAATATTACTGATAGCATGCAACTACAGTCAACACAGAGCCATTTTGTCCAGCACAAATCTATTTGCATAGCAACTGCAATATAAACCCTAATTACTAGTTGTTGGCTATTAGCACAACAGCAGCAGTCAAGTATTCCTCGTGCAGCCTCAGTCCAGCTGTGCTCTTTTTGCATAAGTGTTGTTGTTTATTAAGGCAATTAGAATAGTTTGCGTCTGTACAGGTGTGTGCATGTGCGAACTCCGGTCTATTATTATCCTTTCTTTCATTGCTGTGTTCTTGCCTCTCTGTCCACATCGGCGTGAGATGACAAGTAATTAGGCTTCTCTGCACTGTAAACCGCAAAGGGTTCCGTAACCAAGGAGCGCAGACACTTCTGGGACTGCTATGGTAACCCGAGGGAGCAGCGCATTCATCCCACATAAGCCTCTGGACTGAGGGTGTTCTTCGAGACCTCATAAACGAGAACCGAATTTCAGTTCAAATAAAAGAGCCGCAGTAAAACAGAGTAACAGAGAGAACAGCATCCGAGATTATTTGCTCTTTACCGCTCCGCCTCTCTCTTCAGAGCTTCCATTGGCACGGGAGCAATTTAATGTAATGGGCGGACAGACAGCGGTTAGAATAGCGGAGCCATGCGCTATGCAAGACCAAAGGAAGCGAGCCTATCAACTGGCAATGCAGATACGATTAAAAAATGTAACTCGCTTTGTCTAGATTCCTTGTCTACCAGTCCTTTTCTGTTTTGCCACGTAGAGTTTGTCTGCGTGTAGCGTTTTCCCTCCTTACGGTTCTCTCAGCTGCAGGCAAGCAACCTGCGTTCTGCAGTTATAGCCTGAACAAACGACAAATGTGCTAAATATAACTAATTTGCTTAAATCACAAGTCGACAAATGCTGGAGCCAATCTGATGAGTGATTAAGTGCCCATGCATGCCTCAATGCCATAGCAGAGCTGGAGGTTTGGATCAGGTGTTGTGGAGATTATGGCTATTTTATTTACTGGCATGAGTGTATAAACTGACCTAAGAGTGTTATAAGCTAGTGCTTGTGTCCGGTTGGTGACAATGCAGGAGAGGCTCCTCATCTTGTAGCTGTATTTTTGACACATTCCTCAAGCTGAATTCTTCAGCAAGACCAGCGAATGAGACTCATCCTTTCAGAATACAGGAACGATTTTCAGATTCAGAATTGAGGGAAAAGAGAAGAGATGTTGATGGCCGTGCAAAGAAACATCACAGAGGTATATTAACCTCAGGTGATGCCCTGGTCCGATCCACCAGTCTGCACTTGTACTGGTTGTTTTGCACAAAGCCTCTTCACTCTGTGCCTTCCTCAGATACACATTTAGGTCTGAGAACTGGGGAAGAGCTCAATGCAGGGTAAGCTCTTAACAAATCCTTTTTTTCCCCCCTCTTTCCCTCACTAAATTTTTCTTTAGGCGAAACCCTTTCCGATGTTCTTCGGAGATATCGAGCTGAGGGAAGCGACGCTTACCTTCAACGGTGGAGATTGGTAGAGGGGCTGGTTTTCACCGATAATGTTACAGGCCATTACACTGCAAGAAACAAACAGCGGGCAGAAAAATGAGCCGGGTTCTCGCTTTCCTGCCGCTCAGGTAAAGCAAACAGAAACTGAGAAGGAAAAAGAGAGGGGGAAACACGGACCGCTTTCAAAATAAAACGAAAAAACAGAAAGCAGATGCGTGTGATCTGTAGTCATCAGACAGCCTCTGGGTCCTATTGACACAGCCACTCATGCGATTTTAATTCTCCCTGTACCCAAGCCCTCCACCCCACTCCCTCTCTCATCCCGCCTCACATCTGTTCTCTGTATGAAAGGGAAAGGAGAGACAATGAATTATTTACTGCCACTTTAACCCCAGAGCTTTTCATACTTAATGTCCTTGTTTTGATATGCTTTTCTATTCTTATTTTTTATTTTTATTTTTTTTTTTGCTTTCTGACGGACTACAATGAGAACTGAATCTCATTAATTAGATGGTTTTTAACACCACGGAAAATAACGGATGCTGTAGGTTTGAATAGACAGGCACAGGTTTAGCCATAGGTGTTGTTTATAGATTATCATGCATACAATGAACCCGGCCGTTATCACGAGAAATACAATGGAAGTACGCTACAGACCGTCAGAGGATAATAATAATGCCTCGCATTTAGTATATAGCGCCTTTCTCACAAACTGGTGACTCAAAGCGCTTTACAGTTTGCATTACATTACAGGTATTTAGCAGATGCTCTTATCCAGAGCGACTTACACAACATTTTTAGCATTTTTTTACATATTATCCATTTATACAGCTGGATATATACTGAAGCGATTCAGGTTGAGTACCTTGCTCAAGGGTACAACGGCAGTGTCCTACCTGGGAATCGAACCTGCAACCTTTCGGTTACAAGGCCAGTTCCTTAACCATTATACTACACTGCCGCCCAGTGTAGTATATTACAGTGATGAGGGGGAAGCTCGCCTATACCACCACCAATCTGTCGCACCCACCTGGGTGATGCAACGGCAGCCATTTTGCACCAGTATGCTCACCACACATCAGGATGTCCTGCATGTTTTCAAAAGAGGCCTCCCAGTGTTTGAGAAAAGCTGTTCTGTTCCTGAGCGTGTGGGAGTTTTGTTTTGTTTTTTGTTTTTTTTAAAGGTCACCATACACATTGCTCATTGGAGCACAGGCCTCTAACGACATATGCCTGCCTTACCACACTGAGATGAGTTTGGCCATGGTTTGGGTGAGCGTCTGAGGAGGGGCCGGGACAGTTTGGAGCTGGCCTCAGCGAGGGGGGTGTGTCCAGCGTGACTTTGCAGACCTGTTCTCTCTGCGCGGGTGTGGGAAGGTTAATAATTCATCATATTGGGCTGGGGGAAATGCTGCAGTTTGGTTTTCTGCTGTTCGTTTATCCAAAACGCCCTTCGTCCCTGTGAGACCTTGGAAGTCGACCGAGATGAGGAGCCAATCACTCCACTGCAGAATGCTACAGCTTTTCTGCTTGATTTAGCATTTGTTTTTGTAAAAATAAAAAACATACCAGGCATAAGGGAATAGTAATTTTCCACAAAAGCTGAAAAACACATACTGCATGTTTAGAATTTGCCAAGCGGGGCTGTGGTGTAAGAAATCTCTTCTATGCAGGATTCCAGTCAGAGATTGGGAACCAGTTGATCCAACGTTAGTCTGGCTGCCCCTTGAGGTTGCGGGAATGGAAAGTCTGTGGAGACCATTGTTGTCCCTTTCTGAGCTTAGTGACAAATACGTCACCAAATGCATCCTTCAGCCAGAGCAAAGGGATTATAATAATTAGTGTATCGCAAACACAGCGAGGAATCATCTCTGGCAGCCTCATGCACTGGCAGTGAAATGCAAGCGCGGGGCCTGTGGAAAGCTGGCTCTGAGGAAGCGTGGGGTAAATGAGCGGAGCTGAAATGATGGGATCGGGAGAGCCGCAGTAAAGACCGGAGGCTGGCCGCTGTGTCTGAGCTGGCTTGGCCACTGGGCTGTTTTATTTGGCAGGGAGGTGGGCGCGCGTGGGCGCGTACGTGTGCTGAGCCGTGCTGGTGTGATCTAACACCCCCTCTTGTTCTTTCTCTTTGTATCTTTCTTTCTATCTTTATCTCTCTCTTGCTCATTATGTCATTCTCTCTCTCTCTCTCTCTCTCTCTCTCTCTCTTTCTCTCTCTCTCTCTCTCTCTCTCTCCAAGCCCCCTCCTCTCCAAGCCTATTATTTTGAAACGCTACGGCCCACAGCTTAGGTTGATCAAATGCACTCATAACTGGTGCCTGAATAATTTAAACAGTGTTTGATTACACACATTAAAACTTGGATGTGCCCCTTTTATAGTCCTCCAAATACGCAAGGGAGAAAAAGGAGCCAAAATACGCTGCTTTTGGGAATGACAATGGGCAGAAATATGTGCCTATGTCCCTTCACAGAAAACCTTGCTCAATAGTAAAGTATGTACACTACACAGACAATTTCTTAACAGCATCCCAGCGTGAATGAGAAGACAATACTGGCCTTCACTTCAATTTTACAAGCAATTTTTCGTGAACACATGATCTCACAAAAAAAACACATCCAGAAATCAAATGGCAGTAAAAAAACATAGATTTGTAAAAATTCAGTTTGACAAATCTCAAAGAAGGTTCCACTTCAAATTCATAATTTTCAAAATGTTTTAAAGAGTTAATTGAATCAGAGTAAATATAAATTCTGCACTGGGACCATGTGACAGCCAGCAGAATTCCAGCAGTTCAGTTTGACTCAGCAGATAAAAGTGCAATTGGCTGATTCTGAAGTTTCCTGAATTATCGCTAGACCGCCTGAGAGATTCACCGTGATCTGTTCTTGATTTGTCACTGAGTCATAGAGCAGCCAATGTTCCCGCCTGTTCCAGTTCTGCAGAATCGTCTCTTCACTTTTGTTTTCAACGTGCACTCACTGCTCAGCGCTCTCCATGAGCGAGAAAGTACAAAGAAACACAGCAAATTAATTTCCAGAGAAAGGCTACGAGTGGCAACCGTCCGCTGCCGTTTCAAACCACATAACTGAATTGCTGTCCTTGTGAAGGGCCTTTTCGGTGGAGCGGTTCGACGGTGCGTTCGTTTCACACGGATTAGCGGGGTGCAGCCCTCGGCAGAGTGACGGAATCACATCGGCTATCACATGTGTGAGGCACGTCGCTGCATTGATTTTCCAGTGTGGGAATGCGTGCGCTCGGAAACTTTCCGCTGCTGACGGGAATGCTGCAGTTTGAAAGGTCACCTCCATTGTTGTGTGGCTGTTTCCACTACCAATACGGTACTTGCTTTGTAAACAGCACCAGCCTTGCTCTAATATATGGTATTTCATTTGAACAAAATGTCAACTTGGAAACAATGTGAAAATTAAGCCACAAAAAAAGGTAATTAAAAAGGTTTCGGGCAAAGAACAAGCTTGGCGTAAATCGAAAGGGGAGGGGGGTGGGCGGGGGGGGGGGGGGGGGGGGGGGGGGGGGGTAGCCATGCAGGCTATTGCAGAGATTGTAGAAAGTAATAAACTGAGGTCATTTGTGAGCGCTAATCCTTTATCCCTTTACGGCTTTTGTCGGCGGTGCGGCGGATCTAATCTGCCGCTGCGTTTCTCTGTCCCTTGCAGTACAGGATCGGACAGCTGTACATGATCAGCAAGCACAGCCACGAGCAGAGCGACCGCGGCGAGGGCGTGGAGGTGGTGCAGAACGAGCCGTACGAGGACCCCGCGCACGGACAGGGCCAGTTCACCGAGAAGCGAGTTTACCTCAACAGGTGAGCGCCCCTAACCCTAACCCTGAACCCCCACACACACCTCAGGTGTTCTCTCTGCTACAGTCTGCTGCACCCCAGGGGGGCGTGGCCAGACCTCAGTATCTCTCCCCCGCAGTGTCACATGGGCGGGAGGGGTCGATGGGGAAACACGCGGCGCACGTCTAAATTTTGAGAGAAGCAAGGGGCCTGTCTGGTGAAGTGCATGCAGCTGCTAGCATTGTGCTTGCTACATTAGCAACTGAGAAACACGCAGTGTTATTGTGATCCGTTTACTGCATCAGTTAACCATGCCGAACTATTCACCTTCCAGCGTTGGGTATTTTAACCAAAAAAAGCAGGGATTCTCCCAAAATGCAAATGGCAGGATTACACAACAGGACCATATGTGACTGTGAACAAGCAGATCTGTCCCTGTAGGTGCTCAACAGATTTTGCCGACCACAGAGCTTACTTATGTCAGCAGAAGAAGTGCCCAAGATGTGGCGCTGTGGCTCATTTGTGCTGTAGTCGGATAGCCAGGCAGTCACAGTGCGACACCTCAGTCTACATCAGTCAGCCTCCAAGGACAGCAACTCAGGAGCTGGCAAGCGCCACGGCGGAAAGTAGAGAGAAGTTCAGCAGCAGCAGATTGTAGAAGATCGACTATTAATTTAAGAGCAGATACCTTAGTCAGCACTCTGGGCTGGAGGGAACTTGTGAGACAGATGAGTCAGCAGAACCTGGACCTGTCACCTTCCAGAGCTCTGCAGTGTGCTTCCAGAGAGAGGGAGGAAGAAGGATGGGCAAAACACTGTCATACTGTTCCACAACTCCAGCGTCAGCACACACACGCACACACACACACACACACACACACACACACACACACACACACACACACACACACACACACACCTGCTGGTGGAGTAAAGCAGAACTCCAGCATCAGCACACACACACACACCTGCTGGCAGAATAAAGCATTCCTCAGCAATACTCTAAAATGTCTTCCTCCTGTCCCATGAATCCTAACTACTTTACAAGGTCGCAGATTGACATTTGACCACATCAGTATGGGGTACACGCCCACACATTGGTCACACACATGAAACTTTCATGAGTTGGGGGAAGGATTTCAAATTTTACATTTTCTGTGGGAATTTTGTCTTTGCAACTTTAAGAATTTTCCTTTTTTTTAAATCCTGCACATGCCAACACACTCTCAGTTTGGATAAAATTACTGATGGGGTGAGTCGTAATCTTTAAACAATGACCTAATCCCCAAGTATTTGTTATCTTTGTACTTAGCCTGTGTTTTACTCACGAAGTTCCATGAACAAACAGGTCCTGAGTTCTGGAAATCTCAGATGAGCAGTTAGGTACCCTATAACAGCGACAACCCTACATAGGGCCTGATTTACTAGACCTTTAGCATGTGCAAAACCTTTTAGCACACGCAAAACCAATAACACGGCCAATGACTGGTCATGGTATTTGTTTTGCACCAATCACTGGTTGTGTTATTAGTTTTGCATGTTCTAAAATGATTTGCACATGCTAAAGGCCTTAGTAGATCAGGCCCATAGTGCCCATTTCAGCAATTTATTTGATCAGCTGCTAATGATATAAGGGCCAAGTAGGTGTAGGAAGGCTGTGTGTATGCTGGGATAACAAGGCCTTAGAAGAATATCTGTAAATAAGAGCGGCCCCAGGCCTGCTCATATATTCCAGTAATCCCTGGGCCTCTGCACACTGATTAACTCATCCTTGCTTAAATCTTAATGCTTATAGATTATCATAGCATGCTAGAATAATTAACTGAAAATGGAACACTTGTAAACATATTCAAAATTTATAAGCAAAAAGCAAATCAGAATTCTCAATTCTCATTCCAGATTCAGGACAGCAGGGCTGTCTGTTGCTCTCTGATGTACCGTGCTTTCTCAAAAGTGCTTTTGACTTTACACATTACAGTCTGTTCAGAGATTCTGTGTGTTTGTGTGTTGGGGGGGGTGTTTGTGTTTTTTTGCATCTGTTTGTGTGTGTGTGTGTGTGTGTGTGTGTGTGTGTGTGTGTGTGTGTGTGTGTGTGTGTGTGTGTGTGTGTCTGTGTGTGTCCGTGTGTGTGTGTGTGTGTGTGTGTGTGTGTGTGTGTGTGTGTACATGCGTGTGTGTGTGTGTGTGTGTGTGTGTGTGTGTGTGTGTGTGTGTGTGTGTGTGTGTGTGTGTGTGTGTGTGCATGCGTTCGTGTGCGTCCGTGTGTGTGTGTGTGTGTGTGTGTGTGTGCATGAGTGCATGCGTGTGCCTCCGTGCGTGTGTGTGTGGGTGTGTGTGTATGTGTGTGTCCGTGCATGTGTGCGTGTGTGTGTGTGTATGCGTGTCTGAATGAGGCTGTCAGGGCTTGTGCATCACTGCCCCATGATTTCCCCAAGGCTGCAGTCACCTGAGGCCCAGGTAAAGTGTCCTTCTGTAACCTGCACACAGCAGTGCTGCCAGGCTGCTCCAGCACCCTCATTCATCCTACCAGCTGCTCTCTAAACCTTCATTATTTCCCTCTGATTATTTCTCACAGAGACACGCTTGGAGATGGATAAATAAATGATTTTCCCAAAGACACTGCACTGGCTCTAGGACCAGTTGGATTAATAATAATAATATATATTTTATAATATATTCATAAAAGCGCCTTTCTTTGTAGAACAATCTTAATGTGCTTCATGAGCGCATTAAAAATTAAATTAAATAAAAACAGATGTGGACAAACTATAGGAGGAGATACAAATGCTACTAGGGGGCAAAAAAACGGGAGACACGCCTAACAAAAAGGTTTCTTGTATAGATAAGTCTTTAAGCCTGTTTAAGGAGCCCAGAGTCTGTGGTGCCCTCAGATGATGGTCAAGCAGGTCATTCCAAAGGTCGGGGCAGTTGAACAGAAAGCCAGATCGCCCATAGAGTGGAGCTTAGTTCTATTAGGGTGTGGAGGACCAGACTGTCGCCAGACCGGAGATTGCGGGAGGAGTTTTGTGGAGTGAGCAGTTTTTTGAGGTAATGAGGTACATGGAAGAAGGATTTTGAATTGCACAGACTTCCCCCTGTCTAATGTAAACTGAACTGTGAATGCCTTTCCATAATTGTTGCTGTTATTGGAATTGTTTGTTAGCAGCTCTGCCCTGATTAGAGACCCAGTATGACATGTGATGTAGAGTGATGATAAACTCAGCGTCCCAACTCAACTAAAACTGCCAGTCAGTTTCTTCTGGTCACTATTTCACACAGACATGAGGAAATCACACAGGCACTCACTGTGTGTTATTTATTCAATTACTCCAATCACACTTTTCTGATTGAGTCAAAAAATACTGATGGCAATTTTCTGCACACTGACTGCCAGACATTTGAGATTAGTCCAGTGGTGGTTGTGTCTAAAACATTGGAAAGGCAATATTACTTTACTATTTATTAAATTAAAGCTGGAGTACGCAACTTTCTCAACGGTCGCATTTGCTGTCAAAAAAGTCATGACACCCCTTTGTCCTGTCCAGAGAGAAAGAGATACACCCCCCACCCCCTGCTTCTACAGACCTCATTGTGAACGTGCACCCAAGTTTTCTAGATACGATTGCAGGATTACAGACTTGTATAGTTAATGTTATAGTAAAAATGTCAACGGAATCCTTTCTGTTGTTGCAGAGTTTAACAATAACGCAATGAAACATTTACCATTTAGTCACCGAACTGGCTAATGAAGAGATGGTTTTGCTAAGTTCTAAGTCTAAAGTTAGCCAACTTCCTTATGGTTTGCGATGGCTAACGTTTGCAATTTCATTTATTAAATTTGTCTCCCTCACTTTGTTTTGAAAACAAAAAATAATAATTCAGGCCAAATCGCTGGTTTTAGAATTCAGAATTTGAGTGTATTAACAGTGTATGGTGCCGGATTTCTCTCCCAATGGTTCTTTCTGTGCCCCCAACTAAGCATGACCTGATATTTTTCTTTAAAAAAGTTGCATACTTCCGCTTTAACTCAACAACTAAAAGGACAATATAAGGATGTGAACTTAAGTCACTATCATCCTTTACAAACAGTGCAGTAACTTTAACATTGAAAGCTAAACGGATTGACATATCCATCAAGTGAGTTCCTTTCCCTCGTATCTGCCAAGAGAAAGAGAGCAGAAAGAACTTGTGCCCTGTCAGTCCGTGAGCGCCCTCAACAAATTTGGCTTTTACAAACATTATTATTGGGTGTGGTTGGATGGAATGTGGTCAGTTAATTCGATTATTAATACATTACCACTTCCACCCTCTCCATTTAGAACTAATCTGATTACTGCCAGCTAAGAGCAGCTAGCCACATCAGCTTGATATGCAATAAACTGCATTGGATAAAATATAACTGACCCTTTGCTCTGGTTCAGTAATTCCTCTGATCTGAAGACACTGTACTCTCTGACTGATCTGTGCCCCCACATTTTAAATCACTATGGTAGATTATGCGGGTACTGACACGTAAATAATACATAATACGTAATGCATAAATCCTCATTGTGTTTATGTTAATACAGCTGTCATTGTCTATATGAATATTGCCAAAAATGAGCTTTTGACTGAAAACCTTCAGGCAGAGAGCCAGCTCTATAAAAACTGTGCACAGTGTTAGCACTATGTTCAGTGCAGTGAGGACTGAGGAAAGTTTGGCAGCCATCTGTCAGGGTAACAGCCCAGACGGATCCCCTTCTCACCGCATCTCATTCTCACCCAGCGAGGGCGTGCATTCGCTCGCATTGACACAGCAGTAGGTAGATGCCCAAACTCGCACACGAATGAGATGGACACGCGCGCCATTTTCTCGTGAGCAAACGCATACTTCGAGCTGCTTTCGGGTCAGGGCTAATAACACACCATGCCAGTCCTGGCCCTTTCTCATAAACGCTTGCGCGCGCACACACACACACACACACACACACAGGCACTCCCTCTGTCTCTCAGATACACCACATGCTCACAGGAGCACTGGCTGGTCACAGTAGGTGCATGGTTAAGCATATAATCTCAGTCTGTGCGGGTGGCTGTCTGAAGAAATAAAAGTTTCGGCCACCTGCTTCTCGGCGGACTTTGAATGACGTTGTGAGGGCTGCGGTCCAGGACTCGTTGGGTTCATTACCGCCATCAGCTAATCATGAGCTCCTCCGTCCTATCAGTGAAGGAGCAGCCAGCCCAGCGGAAATCCAGGAGCATGGCAGGGTTATTTAGCATTTACACTGCGCTCCTGTATGAAGGGAAGTTTGGATGTGATCACTTGGTCGTTGGTCACCTGTGCTCTAATTCCTGTGAAACGATTCACCAGTAATATGGTGTGCAGTTAGACACCTGTGCTGGAAAATCAACTGAGCCTTGCTTAAGCTTTGCCCAGTGCATGCACCTCTTGTAAGGAATAGCAGCACCTCGCTGATTAGAGATGATTAGATCCAATTATTCCCTCCAGCAGCCTGGGCTATTAACACAAAGTCAAGTAGATAATACTATAGCAGCCATGCTAGGGCACAAGATCTGCATCATGGACTTAAAGCCTGTCAAAAATATTGTATATTATTGTATTGTAGCGCTCTTGAGCTACAGTATACAGTGAGCGCCATAATTCATTGGACAGTGACATATTTTTTTGTTATTTTGGTTCTGTACTCTAGCACTTTGAGTTTGAAAGGATACAATGACAATGAGGTTGAGGTGCAGACTGTCAGCTTTAATTTGAGGGTAATTTCATTTCGGGCATCAAAAAATATTGGACAGTTTAACATAATGTACATTACATTACAGTCATTTAGCAGATGCTTTTATCCAAAGCGACATTCAATAAGTGCATGCAGAAACGTCATCGAAGAACAGATAAGCACATCCTTCCCATAACGTAGCAGCTATCCCTAGTAGTCCAGGCGTGAGATGACCATGGTCTGAACAAGAAGCTGGGTGGAGTAGGTGGTCAGGTACGGTCGAATCCTCCTGATGTTGTACAGGAGGAACCTGCAGACCGTGCCGTCGCCCTGATGTGCTCTTTGAAGTCCAGCTGGTCGTCCAGGACCACCCCCAGGTTCCTTGCAGAGCGGGAGGCAGCCACCATGGTGCCGTCAATGGTGATGGAGAAGTCATCTAGTGGGGGGGGTCTTGTACGGCATGAAGAGGAGCTCTGTCTTGTCAAGGTTGAGCTTCAGGGTAGCCATCCACTCAGAGATGTCAAGCAGACAAGCAGATATCCTCTCCTTAACCTGTGGGGTAGAGGGAGGGAAAGAGAGGAAGAGTTGATTATCATCAGCATAACTATGGTACGAGAAGACGTGAATTAATTACTGAACCAAGAGACTTAGTATAAATGGAGAACAGCAGAGGACCCAGTACAGATCCCTGCGGGACTCCTCTAGAGAGGGGATGGGGTGCAGAGACGAAACTATTGGTAGGATCTATCAGTGAGATACAATACAAACCAAGAGAGGGCAGTCCCAGAAATGCCCATCTCAGTGAGTGTGTGGAAATTAGGAGTTTGTGGTTGACCGTGTCGAACGCCGCAGACAGGTCAAGTAGAATCAGGACAGAGGAGAGGGATGAGGCTCTAGCAGTGGCGAGAGCATCAGTCACGGCCAGGAGAGCAGTTTCAGTGGAATGCCCGGTTCTGAAGCCGGACTGAGGCGGGTCAAGCAGGTTGTTCTGGTGGAGAAAAACAGACAGTTGGTTAAGGACAGCTCGTTCAAGAGTTTTGGACAGGAAGGGCAAGAGAGATACAGGACGGTAGTTTCTGACATCCGAGGGGTTCAAGCTAGGTTTTTTTAAGGAGTGGGGTTACACGGGCAGTTTTAAAAACAGCAGGAACATGGCCACAGGTTAGGGAGGTGTTGATAATGGAGGACAGATATGGAAGGAGCTCACCGGATATAGACTGGAGGACTGCTGAAGGGATGGGGTCCAGTGGACAGGTGGTTGCGATGGTGCGTCACCAGTTGGAGCACATCTGCGTCCTCCTGCGTCTTGAAGGACGATAGGATGCATGAAGGAGTTCCGGATCGTGGCCACCTTCCCCTCAAAGTGGGTCGGGAAGTCATCTGCAGAGAGGGAGGAGGGTGAAGGGGGTGGAGGGGGGATAAGCAGGGAGGAGAAGGTGGAAAACAGTTTACGTGGATTGGATTTTGGACTGAAAAAATGAAGTCTTAGCTGATGTAGTTGCAGCTGTGAAGGCTGCCAGCAGAGTGTGATAGGAGGCCAGGTCATCTGGGGATCTGGATTTCCTCCACTTTCTCTCAGCGGCTCGCAGCATGGTTCTGCTGGATCTGAGAGAATCCGTCAGCCACAGGGAGGGGGGTGATGGTCGAGCTGGTTTGGAGACAAGAGGACATAGTGAGTTGAGAGACTGCGAGAGGCAGGAGTTAAACATGGTGGTGGCAACATCAACAGGCATATTAGCAAAGGAAGCAGGAGGAGGAAGTGCAAAGAAAGGAGTAGTGAGAGAGGAGTGTGAGAGGGTGCGGAGATTTCTCCTGAACATAACAGTGGGTGGGTTGTTAGTGGAGGTGAGGGAGAGTGAGCAGGAGAGAGAGAATGAAATTAAGAAATGGTCCGATACGTGGAGCGGAGTCACCGTGAGTTCAGACGTGGCGCAGCTCCTGGTGAGTACAAGGTCTAGTTGGTTACCAGCCTTGTGGGTTGCAGGCGATGGGGACTGAGTGAGGGCGAAGGGCTGGAGGAGTGAGGCGACACTGGATAGCTGGGAACTCTCTGGTTGGAGGTTGAAGTCTCCCAGTAGAATTACAGGGGTGCCATCCTCAGGGAAGGAGCTCAGGAGAGTGTCCAGTTCATCCAGGAAAGTGCAGAGCAGAATAATGTAGAATAAAGTAATCATTTTAAATGATCCAACAATATCAAACGACTCTTAATATCTTATTTTCTGGTACTCCTACAAGCGATACTATAACCTCTCTGCATTTGAATGGATCTCTATGGGAATTGGGGGGTGGGACTAGATTTAGCTGTAAATTACACTGGAACAGTATGGAACACATGGTTGGCTAAATGGCTTTAAGTCATCAAGGGTCTGATGTATCACACATGCCTTAAACCATCACTCTGCTGTCAGATATGCAGTAGATATGGATGGATAACTCGAAGGGTTTCTTCTCCTGACTTATTTTTTCATAGAGTTCAATAGGAAAATTTGTCTGGAGAAACAACCCTTAAAGTGATCCATCCATATCTACTGCATATCTGGCAGCAGAGTCAAATCAAATCAATATTTATTTATATAGCGCATTTCACAACTAGTTGTCACAATGCGTTTCACAGAAAAAACCCAGCCTAAACCCCCACAAGAGCAAGCCAATGGCAACAGTGGCAAGGGAAAACTCCATGGTGTAACTAGGAAGAAACCTTGGGAGGAACCAGACTCAAGGGGGAAACCATCCTCCTCTGGTCGGCTCAGGGTCTAGGTCTTAATGACCAGCATGGTCAAAACAGTCAATGTCCATGTTAATAAAATTAGCAGGCCAGGTACATGGCATCATGAACTCCATGAAATACCAAGATATTATATATCTGAATCTGGCAGCCTCTGCCAGGAAA
This sequence comes from Synaphobranchus kaupii, assembly GCA_029718625.1. Taxonomy (NCBI): domain Eukaryota; kingdom Metazoa; phylum Chordata; class Actinopteri; order Anguilliformes; family Synaphobranchidae; genus Synaphobranchus; species Synaphobranchus kaupii. The sequence goes on from CM056379.1 coordinate 21,971,229, forward strand.
CTAAAACTGGGTCATCGTTGGATCTTCCAGCAGGACAATGATCCAAACCATACGTCCAAATCAACACAAAAATGGTTAACTGAACACAAAATCAAGCTTCTGCCATGGCCATCTCAGTCCCCTGACCTAAAACCCCATTGAAAACTTGTGAGCTGAGCTGAAGAGGAGAGTGCACAAGAGAGGACCTAGGACTCTGGATGATCTGGAGAGATTCTGTAAAGAGAAATGGTCTCAGATTCCTTGCTCTGTATTCTCCAACCTTATTAGATTTTTCTAATTTTTTCAGTGTGAGATTAAGCCAATTCACCAAACGGTGAATTTTTTATAACCCTTTTTACTCATCTTTACCAGGGGTGCCAATAATTGTGGAGGGCACTGTATGTATATATGTTTGTGCGTGTGTGTAACACCAAATATCTCCAAGCGTTTTTAATGGTTAAGGAATAAATGCTTTCATCTCTGCATCATTTGATGTTTTATTTTCTCTCATTATTTTTTCTTGATCGTGACCATGTATATATGTCTGACTATAAAGCAAACAAGGCTATTAAAAACCTGTGGCAGCTGAAGTAGCCTGGGGCCAACTTTTTAAAGGGAGTCCCAATTTGGCGTGAAAAGTGTGAATTTTCAAAGACTGCTGCCGCCCACTATCGCTGTTGCTGTGTGAAATTCTGGGATAGATGAAGGCTGTAAGGAGCCTCAGCAAAGAACTAAAAACAAATGCTCTGCAGACATGAAAGCGTTCTCAGATTTAGTTTCTTATTTTAAGTAAAAAACTTAAAAAATTTAATGAAAAAACTGAAGACCAGGGAAACCCATTTAATATTTCCTCTTTAGAGTCATCTAACTGAAAATATTTTTCAAAACCTTTTTTTATCAATTGTTACATGTCTTGTAAGTAGACATAGGCCTCTACTTTTGCTCTTCGTTTTGAGAGTATAACATAAAGAAAAAGGATAGAAGAGATTTGAATACTTGTCACTAAAGCTTTTTCATCAGCTGTTTGTTTCAGATCCGTTCGTTTCTACAGCTAGCAAGAAGGACGTTTGTAGGGGCACCTGTGACCCAGCCGTGGCCCATTTCTGTGCAAGAGAAAAACATGAGAGGCCCCTTCCGTCCACTTTTCCAGCTTGCGCTCTCCTCTTCATGGAGCAATTTGCATCTATATTACATGCCTGCTGTTCAATCTGCTGAATTTATACCCAATTTGAGCACACTGTTGTATTCTGAAAAAATTGAATTCATCATTCAATTTGTTCATCTGAGTCCTCTCTGAAATGTGTTCGCCTGAGAAGCAACCTGGGTGATGTTCAGGCCAAGAAGGGGATGTGGGATCCTCTTCGTCCGCCCCAGACTGCAGTCTAAGAACAGCAGCTCATACGCTATATGGCCAAAAGTATCTGGACACCCCTTGTTCTGGGGCTGTTTTTCATGGTTGGGGCTAGGCCCGTTAGTTCTAGTGAAGGAAAATCTTAACGCTACAGCATACAATGACATTCTAGATGATTATATGCTTCCAGCTTTGTGGCAACAGTTTGGGGGAAGGCCAGTTTCCCCATGCACAAAGCGAGGTCCATACAGAAATGGTTTGTCGAGATCGATGTGGAAGAACTTGACTGGCCCTGTTGAGAGCCCTCAACCCCATCAAACACCTTTGGTCAATTGGAAGGCCGACTGGGAGCCGGGCCTAATTACCCAACATCAGTTCCCGACCTCATTACACTTCTGGCTGAATGGAAGCAAATCCCTGTAGCAATGTTCCAACATCTAGTGGAAAGCCTTCCCAGGAGAGTGGAGGCTGTTATAGCAGCAAGGGGGGGGGGGGGGGGGGGGGGGCAACTCCATATTAATGCCCATGATTGTGGAATGAGATGTTGGATGAGCAGGTGTCCATATACTTTTGGCCATGAAGTGTGTGACATATCCCTTAAAATGCTTAGATAAGACAGAATCAAGATCCTACTGTACCATTTATATCGCTCCTCTGAACCAATTATCCCTTTGTTTGATACTAAGGCCTTTACTCTGCCGGAACATTGTGGAACATTCCCCGGCAATGTAAGGAATGAGACTGAGAGCTGCCAGACTCGAATAGAGCACTGGGGTACTCGCGGGGCACAGTGATACAAACCATCTCGCAACTGTGCCACTAAAATAAATGGTCATTACCAGAGTGTATAGGAGCCACTCTCCGCAAGGACCAGACTGCAGGTCTGGGGAGTGCTTCTGTCCCGTTCACTTTCACAGACTCGTTTTTTTAATCCGGCCTGGCTCCCCGTGCGCAGATTGCTGTGTCGGCACCAGCTTCCGCCTCGAGGTGTCTTTCATAACGATTGTCCTTTGAATGTCTTTCAGCAAACTTCCAGCTGGGCCAGAGCTGTGGTCCCCAAAATCTTCTACGTGACAGAGAAGGCCTTGGAACTACTACCCCTACACCATCACAGGTGAGGTCCCAAACTGAGCGAGAGGTGTTTTCGTGGGTTTCATATCAGCATATCAGAAGCGGAAGATACAGGGGGGAAAAAGGCGACGTTCAAAAAAGGGAAAACAAGTACATTACTCCCTAGTCCAAAGTGAGGCATGGCAATATGAGCTGAATTGTGTCCGTTGGTGATATGGAGCAATTGTAATTTGCTCGAACGACATCAGGGCGAGATTAGATTTGATACACTTATCTAGACCCCGGGAATCAATTGGAGGCCAGGGAAGGAGTGGGGACTAGCCAGTGAAGTCATTTCCTAGGCTTCCGCTGCTTTGTATGCTGACAAATGCCTCAGCCCCGACCATTACAGTGAGAAGTGTTTGGCTGTGAATGGACTGGGGATAATTGTATTGCTGCAGCGCACGGTTCTCCACAGTACCTGCCTGGCTGGTCAATGGTCTCACATCTATATCTGTTATCTGGGAAGGCCAGTCCAATGGCATTTCCACTACTGGCAAATTTGCTAGAAGGAGAATTCTGACTGCTCATTGACTGTACTCCCATGAATACTGTAACCTCTGCTAATCAAGTTGCCATCAACCGAAAATCACTGTGCATTTATGTAATGCCGGGGCCAGCAGAAGCATTCTTCTCCAAGAACAAATTTTCCTCATCAATAAAAGGACGGATTAGGCTGGGGTGTCAGTATTACATTTTTACCGTTGGTCCAAAAAGCCGTTTGTGTGCTCTGTTGTGTGCTGGCTGTGCTCATCACTGATTGGTTGATTTTTTTTCCTCTCTTTCACCATGCCGCCGCCCCCTCCCATGGCACAATTAAAGAGTACACAGTGAGTATCTTTTTTTAACGGACTATTGATCTCTGCCCTGCAAAGAGACCAGTTGACAATGTAAATCTAACACTTGTGTGATGAAAACATGGAGAAGAAATGCGAGGGGGTATGAGAAAGGTGCATTCTTCATCCATTTTGCAGTACTATTGATGTTCCCTGCTATCTCCCTCTCTTCGGCCGTGTAACTGTTTTCACAATGAGATGCTGACAGGGTGGCGGTGGTAGTGGCAGTGATCACTCCCCTGACACCACTGATAAAAGCTGTTTCTTCAGATGAAAAGGCTGGTGCACACTGGGTGTCATGTGCTGCTGTGCAAGACAAGAACATTCAAGCTTTTCTGAAAGGGCCAGTGGCTTATTACTAAAGGAAATCTCCCCTCTGTATTTTTGTGACAGTCCAATCTGGAATCAGTCTTGTATGTCCAATTAGTTGACAAACTGTAACATGCATTAAAAAAGGTTTATACTTTGTGTGTGCATGTGCACTTGCATATGCGTGTTCATGTGTGTGTGTGTGTGTGTGTGTGTGTGTGTGTGTGTGTGTCCATGACGTAACATGCTATTTAAAAATCTATGGTATGCCTGGTGTGGTGAGTCCACCTGAGACAAGCTGATGTAACTTATATTCTTATGCATGCACAGGCATGAAGTGGTTTTTATTGCTTGTACAAAGGCTACAATTACATGATAAATACATTACAGTACAATGCAATACGCTCTCATACAGCATCATTCAAGCATCCCAGTGCACTGTGCAGGTAAAATGTAAGAATATAGGATAAAAAATTTAATCAGCTGAAGTTCAAACTGACAGTAAAATCTACAGAAATGGTACATACATATGTTCATATCATGAAATGCAGTAGATAGTAAAGAGAGGTTCACCTTTCCTTGGCACATAAAATGGCGGAGGAAAAATCCATACTATAAAAGCAAGGACACCTGCTGTTTTCTTTCTCCAGTGTAAAACATTACGCTCCCTTAATTGTCTCAAATGAATGAATGAATCGAATAATTCAATTAATATTTAACTTTGAAAGTGTCCAGTCAAAGGGCTCATTTTGCCATCATAACACCATTTCAAGTGAACCACAAAGTCTCTTAGAGGAGCACGGCGTTCTAAATTTAGCCAGGGACTCTTCTGGAACCTTGTTAATGTTTTATGTGGACTTGTACCCCATAGGCTTCCGCTCTCTGGCCTTCTGCTGAAATGAATTGCAAAGGGGCAACGTCATTTCTTGCCCTCAGCTCTGCGAGATCCATGCGTTAAAGCCTTCTCTGAGGCCGCAGTTAATTGATTTTGACATTCTGTGACCACCAATGAATCAAATAAAGACGCCATCAGGAGTTGTTGTGACAGATAGCAGCTATGAGCTGACCTGTGAATAATCCCCGGTCCAAATGTGAAGCTATTTTAAAAGTGCCTCCCCCATTTTCAAGCATGAACCCCCCCAGGAATCCGCTGGCCATTGTTATTTTCAGGAAACACAACAGCGCTGCCCTGGAGCTGAATTTACATCTGCAGGAGTGCCAATTATGAACGGGTGTGCTTTCGAGAACGCGCAAACGGTCGGGGTGCAGCTAGAAATGGAGCCTGACTGGAACGCAGGGGTTTTCTGTGTAACTGTAAAACCTTAGTTCACTGGCCCGTGGAATAACGGTTAACGTGATAACGGCGCGTGTTTTTAACGGGGGCCTTTTGGCGGCGCTGCGCTCGAGTCAGATGATGGCCGCTGTGACAGACACACCTGCGACCGGAGAGAAGAGTGAGTCAGCGGAAAAGAAAAGCACTTGCGCAGCGGTCGTGGGCGCTGTTCCTCGGCTCGGCGCTGCGTTTGATCACGAGCAGGAAGCTGGTCCACGCTGACACGCCCCAGGGAGCAATCATCAACCCCAGCCAGCCCATCTGCGTCCCACCCTCCCCCAAAAAAAATACAAATATTGGCAAGTCACCTTACAGTCAGGGAACAGGGCCCAGTTGCAGCTTCTGTTGTAGGTAGAATACAAGGCTTTAAAATGTGCTGTTTAATGGGTCTTATGTTACAGCTAGACTGTACTGTACATTGAAATTGCGCCTGTTTGGTTCAACCAGTGAAAATATTGTATGCAAAGATAGGGAGAGAGGCTCAGTTCAGTAGTGAACTCTCAAAGGCAAAGTTGGGGTCGTCTTCTTTTTTTGTAACACACCAGAAACCACTATCACGTTCCTTCCACTGTACACCAAAATCAACACAGGCCCGAGATCATCCCAGGGTTTTTATGGCACGTGCATTGCTCACAGAACCTCAGTAGCAAGGTCTCTTCATTTCGTAATGATCGTTGTATTTTCCGTTTTTGCTTCTGAGAGTCAGTGTGGTCTTTCGCACCAGTTCAGTTTGTGAGGTCTGTTTCCTCCCTGCCCCTCCCCCTCCCCTCTCCCCGTGGCCCCATCATTCTTGCGGTCAGATGCATAATCCGAGGGACATGAGGCCTTCGGTTTCATAATCGTTTCATTTATTCACTGCAAAAGCATTCCATTGATGAAAGCCAAAACCCCATTAGAGAATCACCTGTGTGTGTGGGGACTACAGCAGCTCAGTGTGCTGCCGGACTCTCCATCAACACAACAGATGTCTCTCTCTGCATACGTGCCAGGAGTGTGAAAACAATGCAATACGTTGCAGAAGAAAAACTGAAGATGAATGAATGATTTTCCCTCCATTTCTCTTTTTCGCTCATGCAGATACACACATTATCACACACACACACACACACACACACACACACACACACACACACACTCTCTCTCTCTCTCCTCTCTCTCTCTCTCTCTCTCTCCCAGAGCCGCAAGCCCCGCTCTACGCTCCCAGACCTGCATTATTGGTTTCCCCCTGTGCACTTTCTCAGCTCTGTGCATCCTTCAGTGTCAGTCTGATTGATTTAAGCTATGGGGTGAGAGCCTATAATCAGCCCTATTTAAAGTGAATGGCTGAATCTGAGGAAGGGTGATAGGCCGACAGGGTGGAATAATAGCGGTATGAATGCGGTAGACAAGAGGCATAATGGCTATGCACAATGAATATGTATTTCGCCTCTTCGGCCTCTCTAGAGCTGCATAAGGCTTCCCTGTGAGGTTTAGCGCCTCCGTTCTGTATCCCCATTACGACGAACTGTGACGGAGTGATCGATAACTCCCATCCCAACTGAACTCTGGGACCAGGGCTGTAACACTGCCATACTGGAGTTTCTTATTCCTGTATCATACGTGTGTGTGTGCGTGCGTGTGCGTGTGTGTCACCTTCCCATCAGCTAAGTACATTAACACATTCCAAAGGGTTCTCAAATGCCGGTGAGACCCGCAAAAATCATCAAGCACCGTAAGACAGTTGTTCAGGCATGACTGGATGTACTGCCATGTATGCTGGACTGAGCTGTATGGCGCTGTACTGCTCAACAGCGTTTGTATCATTGTTGTCTTGGAAGGGTTAAGCTAAGCGGAGGTCTGTGGAGGTAGTTGTGTGTTCTAGTGCATTGGCCCCTCAGGGGGCCATGTGTTCACTGTGAAGGGAGCTGAGGAAGTGCCCGGAGCCAGAGACGGAGCCAGAGACGGATCTGCGAGGTGCAGCGAGCGCTCTAAATGTTCTCCTCCTTGCCGCGCCTCAACACTCCGTCTCTCGTATGCTGACTCTGCAGGGTCACATTTCACAGCTGGCAAAATCCAGGGTGATTTATTTTCCCATCCACCGCAAGGACCACCCCCCCCTTTCTGATTTTCCCTTTATCATCTAACCGTTTATGACAAATAGAGGGAGGGAGGGAGGCAGGGAAGGAGAGAAAGCGGGAACCGCTTATTAAATCAGGGGAATGAACAGGCGCAATTAAAGAGCTCATTGCTTTCTTGGAGGAAGCCGTACTCGCTGTAAGTGTATCTTATTAAAAATTTGCCCTCTTTTTAACAAAGTCTTTTTTTCTGTCATTTCAGTGTTCCTTCTTGCCAAAGTTCTCCATTCATATAGAAACAAAGTATGAGGACAACAAAGGCTCCAATGACAATGTGAGTATATGTCATAAATGCCGGAATGTATACTGTGTGTATGTGCGTCTGTTTGTGTATTTGCGTGTTTGTGTATTTGTGTGTGTGCTTGTGTGTATTCCTGATGGATGTCTTTCCACTACTCTAGCCCCCCAGTGGTGAAATGAGCTTGCAACGATAATCAGGACAGCAGAGTAACTGTCTGAAAACACACCCTTTTAAATTGCATCAAAACTCACCTCATGCTTGGAATATTTTCATGGCCTTACTAGCTGCTTCTATGCTACATCTAAAAAAATATCCTAAATCCCATTTGCTATGACTACAAACTGAATTCTCAGCCTCCCTCTTGTACCTATTATTTCACTGATGTTATGTTGTAGGTTTATGTACTTAGTTCTTCTAAGTTATGTATTAACGGCTAGTATCAGGCTTGACCCTAACGACTTGGTTTAGTTGCCTAAACCTTTGTATGCACTTACGGAAGTCACTCAGGATAAGAGCATCTGTGAAATGCTGAAATGTCAATGTCTGCGTGCGTGTTTTTTTTTTTTTTTGGGTGAGAACTATGGACCAAATTTACAAAAGGTTTTGCACGCACAAACCACTATGCTGACTAATGAAATTAAGTAAAGATATTGAATTTTTCACATGCTCAAACCTTAAGTAAATCCAGCTTTACATTGGTTAATGTATATTTGTTAAAATGTGATTGAACAGTGTGATTCCGATATGCAAGCCTGTATCTAAATAGAGAAAAGCACAACAGCTCCTCTGTCATCTCACACTTTTTATAAGCTTTTTCAGTTGGAGGGCTAGACAGTTGTTGATTCTTTTATCTTTTATGCTTTTAGTCTCTCCTCTTCCAAACCAATTTCTTTTTCTTCTTCTTTTTCCTCTCTCTTTCCTTTCTCTCTCTCTCTCTCTCTGTCTCTCTCTTTCTCTCTCTCTGTCTCTTTAACTCCCTCCTTTTCTTCACTGCCCATTGTTTCAGAAAAGCTGGAGGTTGGACAGTCCCTGCCACCTCCCTCCCACCTCCCTGCCACCTCCCTTCCCAGGAAAAGTGTCTATTTCAATTGGCTTTCTTATTTTTCCTTTCACTGATTTGGACATTATTCTCTATTTTTTTACTGTTTAATAAGCATAATTGTATGCCCATGAACAGAAAAACTGTTCATTGTTGCAAGCAAAATTTAATTTGTGTTCATCGCCCCCCTTCCCCAGCCCTGGTTCCTCTCCTGCCAGTGACTGCCAGTGCTACACACACACACACACACACACACACACGTTCCAGAACTCTTTGTTCTCTCACATTTTGCATACTGCCGCCTCCTCCGCTAAGCCAAAAAAAGGCTAAAATAAACAGTAACTCAGACACCGTCATATTGCCAGCACTAGACAAAGAGTAGAATCTCAGGACATGGCGTTGCAATATCTTGATCTTTGCTATAAATCCCCTTTTCCACCATCTTTATGGATTTCTGTTCATTCATATTTTGCAGTTCGGTTATGAATGATGGCAGGTTGGAGGAAGAGCTCTGTGCGCTGCTTCACCATGCAGTATCTGACGTTCACATTGCCAGGGGAAAGCTGGCATGGGTTTTACAGAGAGGGAGTTTAAAATTGCCAGGAATGGCCTGGTTCTCCATTAGATTGCCGGGGCCAACTCTCCCGGGACTGTGCGTATTAGAAAACGGCCGTGGAAAATTTTGAGCGCCTCCCTCCTGCTTGCACTGCAGCTCGATGGCACTGTCCGCCGCTATAGCTGCGCGGCCTCAGTGAGCCACGCCCCAGCAGGCCACGCCCCAGCAGGCCACGCCCCAGGCCCTTGGTCTCACAGGACACGGCGCACACAGCGGTTCCTCAGCTGAGCCACTCCTTTTACCTGCACTGCCTTACGGCCTGTTGGCCCGGGGGGAAAAACACTGTGGCGGCAGTGATAAAGGTCTGCTCATGGATGCCTGCTCCCCTTCCCAGTAATAATAGCAATAATAATAATAATAATATTCATAATAATAATCATTATTATCATTATTAACCCTTTCATGCATGGAGTCCATGACAGTGGACAGGCTTTTCATAGTCTATTGACTATTTTAACATAGTCAAAAACATTTGTGATCTCCAAAAAATATCAGAGCAGATTCCTTGCACCTTTGCCTAAATTTTGACATGCTCCATCTTGTTACATTTTATTGGCTTTTATAGTTTTGATACAGTGAAGGTCAAAATGGCAGGTGGAGGTGGAAACATACAAACTCCCTCTGGTGTAGCTGTGAAAACCTTCTATTCCTAGAGAACAGAGCATGTTAAAAAAGATATATATTCTTATTAGGGAAGATGCAAGGAGCAGAATTAGTTATATTTGTAACAAAAAATTACCGTAGTTCTTGTATTGCACACGAAAAACCTTCTGTCCACTGAAGTGGACATCATGCATTAAGAGTTGTAATCTGCATGTGTGGTGCCATTTGGGGCACATTTCTGTATCCTAGGCGGGTGAAACACATGCGGAGTTTGATGTGAAAAAAATATTGCTCTGTTTTGTAATAATTCATGCATGAAAGGGTTAAAACCTTTTCTATGGAGCATTTTCCATGTGCCCATATGTGTGCACAGATTAAAAGCGTGGCTGTGGGGGCTGGTGGCCCACCCTGCAGCCAGGCCTGGAGAAGAGGCTGTGTATCGATCCCTGAGAAAAGCTTCCCAGCTGACTGTGAGCTCGGACCAGAGACTGTAACATTATCTAAATCTCCGGTCTCAATGAATGGCTTATGGAGAAGGAGGTTTGCCTAGAGCCCTCCATGAAATTCATTTATGTCCTGATTACGTTTTTATGCAGTGCATTATCCTCACCCCGTAACAACAGTCAGCTGCGTTTCCCCCCTCCCTCCCTCCCTCCCTCCCATCCCCAGCATGTTTCAATGAATGTTATTGCAGCTTATAGATGTCATCTGTGTCCTGCAGATGAAATATTCACCAAGTTTTCCTCATCCAGCGGTGGCCGGGCGACACTGTGTTCTGTGCACTGCAGAAGGAGAACGCAGAGTGACTAAGACACAACCAGTGATTGGTACAAAAAATAATAACACAACCAATGATTGGTGAAAAACAATACCATGACCAATCATTGGTCATGCTGTTGGTTTTGCGTGTGCCAAAAAGGTCTTGCACATGCTAAAGTGCTAAAACAGGCCCAGAGGGTTCTAGTCTGGAGCTCAACTCTCCAGAATGCAGATATTCACCTCTGCCACCCCATCTCCCATAAATAATTGCCTGGCACTCAGATCGTCTTTTGTGCACACAGATGACTAATTACCGGGTTCTTTTTTTCCCTGAGCCGCAGAAAAACATCCACAGACATACATGCCTCTATCTTATTTAGCCTAACTTGCTCTGTCTTCGGCTCAAATCTCCAAAGGCATTAATGGCAATGATTATGTTTCTCTAAATTATGTTTTTGCCAAATTTGAAAGGAAGACATTGGTACATCACAAGGAATAAATGCTTCTGACCATAAGCTTAAATGCGTACCAACGTGCATTCATGTTTTTGAAAGTCTGTGGTTGATTGATGACATAATGAATGATGCATGAATGAATGAATATGACTATGAATGTGAATTAATGAATGCAATGAGGCGTACAGTGTGGGCATGTATTTCATATTGTAGTGTCTCTCTGTGTAAAAGGAGCTGCTGTCGGTGAATAAATTGACTTTTATGTCTAAAGTTCCCATCGGACCCAGAGGCAGAAAAGAGCCGCAGTGTAGAGTAGCTCGTTCACCTGAGATCCCCCCACACCGGCCCTCTTTGATGGAGCGAGCCACTCACACAGTCACGCACACCAACTTTAAGCTGCAAGGAGAAACAAGGAGAAAACGTCGAGCATCGATAAGATTGCATGGGGTTAGTCAGCGCACTAATTATGTCACGTAAGTGCAGAGGTCCCCCTGGTGGCCGGGAGATTAACTGTAGAGGGGAATCTCCACCTGGCCGCGTGTTCATTGTCCTCACGGATTTCATTCAGAATTTTTAAGTTGCGGTATTAAAATCCAACCCAAAATTTACCTCAAGGTGTGCGAGACTAAGTGTTTGCCTTTGCCCCCAATGGCTATCTGTTGGAACTGGGTACACAGCGAATTATGAATGTGTTGGCTTCGTTCACATTAGCATATGGTTATTTATATTTTATCCTTTTTGACTTCGTAATGAAACAAAGATGGTATCCTAATTATATCCCATGCTGTTACTGTAATTTCATAAGACTTCGTATGGACTCTGATCCTGTTGCGTAATATGGAACACAATTCTGGTGGCAAGTTGCTGCTCCCCACAGTAATGCCGTAATGCGAGGATGTCCGTTATATTTAAAGGGCTCTTTGTAATGCCTGCACATCTTCACAGCGGTTGGACAGTATCGGCCCAGCATTCGCTCTTGATGCTGTACAAGCAGGCGGTTTTCGGTCAGTTACCCACCTGCAGGCAAAGGCAGGGAGAGCTGTCATACACTTGAGTGCATGACAAAAGCAATTTGGCCAATCCAGGGCTGAACTGGGGGCGAGGAAGACTGTTAGATGAAGTGTTTTGCAGGCTCCCTGCAGATGGGATTATCTAGAGAGCGGCACTAACGGCCGACCTTAGTGGCATTAGAGTCAGTGCTGAACGGCTGTGTGAGGGGAAAAGGCTGATATTAGCCAAGGAGGCTACGATGGCTAAGTATGGTAGCGCAGGCGGGAGCGAGGTCATGGAGAGACGCTACTCTGTGCGTGATAGCGCTTCATCACTCCGGTCCTCCTGGATCAGAGGCCGACTCTGGAGCTTTTACCGCCCGTAACCTCCTGGAATCTTTACTTTTTTCTGCCGCAGATCTTTGACAGCGAGGCCAAGGACGTCGAGCGGGAGGTGTGTTTCGTGGACATCGCCTACGACGAGATCCCCGAGCGATACTACAAGGATTCGGAGGTAGAGCGAGCGAAGGGTCGACGGGGGGGAGGCAGGGGAAGCGGGCGGAGGGCCGGGGGAAGGAATTCTGCACTTGTATTCTCCCGGAGGGAATGACGGATTTACCGTGTAACATCCCGCCATTTTAAAACACGCCATCCACATATTCGTTGAAAATTTTGACAGTCTGTAGGCCGACATCCTCTGGGAATGCGCCTAGCTGGCCTAAGGGGTGGCGGAACACATCCCTCTCCAGACTCCTGTCCTCACAGGCGAAGGCTGCTGCTCTCCGCTCTTGCCTCGCACTCCATCATCCCCGTGCCCGGGGTCAGCACGGCGTGGTGCCACATAGACACCGCCGTAATTAAATATGACAGAATAATGAATTAGCTCACTCAGGCTCTTCTGCTGTAAAATTCCACGGGAAGATTGAGGAGGGCTATCGCTCTCACTCCCGGGCTGCCTTATCTCCACAACTCAGTGGACTCTCTCCTGTCCCTGTCCTTGGGTGTGGGGGTGTGCGTGCCATCGTTCTAGGGAGGCTCACACTAAAAGATGGATTTGTTGCTCTCAGAAGGTGGGGAGATCCCAGAATGCATTTCTTCAGCTCAATGTAAAATGCTCATGTTTATTTTCCTGCTGTCGACGCTGCTGCTGCTGCTTTGTAATGCCTGCCTTCCATGCCCTGATGGATCGGCTTTAAAAAGGAGCGCTGAGGCGATGAAGACGCTCTTAATTAGATTTCAGTCACTCCCTCACTGAGCACTGGGATGGTAATGAGATGCGCAGATATAAGCCCAGCCCCTCTGGGCATGCACAAGGGGCAGAGCTATTATTTGTGCTGCGGTTCCCTCCCAATTACCTCTCTCCCATTGGAGTTTCAGCACTCAGTGCCAATCACAGGCAGGTCTGAGAACCGATTCAGCGATGAAGTATGTTGCATATCCTCGAGGCTTGTTTTCAGGTGATACTGAGGCTTTAAAATGTGACGGGCTTTACAATTTGATTAGGGAAGTGCGTGATTAGTCTTCTGCTCTTATCGATCGCAGCTTTTTTATTATTCATGTTGATTTAGATAGGCCTCATAAATTCTGATGCCCAAATGTAATGTTAGAAAATGCTAATGGTGGGTTTTTTTAAGCCTTGTTAAAGGCACCATCTGTTGTTCACCCCTGCTAAAAAATTCTGCGAAATGCCTAATTTGTAAATTATAAATTGCTTCTCAGTTTTAAATGAAAATGCATTGCCTCATGCTGGCAAACATTTGTCCAAGGGGCATTTAAAGACAGCATGAAATCCATCTTCTTTCCTGCGTGTTCCCATGATGCCTTTCAGGATCTGCGGTACTTCAAGTCGGAGAAGACGTCGCGGGGCCTGCTCCAGGAGGGCTGGCGTGACACGCAGGATCCCATCATGTGCTCCTACAAGCTAGTGACCGTCAAGTTTGAGGTGTGGGGTCTGCAGACGCGCGTGGAGCAGTTTGTGCACAAGGTTAGCATCATAGCCCCCCTGGCGCCCGCATTCTGACTCCTCCCCTTCCATCACGACTCATCCCCAGGCTGGCACAGAGCTACCAGCAAGTATTCATGCTCAAACGCTCACGGGGTTAGCGCTTGGGCATGAATCCTGTGGCTGTGGACGCTGTGAATTCCAGTACTGCGGTTGAAGGTTGAAGGTTGAAGGCTGACTGGCGGCAGCAGCTCCGAGCGCTAAACGCCTCCTCCGTCTCCATTCTCAGGTGGTGAGGGACGTCCTGCTCCTAGGACACAGGCAGGCCTTCGCCTGGGTGGACGAGTGGATCGGTAGGTTCCTGGACTCGGCCGCTGCCTTACAGCTTTTCCCTCGGGTTGCCGTGGTTAACGCAGGCGCTCAGGCGCAGGTAGAAAGAATAAGCTCTCCGTGCCGTGACGGCGTCCGCACTTCCAACACGGAGGTTAATCTGCACTTCAGGTCAAGGAGGTCTCGGGTATTCGTTTCCTCCCATTTCCTCAAAAGTTTTGAGAGTGTGAGCACTGAACTATGGGTAGTGTAGGCTAATGAAACCTGTCCTCTTTTGCTCAGTGCAGTGCAGTTGACTGACTGAAGAAACTTTGCTATCAAGTAATTTTATCATATTTCTTTAGTTCTCGTTAAGAACTGGCAAAGAATCAATGCAGCCACACAGGCCTGCCAGTCATGTGTAATAGAATATTACCAGCGCTCCTTTTAATCAAAATGCAATATCCAGCCGAGTCTCAGCTGACAGGAAGGAATAAGAGGAGACGTATCAAGTGATGGAAAAGGCAATAAATTTTATCTCGTATTTACTGTGACTCCTCTAGCTTAGTATTAATAAGCTGCTCCCGTAAGATCATCCATCAAGGCGAATGTCACTTTCTCGTGCTCTAAAAATAGAAACCCAAAGGATTTTTGAGGTTTTGTTGGAGCATTTAATTGATGTCACGATTTTGCAACAGGACTGTCACTGATATTTTGGTAAGAAGAAGGCAGGGATAGACCACATAGAATTGTTGTGCAAAGTTCAGAATTTCATTCTTACCATTAAATGAGCTAGCCATGAAAATAGAGTAGGACAAACCTTTTACAAGCAATAACCTCCCCCCTATATGCAGGGAGTCCCTTAATTTTTTATCATTGGGAAAGAATGTGATTTATTGTTAATAGACGGTGATGCTTGATGGTTTTTTTTTCTTAATGTGACCAGTTTAAACTGCCGCTGCATCAATGATTGATTTTGCTTTTACTAACAACGCCCGTAAAGCCATAATCACATGGGGATATAAAATGGATCTGTCCCCATAAGATGGGACACTACATGCACAAAGCACCAATACACCAGTCCATCCATTCATCTCTCTCTCTCTCTCTCTCTCTTGCTCTCTCCAATGTCATGTCAGAGAGAAGGAGAAGGCGTGAAATAGAAATACCATGATGTTGTACAGCCTTGCTGTCAGTGTCAGGTAGAATTTGATCCAATATGGAGACACAAAATGTTGTTTGGAAAGATGCATCATTTAACAGAGGAATATATTTAGTGTTCAGCAATTTTTTTTTCATTCACCTTTGTATTAAAACAGAAAAGTCATTACACAAATACATGAATTTGCAGGCAAATCCATGAATGTTAAATTTGTTATTTTGTGAAACATGTGGAGTGTCTGTTGCACTTGAAAACACTTGTCCTTGGGCACAGTGGGACAAAAATTGTAAAGCAATTGTAAGCAAGCTAGTGTGTGTGAAGGAGATGAGAACCCACAGAAGGGCTGGTCCTGAGATTCTGGAGTCTCCGCTTAATTGCACAGATCCATTCTGTATCCCCGTCCTCTCTAAGTGCTGTCGCACCACCCAGAAGGCATAATCAATAAAGCCAGATTGCCATTAAGCTGAGAGCCGCAGCGTGAACAACACCACTCCTCACCACAGGCACGCAACGTACGCCGGCCCTTTAAATAAGCCCTGCACTCCGGTGCCTCTGCCTGGACTCCTGCCCTCAGGGGGAAGCACGCTGCCCCGCCCCCTCCATTCCTGACCCCACCCTCCCCCACCCCCACCCTCGGTCACATTCCCACTCTCGGTGATTATGTCAGGAAACTACCCCGTTTCCTGCCGTGTTGCGATGCGTGTTGTTAATCGGCTGAGAACATGTGACCTTCCGTACCTCCAGCTGCAGAGCCTTTCAGCCCATCCCCCGTGTCACCCCACGACTCCTCCCCCACCCACTGGCAGTATTCAGGCAGAAGGCGGCAGTTGTGGTCATTGGGCACACTGTACCGTGGCACTGTTGCCTCTGGGTTGCGCTACTTTTAGTTTAATGCATTCTGGAATGAAACACAATACCAAAAAAAATCAAGTGCCTTTATTAGTGGTGTACAATTTGTTTGATACATACCTCCTAGCAATGAAAGGGCTGATACAGGAAAAAGTGAAAAGCATTGTAGTTTTTGTGACTGAAAAAAGGAAGGAGGCAATCAAACGGAATGTGTAAAATATGCGTTAAGCTTCAGATACAATGTGCAGGTTCTTACTTCTCCATAAGCACAGCACTTAGACTCATTTCCCTCACTAACATCTCTGAGCTCTGTTTTCCATCTGTGAAAGGTAAGTACATAACAGTCCATTATATCACCCCAGTGGAATGCAAACACACCTCCATATTAACCCGAAAAACAGTCATTCCTCTGCATCACGATCCTTAAAATCCACACGATCTTCCAAAATCCCTCCTGCATTTTTGAAGATCTGTTTTCCTGGATATATTTTTTCCTGGATGCCGACTGGTGATGTTGCCCCACCTTTACCAGACTCCCTACTGCAGAATCTGGACGGTTACATTTCATTTGATTTTTCTTTCCCCCAAATCCCCTTTTCCCCCTGCCTTCTTGTCCTGCTCGGCTCTGGAGCAACTAGCTTTCGTGGTCTCACACAAATTCTTTGACGCTGTGGGAAGCTAGTTCTGCCTCTCCCCATCCTTGACTGCACGACCTCTGGCAACCACTAACAAACGCCGAAAATCCCACTCACCTCTGGTGTCCCTCCCCCTCCCGTCTAAAATTTGAGTGTCCTAACAGGAGGTGCCAACGTCTTGAACTTTTTGCAGATATGACTTTGGATGACGTGCGGGAATACGAGAAACAAATGCATGAACAAACCAACATTAAAGTTTGCCATGACCAGCAAGAACATTCCACAAATTCATCTTCACTGGATGAAATAGAGATCCATGACAAAGCAAGTGTATGTGTTTCATTTTTGTTTGTATTTCAATGTATGCTGACTCACTCCAACTCCCATAATCCTCTCACTTTAACTGCCCCCAATTATAGTCATCACCAGCATTCATGTGCCCCCTTCATAAAGACTCATTGAATACACAGCAGCTATGCCTTTTATGCACAGCCAGTTAAATCCTGTAGGGCACATAAACTATACTGTGTTAGCAACTGAAATTTTATTCTCTCAGAATTAGAGGGAAGATGTTGCTACATTCTACTAGTTTTAGTTGTGTAGAAAGCGTCTAAATGAGTAGATGTTCGACACAGTTCTTTTTTGCTCAGCTTTTATCTTTGGTTAAGTTCTTATTTAAAGGTGGGCTATGTGTCTATTGTCATAGCAATATGTTGAAATAATTAGATTGACAAGGGCATGTCATTTCACAGCCTGGTGATGAGTATATATACGTACATATTAAAACATGCAAACCTGTGGCCAATTAACAGAATGTAAAAATGTGATGTAAGGTTCTAAAGTCCTCTCTCTCGTTGCCTCCCCCCCATCACTTCCTGTTTGTCCCTGAAGACATGACGATGGACGAGGTGAGAGAATTCGAACGGGCCACTCAAGAAGCCACCAACAAGAAGATTGGGATTTTCCCCCCGGTGATCTCCATCAGCGAGACCCCCCTGCCATCCTGCGCGCGCAGCGGCCCCTCCAGCGCCCCCACCACCCCCCTCTCCACCGAGGCACCCGAATTCCTCTCTGTGCCCAAGGACCGGCCACGCAAGAAATCCGCCCCAGAGACTCTCACCCTGCCTGATCCCGCCCGAAGGGAGTCCGGCTTCCGTCTCCCCAGCCTATACCCCTGGCACTCCAGCGCCAATCAAAACGAGTGACAGGCTGCCCCTGGCCCCTCCCACCTCCTCCTCTCCAAATTAACCCCGTGCCCATACCCACAGCTGCCTGTCCCATATCCACAGTGTAAATACTTAAAAGCATTCTGGTTAAAATACTCAAACCTGAAACTTACAGGTGATTATCCAGTCATAAAAAAAACTCACAGGCTGCGCCAACAATAGTCATCCCCAAAATCTAACAGGTGATGTTTCGGTTGCAAAATTCCAAAAACTGATAGGTGATGTTCCAACAATCGTTCCCCAAAAAGCTCACGGGCCATACTCCGATACTCAGTCCCCCACAATCACTGGCCATGTCCAGGTCCCTCTTGCCCGGGCATTCTGGGAGTGCCTCTACCCTCTGCACAAACCTGGCTGGGGTGGGCTGAATCAGATCCCTTTCAAAATGGCTGCTTGTCCGAGATCAGGAAACCAGCAGGGTATGCACGTGATCTGATTCAGCAAAGCCCAGCCATTTGCCAAGAGAATTTGCATTAAATGTTAAATGTGTTCTTTCCTTTTGTGCGCCTCTTTTCTTTTTCCAGAAACCCTTGACCTATAATACACTTGAAGGCCAGAATGTCAGTTTGAATGCCTGTTCTCCCATTTAATTTCTTCTTTATCATAAAAAAAAATAAAATAATTGGTAAGCGAATGCTCCTTATGTGGCTTAGGCCTAGTTGTCCTGGCAACGTGGCATTGCATATGTTGGCAATGATCTGCATTATATCTGCTGCACTATAAATACACCCGTGAATAAAGGGATTAATTAAGGAAAGTACAATCATTACAAACAGTCCAAACAGCTTGTGAATATAAGCAGTGAATGCAAAGACAGCATCAGTGTATGTTGCGCAGCACACCCGAGTGTGGCTGAAAGTGGCATATTTGCCTGTGAAGCATGTGTAGCAGTTGTGTTCAGGTGTATTTTTTGCTATCCGTGTCTACCCTTGTCTTTGGCACCTTCTCTCAGCTCAGATCTGAACATTTATAGATAAATTGTACAATCAGTGAAAGAGGTGATGGCACTCAGGTCTGCTTTATCCTTCTGCCTCATGGATGCTTTTGATACACAAAGCAAGAAACCTGCCTCTCTCTTACTTACGCTGGTTTTGACAATATTACTCAAGGTGTATTTTTCTATCTGTACCAACTACCAACATATCAATATACAGTCAATAATGTGCCGGAACCTGGGAGGTTTATACCCAACACAGCTACACAAAAGGGAGAGTGTTTAAAAATGAATGTTGAAGGCATTTGGTGAACAATGAGAGCTGAGGAATCATATTACATAGTTTGAATAGGATGTGATGTAACAAAAAATAATAATAATAATAAACGTGCTTTTGTGGCTCTCTCCTCATATCCCAGACAGGAGAGAGTGTATTGGCGAAAAGGCACACAAACTACTGCGAACAGTTCTGCATTACACAGAGAATCACACAGAAGGCCTACTTATTAAACTTTAAATGAGAGTCCCTGTCCCTGTCGTGGCCTTGATCACATAGGGCAGATGTGTAATGTGAACATCGCGATTATAGCAATGGGACTTAACTTTATCCCATTTGAAATAATCAGTATCAGTTCACCAACAATAATATTTCTGTAGGGTGAGTTTAAAATGATATAATTGCATCTATGAATGAAATGGGAACGTGGTGCTCAAGTAAAAATGAGTAAATGTAAGTGGGTAATGGGAACAGTGGAGAGATTATAAGGGACGGGGAGATGATGGGGAAGGACAGTATCGTGTGAGACGTTTCACGAACCTGTCTCACATTCCTGCGGAATTTTACATTGTTTGCCCTCTTTGGAATGCCAGTTAATATTGCTTGCCGTGTACCAGTTTTGATGGCTGAGAAAATATTTTAAGAATTTGTCACATTGCTCATTAACTGTGCCAATAACTGTTTCGTGCATTTTTTGGATACTATGGGGGAAATGGAAGAATATGTAAGCTTGTACTAAAGGAATGCTTTTTTAGGTAATATGCTGTTACCTTGCAAACATTTAAATTCAGTGGTGGATACTTATGCCGCATGAAATATTTTAAAATAGGATATATACTGTTAAAAAGCAGGATTAGTTGGTGATGCCTAATGAAAAAGTTTGTAAAACACTGAATGCAAGCTGACTGGCTGCATAGTTACTCCTTGTATGATATGTGATACAGCAGCTTTTCAAATGAAACTGAGCATGCTCCAAGACTACGATTCTCCACTCAGTGCCTCTGCATGCGAAAGTGTATCTTCAGATCTGTATACCAAATTTGTAGCATATTTGTATAAACCTTACTTAATGAATTTGTTTAAACACTGAGCGGTTTGTTTCCCTACAGCAAAGCTTTTTTGGATTTTAGTGCAATGAAAAATTGGAACACTGCTTATTATTTAAGACATAACATACCAAACCCATTGATTGGAACTGAGAGCCAACAACTCAATGATGAAACCTTTCTTAAGTCATTTTAATAACATATTAACATAGTTCAACTTTTGAGCCCCTATTTCTTCTGCCAAATGAAAATTGGAAAATAAATAAAAAATGTATAAAGTTTAGAACACAGTTATTAGGAATATATTTTTACAATCTTTCAGATGTTGATTTTTTGGATGAGTTAATCCCATTTGGGAGCCTTGTAATTTGTGATCAGTAGCTAGGACAAAACATAATTAAACTGACCAATGAGACAGCAGTAGTGTGCGTAGAGATTTATTTACACAATTATAAGTACATACAGTACTGGCCTTTGCTTAAAGTTTTTCTGAAGCTGATGGCCCTAATACTGTTCAGTGGAACAATCCCTGTTAGATCCCCATTTTAGATTCATGAAATGGTGGTTCTCTAAAACTCCTGTCATAGACATTATTTTGCAGTTAGCCTTTTTTTGCACCTTACGCTTATTTTTCATGTCACCAAATACTTGCCATGGTTAATTTTTAAATAAATATTGAGTTTTCCTTGAGAATGTCAACATTTTATTTCAAGTTGTAGTCCATATGCTTGTTATTAATGACCGGCAAGGTAAATACACAGTATTAATTATTTAAGAAATGATAGTAAATAACTATGGCTTAGTTATACTTAGATCATGTAAATAGTTTCTGTGTGAGATTATCAGTTCTGTTTTGCCATTGTTCTATACAATTTTGAATATTCTGTGTCTTATCAGACCTTGCGCTTGGATATGAAATTGAGAATTTGTTTTGTTCTTGTTTTGACATCTAAAAGCAAGACTGGATGGATTCACGGAGGTTAACCTCCTTTTCTAATCCTTGGTTGTTGTTTTTATTTTTAGATTCATATTAGCTGTTCAGTAATCATAATAACATCCAGAAATCAGCTGTTATTATTGCGTAAGTGAACTTCCAGAACGGTGATAAAAGACGAAGGAAGGCCTTTATTAAATGATTTGAAAACCATCTGTATTGCCCACAGGTTTATTGAAACTACTCGCAAAACTCTCAGAAGCTATTGCATGGACTAATAATGCAGGTTGGTTATTAGATACTTAAGCACATAGAGGGTGGAATCTTCCTTTTTAAATCTTCTGTCTGTTTGGCCAGTATTACAAAAAACCTGTATTATTGTACATTGACTTGGCTAAAGATGGATAATTGACTCAAGAATTTGAAAATGTGACAAGGTTTCTCAGCAACTCATTTGATATTTGATTTGTCTTTAAACTTGATTGCTTTCAGTTTACTAGAAAAAAATGAAATGTAAAATTATGTATGGTAGAATGTATATGGTATATATAATATACATATGTGTTTGTATGTATGCTTGTGTGTGTGTGTGTGTGTGTGTGTGTGTGTGTGTGTGTGTGTGTGTGTGTGTGTGTGTGTGTGTGTGTGTGTGTGTGTGTGTGCGCGCGCGTGTGGAGAAAGTGCATACAGTATATAACTGTAATTTCTTTCATTTATGTTGATTTCTTTTCTTTTTTTTAACTATTTTTTGTTGTTTGTTTTCAGTACGTGACAACGGGGGTTTGCCTGATTTCGATTTTGTATATTTTTATAGTCAGTACCGCTGTGGTTAGTTTTGTGTTGCTGTATATTTTAATATAATTGGTAAATTAAATAAAAGGACCAAGCTTTAGTGTCACTCATAATGCAGCTGGCAAAGCCAGGCTGCTGTGGTGTTTTCTCAGAAGTGCCATCCTTGTTCGGCTGCTGGAAGTCGCTCTGGGTTCTTCCATTTTGAGTAATTTTTATTGCTTACGTGTTTTTTCTGTTTTGTTGTTGTAATTATCTCACATTTTCTTAAACCTTGTAGCAAATAAAGTTTATTTGCAGTTGCATTTTGTGTGATCTTTACTGTGGGAATTCACTTTGGGATGAGTGCATTTAAGACTTTATTTAACTCACAATGTCATCATAAAACATTACCAGTCCCCGTTACACATCACCGACATATTTTACCGTGTCTGGTAACAGGCCTACTTATTAAATTAACGACACTTAATATGACACGGTAAAATAGCAAAGAGGGAGATCGCAATAACGGACTGTTATGTGTGCATGTGTTGATTTGATTACAAAGTCAGCGCTTGCAGTATATACATCGGGCCACTCTGGGGCACTGTTTGAATATGGTAGCACATTATGCAACGTACTGCTTGGTTGGCGATTCTACGGTAGCATGACGTAGGTCTCGCGATTGCACATTTCCCACTTTCCACATCTAGCATGGCCGCGCTGTATGAGGGATTCACGTTGTGCGGACTTGTATCAGGGCAGAACTTTCCTGAAACGTGCGTTCAAGGGGTTGAACGTGGCAACGATACAGACCATGTACTAGTTACAGACTCCGGGAGATCCGTAACAGTTTACAAGGTAAGTTAGTATCAAATTGATAATTTCTCCCAGTCTTACCGCTGTAGCTAACAAGCTGCTACATTGTCTCGTGTTGATCGTGACTACTGTCCCGGTTTAAAACACTAGCATACCTCGATAGCTCCAGGAATTCCTAGGAGTGATCGAAATGTGCCATCTCGACGGACGATGTTCATCAATTTACACAGTAGTCACTGTTACTAACAGTGTTAGCACGCATCATGTATTGAACTAACATAAACGTGCCATTGCTGAATGTTGGGTTACTTTTTGATGCTAGCGAGTTCGTTGATGTTATTATGCGTTACCATCGCAATATCGGCGACATGTAGTTATCAATAAACGTTATTGCTCCATCCAAAATACATAGATTACTGTAATAATGCTGTGGTTCCACAATATGCAGCCACCTGTATCACTGCACCAACTGGCTCTGACATTGCATTTGGTATTCTGTTAGCTAGTTGGCTGGTTAATTGGGATGCTGCTATTGCTATGTAGTGAGGTGGCGAACAAATCCGTCAGCTATTGCCTGTATTTTTGCACTTGGACGTCGATGTGTAATCCACGGCTTCTCCGACCGCGGTATCACCATCGTTTAACAAACGCTTGTTTTTTCAGGTGTCAGATCAGAAGCCTCTGGGTAGCTGGACAGTAAAACAGGGTCAAACGTTGACCTGTCCTGCGGTGCGCAACAATCAGACT
The DNA here is from genome assembly GCA_029718625.1 of Synaphobranchus kaupii. Lineage (NCBI taxonomy): Eukaryota > Metazoa > Chordata > Actinopteri > Anguilliformes > Synaphobranchidae > Synaphobranchus > Synaphobranchus kaupii. The sequence goes on from CM056379.1 coordinate 21,994,611, forward strand.
GGGGAATATGTGGTGGTCACTGATAACAAGGTAACGTTATAGAGCCATTTCATTTTACAGCAGGTCTCATCACGAGGGTTGTGCCGTATTAAGAAGGGGTAGCGTATTGTGCCCTATTTTTCTGTTATACATTTAAGTGCATTCTTTATGAGATATGGTCCAACTATTTATCTTCCCGTAATGTGTATAAATCAATTGCATTCTGCATCTCAGAGCATTCATTCTGAAAATGACACTAATTACCCAGCATGCGATTTTAATGTGTCACTACAGGTTATTAGAGTTTGGAAAGATGAGGACATCAATTTTGACAAAGTTTTCAAAGCCACTGTGAGTATTGTCCCGCTTGCAATTTTTATATGATCAGTGAGTTTAATTTTTCAATAGATATTTTGCTTTTACCTGATTTTTCTGTCTTCACAAAGAAAGCTGCTATCTGCATCTGTTGAGTTATGCTTCATTGCACACTAAAATAATTCATTTACAAACCACTATGACCACCAAACCACTACTGAAACGACCTTACATTAACTCTTCACCAAATCTAGTCTTTTCCACATCATGTGGGATAATCAACTACTTGGCCACGGGTAGTATATTATTTCAACAGTATTGGTTTTGTATCCACCCACTGGCGTATGCCTCAACCTAAACACCACTGTCAACTATTAAAAACTTAATCTGGTTGATGCCTGTGTTTGCCCTGACATTTTGTAGAAATCAGTTTAACTTTGAATCATCTTGTGTAGTTTTGATTCATTAGATGTGTATCTGTAATATATGATAGTTTGTGCTGCGTTTTCTGTTCCTCACCTTGTGTTCATAACTTTGCTATAATTGTGTGTGTGTGTGTGTGTGTGTGTGTGTGTGTGTGTGTGTGTGTGTGAGAGAGAGAGTGTGAGTGAGTGTGAGTGAGTGTGAGAGAGAGTGTGAGAGAGAGTGAGAGAGAGAGAGTGAGAGAGAGTGAGAGAGAGTGAGAGAGAGTGAGTGAGTGTGAGTGAGTGTGAGTGAGTGTGAGTGAGTGTGAGTGAGTGAGAGTGAGAGTGAGAGTGAGAGTGAGTGAGAGAGTGAGTGAGAGAGTGAGTGAGAGTGAGTGAGTGTGAGTGAGTGAGAGTGAGTGAGTGAGAGTGAGTGAGTGAGAGTGAGAGAAATGTAGCTTGCCTTGTTGCATCCTGCCGTGTCACTGCTCTAATGGTGCTCTCTCCCCTCTGCAGGTCTCTGCTGAAATAGTGAGGGTTCATGCTGTCTGCGATAGTGAGCCAGTGGTGCTGTTTAGCCGAGGAGCCGTGAGACTGCTGGATTCCCTCCTGGCAGCTCCACAGCAGCCCATAGAGGACGTCGTGTCAGAGGAGGAGGTCATCAGGTACAGTGCATTCCCTAATGTACACAACTCTATCCCCTCCGTCGCTGAATGTACAGGAGTTTCTACGAGTGGAGTGTTTTAATTAGTCCGAAGTTCATTTTTCATCATTTTAAAGAAATGGCTACATTACAGCACGGTTCAGTCCTGTAACCAGCCTGTCATGCCGCCGAGCTTCCATAGTGTTCATCTGGTTGCCACGGCACTGACCGTTGGAATGCCATGACAAGCGTGTGCCAGACTGACTGTTTCCGCTGGTCTCTCTTGTCCACAGGTGGAGCAGCAGCATTGTGGATGGGAAGCAGCTGGTCGTACTTTTTTCCACAGAACAGGTTAGACAAGTTGCTCCTGACACCTGTCAGTCTGTTGGCCCTCATTTCAGTCTATGGATGTAAATTTTACAATGGGGCATTGCTTTCATCTTGGCAAAAGCTGGCCTTTGTCCATCTCTCAATGGAAATTTTCACTGTTCTGTCGCAGAAAGGGAATCATTTCCTGTATCTTCAAAGATTCAGCCCAAACTCCATACAGAAGTACAAACTGGAAACTGAGGGAACTGCCGATCATCCAATAAGTTTCTCTGCATCTGTAAAGGATTCAAATATAAATCTTCTGTATTTATGTAAGTCTCTGGGGTTTTTTTTCTTCTTTTTTTTTTGCAGTCCCGTATTATTTATTTTCCAGAATATCACTATTTAGATATTAAATAAAATACATTTGAAGTTGCATGCTATCAATGTACTCTCACCTCTGTAAAAGAATGTTTCTGCAAATTAAATTTAATAATCAATAGTTTTTGTTCAGGTGTGCAATAACTTCTGCAGGCTAAATTGTTGTAAGCAAAGCATGAAACTAAATGAGGTGGTCTCTGAGAGTGTTCACTCAGCCAGGCTTTGTGTGCGTGTGTGCGTGTGCGTGTGCGCGTGTGCGTGTGCGTGTGTGTGTGTGTGTGTGTGTGTGTGTGTGTGTGTGTGCGCGTGTGCGTGCGCTTTTTTTTAACAGATTCCAATGGCTGTGTGTACCAGAGCATGGTCCAGAGGCACAGGGCGCTGGGGGAGGCGCTGCAGAGCCTGCCCCGGAGCCTGCTGCTGAGCCTGCCTGTGGGTGAGGGGCACCTGGCCTCGGCAGCCCTGCTCTCCCTGGACGAGGCCCACGTGGCTGTGGTGGGGGTCCCCCACCCCTCTGCTGGGGCTGGGAAAGGTGAGGCGCTCTCTGTTCATATGCCTATATGCACACGCACACCCGCAGGCACGCACACGCGAATACATACACGCACGCACATACACATACACACACACGCATCAAGATTATAGGTGCAAGAAGCCCAAGCACTGCTGTATACATGCGCTCATGGTCTGTGATATGTGGAAAAATTTACATTTTCCAAGTACAGATGGTCATGGTTGTTATTCCCCTTCTTTTGCTATTTTCCAGTGTTCCTACGGGATCTCAGCTTGTGTACAGCTTGTCTTTTCTGCTTCATTATCCGCCAGTAGGGGATAATGCCGCTTATTCACTCACTCCTTTAAAAGGCCTCACCACAGGAGCAGCATCACATAATGTCTGTAGCACACAATGTTAAAAAGGCCATATGCTTAACATATTTCATATTTATACGTTGCACTACTTCAGACTAAAGAACTTACTTTCTTAGGAAGCAGTGACTTCACAAAATTCAGTAAACTCACTCTTTTCAGTAAACTCACTCACTTTTTATTATTCCAGAGCCACATTTACTATGTATTTATTACATGCTTTCTGTTGCATTAAATTTCTCAAACAATTTAACATTTGAAGCACTGATTATTTGTAACTGCTGTAAACTATGTACTGATTATTTGTATAAAGGTGGCATACTTATACAATATTGTTAGACTTTGGAATGGAATTGTGGAACTTCTACGGTGTCTTCTCTGCACTTAACATTGCTGTTCTTTAATGGTAGAGGTGCCATCTGTAGTGTAAGCTCTTGCTTATTTTCCTTCTCTCACAGACTACCTGTGTATATGGAATACAAACTTCCAGACCCTGCAGGCAGGCAAGGAGATGACGGGGAGAATATTTGGACAGGTCAGGGTGGTAGACTTTAGTTCTTTACGCACTTCTGGTGTATGGCACTGGCATATACTTTTTGTAATGGTGTTTAATACCTGTTATGGATCCCTCCACAGCTCTGGGGTTATGCAGGGAAGCTGTATGTTCCCCATGGGAAGTCCCTTACTGTCATTCCCTACGAGGTTCAGCGGTCCTCTCTTGCCACGGCCCTGGGGAAGCTCAAACAGTCTGGGACGGAGGGTGAGCTGTTTAACTCCTGCCGTGGGCAATGCTGCCCAAGCTCACAGATCATGACATCACCGGGACCTCCTGTCCCATTTACAGCTGATCCACACACCATAAACATAGGCCTACCTGCACACAATATCGCCTAGTTTGATGTCCTCGGAATAAGCAGTACTGCACAGACCGTATACATCTGCAAGAGTTCTCTGGGTTCTCTGAGGATGACTACAATGAATTGTAATTGAATTTGTTAGGAATACATTTAAAGTCAAGTCTTGAGGGAAAAAACAAGCATGGAGGAAATGTAATTGAGATTTGTACGCGTTTCTTAAAGGAGCTCCTGTGTTGTCATGGAGTTCCCTGCTCCATGGAGATGTGGCCCAGCCACAGAGAGCCGTTCGAGGGGTCGAGACACGGAAGAGCGTAAGACTCACTGCTTTACTATTCTTCTGAGTGCAATGTGTGAATGGAAGGATTGTCTGCAATGGTTTGAACATAGGCCACATACCTGTACAATACTGTATTGTATGGGCAGCGTGAGTCTTTCCTAATCAAGCTGTTTTACTCCATTTCCTTAGTTACAGAAGCTCTGATGAGGGGCACTGTTGTGATTTATTTTTTTTGTCTGTTTTTCTCGTTTTCTTCATAGAAAATAAGTCGTAAGAGTCAAGCAACCTCTGTCCTCACCGTCGACCAAGTACTTGAGCGAATAACGGTAAAGAACAAATGCGCTCAACGCATGATTTCCTGACCTCTGTCGTCAACGCCATTACTTGTGATTGGATTTTGTGCCGTTGGTGTCCATTTTGAAGTTTTAGTGCGATCTTCTCTCTCCGCCCTGCTCAGACCGCTCCAGAGGAGGAGGTTCAAAGGGAGGTGGAGATGTACCTCGCCACAGCCGCCCCTCCGGGCCTCCAGCTCACCGTGGGCCGCGTGGCCTCTCAGCTGGTGGCACGCAGCCAATCAGAACCCACCTTCTACCCCCACAGCGCCCTGGTGCAGCTGGTGCACACGCACTGTCTCTGTCACAGGTAAGGGTGTATCAGTACCCAACCCCTCGCACTACTGGGGTTCCACTTTGGACATTGAGATATAAAAGAAAAGGGTATATACAATGTAGGCCAGAAGAGAAACAAGAGCAGAGCTTAGGTTTAGAATAGCAAAATGGTGTTATCGCATCAAAAATGTACACCACATCGTCTTAAATTCCAACCATGCTATCAAATGTATTTAAAGTAAAACCTGATTCATGTGAAATGTGAAATACCTGTTTACAAGGTCATTTCACAGGTAATTGAAACGTATTTTGTTTGTTTCTTTGAATGATTTTGATCTGCTAAGAGTAATAATTTATTGTAAGATCATGTCAGGACAGACGTTGTAAATGATTTGTCGGTATTTTTATATTCCAAAGCGGGGAGAGTTAGACCTTAAAAGTGTTGAGAAGCATTTTTCCTTTGAGTAAACCTTCCTATGCCTTGTCCTTTTACATCATCGATGACACTTGACCATTTACTGTTTGTTCTGCAGTGTTTGTCCTGACCTCCTGATGGTTGCTCTCGAGAGGAAGGACTACTTCCTCACACAGCTCTGTCTGCAACACTTCCCAGACATCCCAGAGGCTGTGACCTGCGCCTGCCTCAAGGCCTTTATTAGGTGAATATCAGCTGTCACTCGCAGCCCAAAGCCACGCCCAGGTACAGAGTGGCCAGAGGGCATTTTTAGCTGTACTTGCATCAGTTTGCTAAGGAAAGTATTTAACAAGGTGCAATATATGTGGAAGGTACAAGTATCCTGGGGGAGGAAAGCCAGGCATGCGTACGTAAGTTTAGTCAGCCCTGGAATACAGATTGGTGTTGTTTTCCATCCTGTCCTTAATTACCACTCTCAAAACACTGATTCCAGTGCATTTCCTGTCTTTGGAGGTTTGGTATTGTGTGCTTCCCTCCTGTTCTCCACCCCTACGTTCTCTACGTTCTCTAAGTTCTAATTCAAACGCCTCCCCTGCTGCTCTCGCTAGTGTTCCGGACGGTGAGCTCGAGGAGGTGAGCGTGGAGCTGGACAGCGTGGCTTTCATGGAAAGCCTGGTATCGGGGAGCAGCAGGGAGGAGGGCCTGCGGAACGGCTTCAGCCCCGTCCCTCAGGAGGAGGACAGCTGTGACGCTCGGATCGCCGCCTCCGGGCCGGAAAAGGCCCCGGGCTGGCAGACCTGTGAGCCCACCTGCCCAGTGGGACTAAAGAAGGGTGCGCTGCTGTATCCTTTAATGGAAATTCTGACCAGTGTGCAAAGGGTCCTGTCAGACCTGCACATACTTAAGGGCCATTGTGTAAACTGCCTTTCACTGTTGAGTTTTTCTTTTCTTTTTTTTCTGAAAATGGTGGTCATTCAAATCCTAGGAATTGCTATGAGCTCTGGTTGTGAATCCCAGCGCTTGTTGTTGAGAATTTGACTAGATCAGTAATGTGATGGGTTCCTTGACTACGGGCTTCAGGAATGAAATCCTGCAGACGGCGTACAGTGAGAACTTCCTGCTCCCGCATTTGAAGGACCTCACGGCGCAGCAGGTTATAGTGAGTGTCTGTCGGTTGCTTCTGTGAGGTTGTGCGCACTATCCAAAGGTGGCATTGTTGAGGCACAAGGACTGTGGAGAATGTCTGTTTTCTCACATTGATATGAACCCCCCCCCCCCTCCCTATGTGTTCCAGCTGTTTCTCCAGTACCTTAATTTCCTCTATTTGAAGTGTTCGCAAGATGACAGTTCACAGAAGTCTGGTTTAAGATCACCTACAATTACGCAGGTTTGTACATAGACGCACATTCTCTGTGATGTTTAAGCCTGTGTTGGATTTTGAGTTTTATTGTATTTCTTTTTTGTAGATCATGGACTGGGTTGGCTTGTTGCTTGACGCTCATTTCACAGTATTGGTAATGGTTCCTGAAGCAAAGGAGCTGCTGTCCCATCTCCACAAGTTTGTAAAGTCACAGGTATGTTTTTCTAAAGAATCTTTTTCTCTTCTTTTTGTAATTTGCCTCCTAACCCGGGGCTGTATATAATATATCCAATTCCCGCCCCAATCTGGCATGTCCAACTATCAGCAACTGCAGCCGTGTTCTATGCATGGACCACCCTTCGGGAGAGCTGGGACATGCACGGTTCTCCTCCGAAACACGTGGTGTCGAGCTGCTGCTTTTCACGCCGCAACTAAGCTCATAGAGCGGCATTGGAGGAGGGACCTTTCATATGTGGCTTTTGCATGCAGGTTTACGAGCGCCCTTTCGACCAGCAGGGGTCGCCCAAGAGCGATGAAACACTGAACCCTGTCCAACTGAACCCTCCCATACCCTTGCCGACGCAGGCACCTATTGTGCGCCACCCTATGGAGCTTCCGGCCACAGTCGGCAACGGCACAGTCTGGTTTCGATCCGAAGCTGTGAGGCTCATCCATGCACAACAGCATGGTGCCTTAACTGAAAGAAGGCAGTAGGCTAGTGTGTGTACATCCAACTCAATTTGGGCTCAGGTGCAGGCCAAAATGAACAACTAAAAGTAAAAAGGAAAGAATCGTGTAATTTTATTGATGCAACATTTCGACCAACAAAGGTCTTCGTCAGGCAAAACTTACGAAGACTTTGTTGGTCAAAACGTTGCATAAATTTACACATTTTGGGATCTTATAATTTCAGTGTGTGGCTATTCTTTCTTTTTTTCCTTAACCGAATGAGCCATCCAGCAGTTCTATTCTAAGGAATCTTAAGAATAGAAATCGTTTATTGTCATCAAGTAGGTGAAATGGGCCATATTACTATATGGTAGAGGTAAAATATTGTCCAGATAAATGTATTATTTGACCAAGCTTCAGAATCTGGTCTCTCCAAAAAAAACTCACCTACAACTTGTTGAGAACACAGCACCATTAAATAGAACCAAAAATAGAACCATCAAATGGAACCAAGAAGGAGCACACATTATGCCAGTAGTCAAGTCATTACTTTGGTTGTCTGTGAATTGTAGAACTGATTTAAAAATTATCTTGCATGTTTTAAAGCAATTGCAAAGGAAATGGTTCAGTGTCAGAATACTTAACTGACCTTTCAGTAAGATACTTGGCCCAAGGTTCCCTCAGAACAGTACATGTTGGCTTTCTTGATGTTCCTGAGGTACAGTACAGGAGAAATGGGGAGGTTTTATTTTGTTTTTTTTGCACCTAACTGTGGAGTGCCCTACTTTAGCAGATCAGAGGAAACCATCCATTTAAGGTTTTAAAAAGCAACACGAAACGCACCTTTTTATGATTTATTTTAAATTACGTTTATTTTCTCAAATAATTTGTACTTAAGTCTTCATTTTACCTATACATCATCTGTCATGCATTGTTCCAGTATATTATTAATTTCTGTGTATTTAATTTCTCTTCGTTGCGTTGTTTCATTTTATTTTCACTGCAACTATGGCAAGTTATTACTACGTGTGCAATTTCAGCTACAAGACGGCAGGAAAGTTGCTTTGTAATTGTGTAGTCGTCAAGTGAAAGTAAATGTGTTTCCTCTATTTACCGTTTGTTTCAGGTTAAATTGTTCTCTGAACTGGGTAAAATTCAAGGGAGCCTTCAGGAGCTTCACAAAGTCAAGCCGTCTGAGGACGTTGGCCAGTACTCCATCGAAGTGATCGAGCTGTTTTAAAGAAAATAAATGTACAGATTCCTTTTAATAAACAATGCTGCTCTTTACCCTAATCATTTTCATTTACTGTATGGTTGTGTACTCTTTGCAGCTACCGCACCACTTAAATCCCCCACACTCTGATGTCCTCACCCATTATTTAAAATCAAGGTGGTTAGCCGGTGATTTATATTCCTTTGAACCTATTCCAAAAGCATTCACAATTGAATTGTTGGTTGTGTACAAGCGGACATGAGAGCCATGGTTTCCCCCTACAATATTTTTTTCATCTGTGTTTTTAACTTCTCTTAAACTGAATGCATTGTATTGGTGTATTTTATGAGAATATTTCTTCCCTCTTAAACCATATGACGTCAAAGTCTGAAAGCTGGACTATTGGAGCGTATCTTTATAGTTTTATACCACTTTTATCTATTGGAAGTCAAGTGAATCTCTTAAGAACTGTCCCCAATGCTTGCTTCAGCCTGTTTTTAGTGAATGAACATGTTCTACTGTTGTCATTTTAAATAAACGAGTTGTCTGGCTTTTAAGGTTGTTTTGTTTTAATATACTTTATTTTCATTGTTTTATAGTTCATACTTTTCGTGAGTTTTACTAGCGAATTATGACACGAGTATCACCAGTACTCGCCCCACATTTGGAGCGCTGTCCATAATGAGTGTCTCATAGAAGCCTATCTTCTGTATATCTCACAATGAGTAGGCTTCTCCAAGAATATAATTGTTTATATATTCTTTCAATCGCTGTTCACTTCGGTGCCACTGAGAGGTGCTATTTCTCACGTCTGAACAGTGTCGAGATTAATTGCGGTGTACTGTTAAACTGTTTTGCATTGCTTTAAACAACTATGAAATCAGACTAAAGCCGTGAAATGCTTAAAGAACTAGGCATTGGGATGAACTCGGTGTTTGCGAGTGTCGTAGTTTTTTTTATTATTTCTTGTAAAATGGTGCAAAACGACGTAGTCGGCAGGATTCGAACCTGCGCGGGGAGACCCCAATGGATTTCTAGTCCATCGCCTTAACCACTCGGCCACGACTACAACACATTTTAATTCCCACCTTTATTGTCAGTTCATTGATGGTTTTTGAACGAATGTTCAAATGTTTGATGTTTTATATGATGCAAGGTAGCGAGCTACGTAGTTAGGCTACTGAACTGAAATAGTTTATCATGGAAACCCTTGCATTACAATGCTATTAGTTACGTAATTAGAATTATTGCATCATCCTCGAGTAATGGGAGTGCTTTTAAAAGCATTTGTTGGAATATTAATACGCTGTACGTTTTCAATCTTATATCAGATGACAGCGATTTCCCACCTAAGTTTAGCTAGCCAGCGAGCGAATTCGTTTAACCATTATCCATACTGAAAACATTCCCCCGACTGCCAGGAAATGTACTGATGTATTAAGGATGCGTTCTTATGTAGTTCTCTGTTAATAGAACAACCGTGTCTGTGTCACGCCGGCGAGGTACCTGGGGTCAACTGGATATTTGAAAAATTCATACATTTACCCGACTAAACTGGCTATCGAGCAAACTAAAAGCGCTATGGCGGGCTGGCGCATTCAACAGCTAACTTTCTAGCTTCCGCTTGCTCGGTATCGAGTACATTTACTAGCCACTACGTAATTCTGACAAAAAAAGAAAAGCTGCGCGTTACATTGTATCCATTATAATTTCATAAACGTAGTTACATTTAAACACGAACTCCGTCAAGTCTCTCGTTTCGCCCACCACTATTTAAATTAAAATATTACTTTTGTTGTCCCAAAGGATTTGTGGGCCAAATTGTGGCATCTTAGTAAGCAGCGCGATGCTGACCACGCAGTTAAGTGATGCCTGTGAATCTGTTCTACTACCTGCCTTAAAATCTGCCTTATTAGTCAGTATTTTGGTGAAGTGGAACGCAGGAACTTTTATCTTGAAAATTATACAGTTTTACTGTTGCTTGAAGATCCATTTTCAGCATCCATCTGATTAGATCCTCCAAGCGTAACTTGGTCAATAGCTACCCGTACAGCATCGAGAGTTGGGCACTTTTCAGGGGTTTTCAGATATAACTCCAAATAACCATAGCCTACTCACAGTCAAAACAAACATTTTTTAATTATTACCCTTTGACCTCATGTAAACACACAGAATTCAGATATAACAACGTAGTCACATAATAAAATCCCAGAACGTGGGTTATTCAGTGTTTTTAATAGACCAATGGCAAAGAAGTCTGACGCTGCAGGACCAACACAACAGCTATTAATACAGAAGAAAATAAACAGGCGAAGGGTGCGGCCTTGTTGGACATAAAATGTAATTTATTGTGCTGTAGGCAAACTCGGATTCAGACCGGGGAAAAAAAAACTTTCTCTGCACAATAAGGGAATTAGCTAATGCTAATCAAGTTATGACAGCCAGTCCACAGCACAGATCATCTACTCAGCTAATCAGTGTGTTTGGAAATGGGCCTACTTAGGCTACTTGGTACCTCATTCAGCCATTCTGCCTTCTTCTGTCTACGTTTTCAAGGGACCAATCATTTAATCATTTCCAGACTATGTAGAGTCATTTTGTCCACCAGCTATGTAATCATTACCTTTCAGATGTATTCTAATGGCCTTAAACCCTCATTTGCAAGTCAAACACAGGATTTAGTGTTTATTCTTATCCTAATTCTTACGCATACTACTCAATTAGAGGTCTTTCCATCATATTAGCCCTAGTGGGACCGCCCATTAGTCACAGTAGCCGAAGGTCACTATTACCTGATGGAGCCTGTTTTTTTTTCTTCTTTGGATTCATTTTTCCTGGATTAATCCCGCCCATTTTGTGCAACCCAACCAAAGATTGCATATTTGTAATCCACAGAGATACAAGTCAAATTGAGGTTAACGGCCAAGTTGAGAACCTGAAGGATGTAACATATTTGTATTTCTGATTCTGTTCCATAAAGGTCAAACAAAACCTCTAAAAATACTCCAAAAATAAACCAAAGAATGACTTTTATCCAAAGACTGCTGTCCTTGACCTACAGGTTGTGAATAAAGAAATGATGTACATTACATTAAAATCACTTATCTTACACTCTTATCCAGAGCAACATACAGAACCGGAGAACATCAGTGTAACTCTGAGGAATACAAAAATGTGACATCACTAAGAAGGCACAGAGGCCCATTAATAACCAATACGTGTAATGTTAACCTAACAAACAATTTCTATTGTAACTAAAGAAAGTACCACTTGACAGAAAACCTATCTTTACACAGCTATATTATTCAAGGGAAATCCAAAGAAAGAGAAAAAGAAAGGTTATCTAAAGGAGGGTCAGGGGGCCATGGTGCAATCTGAAGAGGTAAGTCAAGTCAATACAAGGGATGCGGGTGTGGTTTATGCACTACTTTAGAAAATAACATCCCAGTCTGCAGAAGGTAACATAAAATTCCAAGACATGCCTGATTGCCTATAATTAAGGCTGGGTGCATAAGGAGACTTCAGTGACACAAGGTAAGAGTCATGCTCAGGTCATTGCTAATTAGCTTTCTAACATTTGGTACCTTTTAATTTCAAGCTTCAGATGCTTTTAATGTGTTTTTGCTTTGAAGATCTGACACTTTGTTTCTTGAACTGATCATAAACCATTTGTATCTCCTTCTGTTAGTGCTGTATTTCATTCCTACAATTCAGGATCTATTATTGCCTGGAGACAGCGCGTGCGGGCCTAAACGTGTGAATGCGGGTAACTGACTGACTGACTGACTGGTTGGTTGATTGACTGGTTGGTTGCCTGATCCCCCGATGTTGAAAGCGATTGCGATTTTGAGTAATTACGGTAAAAGTTTTGCTGTCTAACTCCCCGTCCCGTTTTATGAGTACAAGTTGTAGCACCCAAAAATCATGAATGAACAACTGTGGATATGTTTAAAGATATTTTATATGTATTTTGGAATGTCAAAACCAGTTTTTACGAGTCGTATTGTCTTGTAAATTTTACTTTAACAAATCAACATGAGTTTGTCGCTGTAGCTGGCTATGTAGTTAAGCTGGGTGGTGCTGTGGCTTAGTGTGTAGGATAAGTGTGTCACTTCACAGCTTCATGCTGCAGAGTATCTGTGTCTGTGTGGAGTTTGCATATACTTCCCAAGCTCATGTTGGTCTGGTCTGCTCTGCTTTCCTCCCACAGAACGTCCCACAGAGACACCTTATCTAGGATAAATGTCTTTACACTGTTGTCCGTGTGTCCTGTGGTAGACTGGTATCTTATCCACAGTGTTATCTTGCCTTCTGTCCTGTGCCTATAGTGGGTTTTGCTTTGGGAAACCTCAGGATAATATAAAAAACTATTTCACAGTAACTAAACCAGTGATTTCCCTACATAAATTATATTTTATATTTTCAAGATAACAAATATATATGTGTGATTTTACATTAAATTACATACATTTTTGGTGATTAATGACCCCTGTGTCAAAGTTGTATAATTTCCAATGCATCATTGATTTCTATTATTATATAGAGTATTTACTGTATGTTCTCATTTTCTTTTTGTTAATATTTAACTGCGGACAATGTATCAAGAACACTATAAACAACATTTAAATCTGATCCCCACTTTGAAATGTGTAAAAAGGAGACAGACTGGTTCTGAAAAAACTACTCAGCTGATGAAGAATTTAAGATGTTTCTCAACATTTTTAAGACTTGCTCTTCTTTTGTGAAGGCAGTGTGACCTTAAGTAAGATTCAGAAAAAATCAGAAGAACTGGGTATATTGGTAGCTGGAGGCCCTTGATGAAGACAGGTACTGGAGATGAAAATGAGCTTTCAACATTATCGATTACAATGGATCAGATTTCAACCAGTGAAAATCTTAGGTGACTGAGGGACACAAAGTATATTGAAAGCAGGTGCTCTCACACAGGTGTGGCACCTGAGCAATTAACATCCCAGTAAAGAAATGCTGGCCATGCCTGGTTGGCTATAATTATGGCTAGCATGGCTATAAGATGGGACTTTAGTGGATTTTAAAGAGTAATGATTGCTTGGGCATGTTTGGCAGGAGCTTTACTGATGGAGACAGCTCAACTTGATGATGTTTTGAGAGGAACTGGGTCTAAGGTGATATTTGACTGGAAGCACATAGTCCTGGATCATAATGTCTGTGCCATTAGTTAGAGGTGCAACGCTAAACAGAAAATAAGTTGTAAATCAATCGATGACAAATTTCAATCTAGGGTCTGAGCAGGCAGTTTTTATCATGAGCAGTCTATCAAGAACTCTACAGAGTGGGATACCATAGTCTGGTTGCAGTGCACAAACCACTCATGACACCTGGCAATTTTTGCATTTGCAAGTACAATGGTGCAAAGAGCACAAGCAATTGACTATTGAGCAGTGGAGAAATGTTATATGTTCAGATGAATCATCCTTTAGCATATTCTCGATAAACGGAGGAGTGCATGTGTAGTGCCTACTTCAAGAAGAATACATGCCTAAGTGTTTTGTACCAATAGAGAAGAGTTCTGGCAGTTTGATTAATGTTGTGGATTAATGTTGTGGGGTGTATTTTCCTGGCATGGTTTGGGTGCACTTATCCCCTTAGAAGGCAAGATCAATGTACATCATTACTTCATGATTTTCCATGATCACCTGCATTCCATGTTGCAGCATTTGTTTTTTCCTGTATGGAGGAGTGTATTCCAGGATGACAATGCCCACATACACAGAGCATGCGTGGTCAACGGTTTGACGAGCGTGATAAACATATTATGCCATGACCTTCTGAGTCACCAGATCCAAAGCCAATCAAGCATCTATGGACGATTCTGGAATTATGTCTGCAACAGCATTTTCCATCTCCATCAACGGGCATTAGTTGATTAACTTCCCCATGGAATAATTGTGCCACTGCCCAAATTCTGCCCCTGCTGCAGAATTCCAGACACTGGTAGATTCTGTGCCACAGTGGATACAAGCTGTTCTTGTGACACACTAAGCCCAAAGCCCTAATACGTGACTTCAGTGTTGGTGTTTCCCTGTTGGCCATTACCTGTATAGTATACTTGTACAATGCATTCTCCCTGAGAAATGAATGAATAAATATACTAAAATGTTGAGTGGCTATTTTGATGTGTTTTTTCAAGGTATTTGCTAAGACTGATAAAAAAAATTTTTTTTTTAAAGTATGACTGATAATATTAAAATGAAGACAAATAAAAAATACATAGATTAACAATTTGGGAATATGCCCAGTGTAGATACTTTTGAATCAATTAATAATTTTGTGGCACCAACACTAATTTGATTTAAAACTGCTGCAAGGACTTTTTCATCTTTCTAAACTTGCCTATGAAATGAAAGAATATTAACAAGCTATTAACTTACCGTCCATGAAAAAAAGCAGCCAACTAGTCATCCATGCATTTGGATGAAAATAATTTTTCATGTGCGAGGCGCAGGGCTTCTGCGATGTATTTGGTATTAGAGAATGCATTAAGGATACATTTGGGAATAACACCTGGATAAAAACATTGATAGTCTCAGAAAATGAATACACAGGGCGGGCTTTTATTTTGGTAAACAGTAAAAATGAGGACAGATTTTTTCCTTAACATATATTGGACAAATACAGATGAGGCAAGTTTTCAAGACAAACTTTGTTTGAGTGGACTTCATTTTTCACTGTGCTTTGTGAGGGACCAGGTTTTCAATGACACTCGTGTTCCATATTTTGTCAGCATTAGATTGTAGGGTGTTGCTTAAGAATGCATAAAACGGTGAAGATCTGATACTGGAAAGCTTTCGCAATAATGTTACCACTAGATGTCAAAGTGAAGATTAGAGTGTTCAGAGTAGGCTAGAAATACTTTGAGTAACATTTCTTTTTTATATAGACATGTTTAATTTTTTACATTTATTTGTGTAATCTTAACAGTTACTTTACTGAATATTAATAGGCCTACATCTGACATAAAGAATAACTTCATCTATTTTTCATTTCATGATCAATTTTTCCAAATGGTATCACTAGCCAGAGACTCTGGTGAGCCAAAGGGACACAATGGGCCAGAATGTAATTCTCTCTAGAAGACATTTTCTTAATTAATGGACTTTCTAATGATCAGCTGGAAATGGTAAAAATCCAAATATATCAATCAATCAGACATATAAGAGTTGTCACAGAGTGCAATGTGCAACAGTTCTCTCCTACAGTAAAATAGGAATTAGAAAATAATTTACAACCCTAAGACTACCAAAAGACTTATTATGGGGTGTCAGTGTAGTATAATCGGTAAGGAACTGGGCTTGTAACCGAAAGGTTGCAGGTTTGATTCCCAAGCAGGACACTGCCATTGTACCCTTGAGCAAGGTACCACACCTGCATTGCTTCAGTATATATCCAGCTGTATAAATGGATACTATGTAAAAAATGCTTTCAAAAGTTGTGTACGTCGCCCTGGACAAGAGCGTCTGCTAAATGCCTGTAATGCTATTCATTAACTTATTGATGCTTTGTTCATTTTGGTTTTCCTGGAAATTCATTGCTAATTGCTAAACAAAAAGATGAAATGATCGAATCAAGAAAATATTCACCCGGAGAATAAAACCATTGCACTCCATTTGACAAACCTCCTTAACAGACTCAAAATGTGGAAGCCAATTGTAATTATTTCCGTTTTTATTGACAAAATTTTGTGTTTACTGAATATCATTAAAATCCATACAGCCTAAACATATTTCAATATCAACAATAAAATTTTTTTTTTGATGTTTCGTAGTGCTGAGTTCTTTAACCAGAAGAGGTAGCTACGGGACAGAGCTTCATTCATCCGTTTCACATTCCAATCCATAGCAAATTGCCGTCATACAACGTGCTGTAGAACGCTACTGACCTGTAAATGGAATCAATAAAGGACTCAAGGTGTCGGTGCTTGTAGGCTACTGTCCGTGTTTCAGGTTTACGTCAATATTGGACATAAACACATTTCGAAAACATTACAGGAGCTGGTTTATAAAAAAAACAAACGGTAATCTTTAACTTAATTGTTGGGATAATGTTGTAGGTACTCTGGATACAACATTTTGACTTAAAATAGCTCGTTATGTATATACGTTTTCAAAACGTTCCAGCCGTTTCGAAAAACGTATTAGCTTTATTTTGAGCCGTCAATAAAGAGGCTTGTACACACAGGGACTTGTACCGACATCTCTTTTTTGATTGGGTATAATCTTGACGTACGGTGACATGGTTTTACTGAATGTTTTTGTTTTCATAACAGAGCAGGTAGCGAAATATCGTTTCATAATAATGTACGTATAGCTCGCAGGACCACTGTATTTACTCTATTTTCCAAATTCAAGAAAATGTACACAGACGGTGAACTTTTGCATAGCTTTATTGGAAATAATATGTAAGCGTAAATAAACAATCGCGTAAGCGCCGAGCTTGTATTGAGCTAACATGGCCATCACATCAGCGCGGAGTCTTAGCTGTTTCGCTCATGGTTTCGCTCCTATTGTAGAGTAGGGATCACGTGACCCTCGTACTAGGCCTGCTGTCTGTTTTCAGTGGAGGGAGAGAGAGGAAGAAAAATGGCGACTGTAGGCGACCCGGAGCGGGACGCCGGCCATTCTGTTTGAGCTTTCTCTCGCTAACTGAGTCCGGGGCTTCGTGGGACTACTTCTCGGTTATCTACGGAGGTTCAACTACCAGGCGGTACCCGTTTTCCCGGGTTTACGTGGGCGAGTCGCGCGCGAAAACTGAAATCGGAAAATAATACATTTGTATCTATATAATGAGGGGGAGAAGAGGCAGGCCGCCTAAACAGGCGCTGATGCAGGAGCCTTCCCCCGGGCCGGTCCGCGGTTTGAGACCCAGGCGAGGATTGCGTGGAAAGGGTAGAGGTACGGCCGATGTCGAAATTGCGACTCCCAGGAGGGGAAATTACCACTCCTCGAGAGGCAGGAGGAAAGTGGGATCAACCACGACATCAAGGGGTAGAGGAAGAGGCAGGGTTGCAGGCAGCGGCGGAGGAAGAGGGAGACGGGCGGCAAGCAAGGTGGTCTACGATGACCATGAGAGCGACGAAGACGAGGATGCAGTTAGCTTGAGATCGGAGGAAGACGAGTTTTTACACGAAGAGCCCGTATCGGATGAAGAAGAGGAGGCCTTGGACGACGAGTCCGATTACCTGGAGGAAATACCCGATGAAGATGATGCCAGCTACTGCACTGAAAGCAGCTTTCGGAGCCATAGTACGTACGGCAGCACTCCAGGTAAATCTAGGCAAAGCTTAGCTAATTTAGTCACGCATAAAAATGAGACGTGGTGAGCACAGGGCAATGCTAAACAAATGAATAATAAATTACAGGAGCGATTTTTCACAATATGCACATTGCTAAACATTGCAGGAAGCTGCATTGTTCAAAATGGAGAATGCACTCCTAAGCAGGCCTGTGCTTATTGAGATCCAGGACAGAGTAGATCCCGCTGCCGCTAGCCTAGCTAGCTAACTGGCTAACGTTATCAATACGACTATCAGCGATGTTGTGCTGAAATTAGCGACCACCCCTTGCACTCCAATATGGACATAAATTTTTTTTTTGCAATGAATGCATTTAAATTTCCTATTTAACCCGTTGGTGGAATAGATGGCTGTAGTGTAATATAACACATTGTAACCGCACTAGCTAGCTGTAGCTCGTTAGCTAACGTACCTAATGCTTTGATAATATTCACTTGGCGATATTTTCTGGACCAGTTTCTTAGCTGAGATTCTTTTCTCTTGGTCTGAGAATTTAAAGTTTCTCTACATCTGCACATTAATGTGTACTATTTTCTGCCGTATTTCCCATTAATAATTCCTTTGTTTACGTGTATTTGACGGCGCAACATCGCTATCGTTAGCTACTAAAAATACCCCTAACATTATATGTAGTATCGCTTGAATGAAATGCTCATATCGGCATAGCAAGTGAGCAAAAGTTTGCATCGACTAACGTTAGATGATGTCTGTAAAAAATAAATAGCCGGAGAACATAGTTATTTTTCAATTGGTGGAACTTTTCCGTTTTGCGAAATTTTGTAAGAGGTGCATTATCTCTTTGGAAAAAGAACATGATTGAGTCGTGCACTATTCTGCGAAGCTATACCTCATTAGCTAACATTAGCTGCTTTTAGCCCGCTAGCTTGCTAAGGCAAATGACAGGATAGCATGCGGCCCTTTGTTTTGAAAACAGGCGCTTCTATTTCACCTGTTGCTGATGGGAGGGAGGGCTCATTATGATTACTTGGCAATATTTTAGCAGAGGTGGAAATCCAGGGCACATAAAGTAAAAGTCCTTCCCGGTATTTTGCTCCAATCACCTGGATTTTCTAATTAACATAATCCTTCAGCGAGTAGGTAGAACTAATTGGTGAAATCAGCTGGCTGAGTCTATGGATGGGAGAAACACATGGTAGGACTTTTACTTTATGTCCCCTGGATTTCCACCTCTGTATTTTAGTTTCTTATTAATAGGTGAAAATAACATTTAGTCACGTTTTAGGAACAAAATGTTTCATTTAGTCTACGTTTTTAATGTAACTTAGGATAAAATGATTAACTTGTATATGAGTTTTAACTGTTTCTTCTGTTGGCCTTATATAGTTTAGTACGTTTTCCTTTTTTACGCTAGCAATCTCTGTTTTACGATTTAGAATGTGTCTGTACATGCTTATTCAGGATGACTATTAACCAAAATAAAAATATCTGTTAACAACCTTGTTGCACTTTTGGATGAAGGACTTCAGATCAACATGTATTGTTCTTGAACTCCTGCGAGATCTATTAGGCACCCAGTGTTATACATTTTGCAACCGTATTATACAAGTGGAATTTCAGTGGAGCAAATGATAACCGCAATGAAGTTGTATAAATTGTAAGCTTGGAGGATGACAGAATAATCATTATCTCTCCAGCTATTTTTATTTTATTGTGTAGCTGGGATGAATATGGAAATCAGACCATTTTCCTCAAAAACAAGTTTTGGGGTTTCATGATGTTGCGGTTTTGTTTTTAGATGTTTTTAGATTGAAAATTGCCAATCTTATTCCTGTTTACTGTTTTTAGATCACTAGGTGCCAGAAAACCGTAATTTAACCGTAATGTGTGTGTGTGTGTGTGTGTGTGTGTGTGTGTGTGTGTGTGTGTGTGTGTGTGTGTGTGTGTGTGTGTGTGTGTGTGTGTGTCTCTTATTATCAACTGGATGGCAGATGAATGTTATTTCAGTTGGTAATTGTTAAGCAGAGAGTACCACTTTAAATTAGCGGCATTATTTGTAAAAAGCTTTACACTGGGACGGGGGTCAGAGTGTCAAAAGCTCTTATGTGGCTCCTGTGGCTGTGTCCGATTGCGAGTGGCAACACTGATGATGCATGGAGATTATGAAATGTGATCTTTATCTCTGGCTCGCTGGGATGGCTCTTGTAGTTGTTTCACTGTTGTAAATGGTCTTACTGCATGGCGCGGTGAACCCATGCAGAATGTTGCTCCAGTATGGCCTCCCATGAATGAAGAAATCGTAACTGGCGGCGTCCATGTGATTAGTGGTGGTAAATCCAGTTTGTTACTTGCATGTGCCATGTGAAATGTCATTGTTTTTTTGTTTTTTTCAGTAAGGGCAAGAGGCACTGTATGGTGAAGCCTGATGAGTTGCTGTGGCGAGTTCATACAGTGCCTATTCAGTTGTTTATTCTACCATTGCCTTGCTCATGGACTTGGTTGAGTTTTGTACACGGTTTTAAAAAAAAACTTCCTGTTCAAACGAGACTTCTCTCAATGTGAATGCAGTTGTTGTGTGTATTGAAGGGGTTAAAGTGTTGCCAACGACCTTCCCTGTGGCTTTGGATCGCACACGCATACAGTAGAGGCCGCCTGCTCTGAGGATGTGGCATCGGGGGGTTCGAACAAGGCCGTGAGTCTTTGTGAACCGGGCAATCTCAAGGGGAGCAGGTACTCTAGAGAGATGCTCATTTGACTTTGCAAGTACAGATTTACATGAAAAACTTTGCTGTGTCACAGTGGAACTAACTGAGGAAAATCTGTTTATATGACCCTTCTACAGAGGGGCCTTGGGGTTTGTGTTTCAGGAGCTTGCAACCCTGCCTGAATGGTTAAAGGTACACACTTCTAAGTGCACATGGAATGCTAAAGAGGAAGCATTTACTGCCTGCCCCATCAGATTTTCAATATTTGATTGATTCAGAGCTTGCCACATCACTACTGAACATGGATATGTGGGTGAAGGCTGTATTCTGAGATAATATGAAAAACTAAATATGAATTCATGGTGTTTTCCCTTTTAATTTTTTCCCAATTTTTGGAGTGCTTTTGAACAATACAAATGCTGATTATTGGACTCGGTTCTGTCCAGCAGCACTTCATATATTTTGCTAAAGCAAGTGCCTTAATTTGGAGAGCACATATTTTTAACTGGATTTGGATTTTTTTATAGTAATAGCTTACAAAAGAAACCAAATATGCTTGTGTAATGGCTCTGATCTTCAGATAAGTCTAAGTGTTGAATAGACAGAATTATAGAAGGTGGCTGTGATGTTATCTGCCTTGGCCAATAAAAAGTACTGTATAGAGGATCTTGATGTCTGATTGGCTCAGGTGAGAGTGCCCTTCCTGTCTGAGGGAAGCAATAGGTTTCTGTGTTTGCATGTTATAAATTGATCAGGTGGCCATTGGATTTGTAATTTCAAGTCATACTTAGTGAAAATTTTGTAATGTGCAATGCTGAACTTTGAATTCTGAACTTCACTCTTTTCCAAAAGGACAGCGAGTGACAGGTGAATGAAATAAGCCAGATGATATTAGCATAATAAGAAAGGCATTATCTCAAGGTAGGAACTTAGGACCTCTGTATATTATTAATTTCTGTCGTTTCTAACCTAAATTCATGATAAAGTAAAATTAGTTATTTTAATGGTAATTTAGATGACCAGCAGGGTCTAATTATGCTAATAGCATACGGTAATTAGACTGGTGGAAACCGAGAGGATGATATTGTAAACTAGAGCTGCAACTATCGATTATGTTCTTTGCGATTATTCTATCAATTACTTTTCCGATTAATCGGATAATCGAGAAGCACTTTTTTTCTTCTTCAAAACAGAGCAATTTATTGATATAACAATGACAGATCTGAACAAAAATGTCATATAATTTCATCAAAGAATTAATAATAAAAATAAATAATAATTTATTATTTATTTAATTAAATATACATTTTTAACAAACAAAAAACCAATCACCCATCCCACCCTCAATTTATTCCCCCCTTTCTTCCCCTTCGGCCATTTTCAGATAGAATCTCGAAAATGGCGGCCAAACGTTTAGCCGCGAGATGAGCGCCTTGGAGAGATTTTTTTTTTTTAAATAATAAAAAAAATTGGACAAATTTTATTTTATTTTAGTATAAACTAATCGCTGCGGGGAAAATTTAATCGATGGGTTTTAAAAAATATATAATCGATTAAATCAATTAATTCGATTAACTGTTGTAGCCCTATTGTAAACTCAATATCAAACCTATTCTGGAATATTACAAGTATAAAGGTTGTCTTGTAAAGATGTCAGAATACAAAAAGGGTGATGTAAAGGAATGCAAGTCCTCCTCTTCTCTAGCTTGATTTCTCCTTGGTCATTTCATTCATAAGTTAGGAGCCTTTGTTGAGTTTATTTGTCAGTTTATTTTTTTCACCTTTGCCAAAAGTTGCAGCTGTACAGAGTGTATGTATGCTGTCCAAATATGTGACCTTGAAAGTAGATCTGGTAATTATTGTTCTTCATGGTAAGATTCATATTTTGGTAATTGTTATGATATTTTATGGTTAACATACTGATTGGAAATGCCCTTTTTATCTCTTAATTATTTTGTCATGACTGTATCTGCAGCCGAGTGTCTGGGAAGCAAAACATCGCACTGATGATAATGAATGCTCATTTATAAAATTGTAATTTCCCAATTATATAATTAAAATGGTCATGCCACAAAGAAGTACAATTAGCTGCGCACTAGCCTGCATTGAGTGAACAGACTGTTAATTTAAATTTCAGGGTTAGGGGAAAAACTAAAGGGAAACCAGCATTTCACTGTAGGTAATCAGAATTGTAAAGTGGATTCCCAGTGAGTAAATGTTGAAAGAAGATATTTTATAGCCTTGAGTGTGCAAGGATTTTATGCCTGCAAGAATACTTCTGAAGGTTCCTTCCCCAATTTGCACCGTACCAAGAGCAGGTGGGGTTTCTTTCTTTTGGTATACAGAAACACTTGACGTTTCCTGTGTTTCAGTTGAAAATGAAATGGTCTGTTGACGTAAGCTGAAAGTGCAAATGCTGTGAGAGCGCAGGGCAGAGGGAGGGGTCTGATAAAATCGAGAGAAATGCTCAACGCCACTGTTTTCACTGAGAAGTTTCTTTAAGGCAAGCGCCTTCATTTGTTCAACTTCTAGCAGGTCTTTAATTCATCTGGCTCTAGTGAGTTGTAACAAATTAATTGAGGGTTTCATTTTGACTAGTTCACCTCTGGCCTCAGTAAATGTGACGTAAATATAATTAGAACTGTTTGAATAGTCATTTTTGTCTTTGAAATGTATTAATGTAGCAGTTTATCAATTGTTTGAATTTGATTACTTTTCGTTTATGTTGTCTGGTGATTCATGGACCAGATGTTCCAGACAAAGTATATTTTGATTGTATTCGATATGCATACTGACAATCCCATTAGCTGAAAGCAAGGCAAAATGAAGTATGTACTGCGTACTGCATTATTTTAATCATGCAGTGATTCAGGGAAAAGGAGTCTGGCTTTTCATCTACTGAGATAAAAAAAATAATTGAGTTTTCAGTATCTAAACAGTTGTTACATTGAGCTGGTAAAGGCAGGTTTGAGAACCAAAGCAGTATCTGTTCCATGGTGTAAAAATACTGTCAAATAAAAAAATAAAAATAGCCAAACACCTGAGTAGCGGATGACTGGTTGTCAGATCCCAGTGGGAAGTTGTTGATTTTGTTTTTTGGTAAACAAATGCACTCTTTCTGGTTTGCCCATGGCTTGTGCAGTGGGAGGGGCTAGGCTCTCCAGGCTCTGCTGTTGAGAGCCCTGATTGGAGGCTCGTCACCAGTAATTAATTGGCACAATGGGACACGCTCTGTGCCTAGGAGCCAAATATAAATGTAAGATGACAACACTGAGCTTTGTTATTTTTTTTGTTTAGAAACTTAAGTATCAATGAATGCAAAAAATAAAATTTGGATAAACAATGATTTTGTTGTAATTAACACAATTAGTGGTTAACATTATAAAAGTTGCTCATTCGTTTAAGGCATCACGCTGTAGTGCTGGGATGAGCGCCACAGTCTCGACTCGAATCCAGACTGTGCCAGTGCCGACTGGAATCCAGACTGTGCCAGTGCCGACTCGAATCCAGACTATGCCAGTGCCGACTGTGGCCGGCAGCCTCATAGGGCAATGCGCAATAGTCTCGAGTCGCATCCAGACTGTGCCAGTGCCGACTGCGGCCAGCAGCCTCATAGGGCAATGCGCAATAGTCTCGAGTCGCATCCAGACTGTGCCAGTGCCGACTGCGGCCGGCAGCCTCATAGGGCAATGCGCAATAGTCTCGAGTCGCATCCAGACTGTGCCAGTGCCGACTGCGGCCGGCAGCCTCATAGGGCAATGCGCAATAGTCTCGAGTCGCATCCAGACTGTGCCAGTGCCGACTGCGGCCGGCAGCCTCATAGGGCAATGCGCAATTGGCGATTGCCTGGCTGAGAGTGTGGGAGGGTTCAGTCGGATAGAGCTCCACTTTTCACAGCTCTCCAGCGACCCTCCTGCTGGTGGATTTGGTGCCCAGGTATTGCATGTCAGAGCTGCATGTTAAAAGTCTTCATCTGACTCCAGTCCACTCTATGCAAGCTTAGCTGTGCTCTGCGGTGTGAAGTAGCTGGCGTGGCAACGCCACGTTTTGCAGGAGAACGACTAGGATTAGGGTGGGCATTGGACATGTTCAGCCCCGTATTTGGCACCAAATTTATTTTTTAAAAATGAAATAAAAATAATAATAAAAAAAGTTAATTAAGTGAATATTCTTGCCACTATTAAAACTGTTATATAGGTGGCACAGCCTAAAGCACAGCCTCTCAAGAGAGAAAGTAAATATAAAACCACCACAATGATAAAAAGACTGTTCCATAAAACTGTTCCAACTTATCATTTCCCACAGTCAGGCTTATTTTAAGTTCTGGTGATTATTTATTATATAGTAAACTTAATAAACTTCATTTTGTATCATTTGTACATAAAACGGTTGTTACTTGTGCTCGAAAGGTGACTTATTTGTTTTTGTTTGTTTTCAAATGTTAAGTGGGGAAAAATGTAATGTTTTGACTTGTTAACTAGCGGATTAGGATACCGGCTAACTAGAAGCCATTATGTCAATCTTTGGCAGCTAACTATCTAATTTAATGGTTTCCATTTTGTTTTTTATGACCCTACCGCAGTAAATGCTAGCTGTTAACTATGGATACATATTGCTTGCTATATTACAGCACAGCCCGGGTTAATAATGGAGACAAAAGTTATTAGCTGTGCAATCCTGGAATGGCAGTAGTGTTTTGAGTAGATGCTTATGATCTAGTGGTGTTACCTGCAGCGATAGTAATGGATAGTAATAATAAATTGCTGTTACAGTTTTATAGCTTCACAGTGAAAGTGAGATAAGTTAGTGTAAACACCACCAATACATCCACCTGACTGATGCACACACAGCAGGCCATCTGCAGCAGAATGTACACCATCCATCAGCAGAGGAGAGGGAGAGCTCAATTTTACACATGTACTGGGGGGGACTTTAGATTGGCACATTTTGGGAGCTGGTAATGCATTTCCTATTTCAGTTATTAGAATTTACAAGCTGATCTTAGATCAGGGAACGTCCTACTCTTGCAAGGAGAAAATGGGGAAAATTTGTAAATACTGGACCTGAACCCACAATGTATTAAAAAAACTCCCCAGTGGTAGGAGCCCAGCTATGGAGGGGGTAGGCTTTCGTGGTTTTTTTTTATTGCTCATCCTTCACTGGCCAATAAATCCACAGAAGAATGCGTGCGTGCATGTTTTATTTTGAATATCTTTTATTGCCTAACTTTAGAGGGCTACTTCCATGTGTTTTATGGCTTGGATCATTTGTTTGTTTAAACATGTTGGTTGACAGAGTGAATCTGCAGACGGTTCCTCTGCGCATTCGCGCGGGATTGTTCCTCACCTCCGTTGTTCTTTCTCTCGTTTCTTTGGCACGCAGGGCCAAGGAGGTCGCGGCTGCACCGCCCGCGGTCCCCCATCTTCGAGGAGAAGGAGATCCCGCCGCTGGAGCTCCCCAAGACGTCCGAGGACCTGATGATCCCCAGCGAGCAGCTGCTCAATGTGTCGGCCGTGTACGAGGTGCTGCGCAACTTCGGCACGGTGCTGCGGCTCTCGCCGTTCCGCTTCGAGGACTTCTGCGCGGCGCTGGTGGGGCAGGAGCAGTGCACGCTGATGGCCGAGACGCACATCTCCCTGCTCAAGGCCATCCTGAGGGAGGAGGACACCTCCAACACCACCTTCGGCCCCGCCGACCTCAAGGACAGCGTCAACTCCACCCTCTACTTCATCGACGGCATGACGTGGCCCGAGGTGGTGCGCGTGTACTGCGAGAGCGACCCAGAGTACCACCAGGTGCTTCCCTTCCAGGAGGTAGAGGACTACCCCTTCGGGCCGCTGGAGAGTAAGATCAAGGTGTTGCAGTTCCTGGTGGACCAGTTCCTCACCACCAACATCGCCCGCGAGGAGCTGATGTCGGAGGGCGTGGTCCAGTACGACGACCACTGCCGCGTGTGCCACAAGCTGGGCGACCTGCTGTGCTGCGAGACCTGCTCGGCCGTCTACCACCTGGAGTGCGTCAAGCCGCCGCTGGAGGAGGTGCCCGAGGACGAGTGGCAGTGCGAGATCTGCGTGGCGCACAAGGTCCCCGGGGTGACGGACTCCGTGGCCGAGAGCCAGAAGAGCAAGCCCTACATCCGCCAGGAGCCCATCGGCTTTGACCGTCACCGCCGAAAGTACTGGTTTCTCAACAGGAGGATTGTGATGTAAGTGAAGGGCCGCTTGCTCGCCTCGGCTTGCTGGCTTGCCTTGTTGGTTGCGTAAACCCGGGGCGGAGTTCTCTGGCGTAGAGTAGGTAAATTGGCACCTCTTTTGTACAGATCTCAGCTGGTCTCTTACACTCTTATCTATGTAGCAGGAAATGGTAGAAAGCTTTGTCTTTAGAATTTGATACGGTGAGTAATTCTGAAATATGTTTCATTAGCGCATTACACTGGCCTGGAATTAAATCTGCTGCAAGTGTGACATCCACTGGCTAAATTTAAGATTTAAAAAAAATCAGGTTTAAGGATAAAAAATTCTGAAGTGCCATAATTCACAATGTATATATTATAACAAGGTACATATTTAAAATGGGCACTGAAACTTTAGCGAGAAACTTACACAGCTGCTGCGAATGAGTGTTTTCAGTTTGACTTGTGACCGGGAGAGAAGGGCTTGAACACACGAAGCAAAGGCGGTCTCACCTGTGTGGAGTACACTTCTGGAGAACCTGGCTGTGTAACACAGCACTCAGTGTTTCCAATAAAATCTACCTTCGCACAATGCACTGTGTAACTGATCCCCTTAGAGCCTGTGAAAGATGTAGGCAGGGCACAGTGGGTGGGGGAGCAGGAGCAAGCATCCTGGGAATGAAGTGTGAGTGCGCGAGTGTGTGTGTGTGAGAGAGAAAGAGAGCGCGAGTGTGAGAATGAGAGTGTGTGTGTGTGTGTGAGAGAGAGAGAGATATGACACAATGGAAATGGAGTTATAGGTATTACTCTGGACTCCAGTTAAGAGACTGCAGTTGTGGGTGCTGCCTGGTGGACGTAAGCGGAAGTCTGAGAATTTTAAGGTCTGTGAATTTATGTGACATTTAAAAGCGGCACAAAGCGCAGTAATTGTGACCTTAAAATAATGAAGAATTATTTGCTTTAGGAGTTTTACTATACGTGCTGTTTCTGGTGTTTTCAGGTAAATTGTTTCTCTCTGATCTATCACCATTAAAAATAAAAAAGGGATAAATGTGATGTGAAATTTCAGCTAAAATAGCAGATAGGATCATTTGAGGAAGATGTTTAGTATGTAGTCTTAAGCTCGTGAATTACTTTGTGTTGGTTTCTCTGCTGGGCCAGTGATGAACTATAATGTTAGTAATTTCAGAACACATTTAGAACACAACTGAGCTTGGAAAGAGACATCATTAAATGGGTTTGGGGGGGGGGGTGTAACATCAAAGGAAGAGTCTTGAATGGCATGTGAATGATGCGCAGTCATGTATTGTGCGAGACTGAAAGAGCACAATATGTGCAGTCTCTTGGCTTGCCGTGGTCTCATTCAGCATTATGAAAAACAGGTTCATTAATGCTGCGTTCAGCCTGACAGTTTTGAACAAGATGGGCCATTATGTTTCGGCTGCTGAAAGCCTTTCCGAGAGCGTTTTAAACGTGGTATTGAGCCTCGCACCATCGCTGCTATGTCTACAGTAGTGACACCAGTGGAAGGGCTATTTACAGCTTCTGTTTTTTTTTGTTTTTTTTTTACAAGCATCTGTTACTTTAGAGAGAGGATGCAGCAGCACCTTTGACGCTGCATCGTGGCTTCCCCCCCCCCCCTTTCTTGTGTCACGGCCGTATCCGTGCAGGCGCACAGGAAGCCCACGGTGAAACATGGCCAGCAGTGATAGCGGGATGCTTCAGGAAGTGCCGCTGTTTCTCGCGCTCGTTTTAGATAACGAAGACCTCGAGCGAGTGACGCGGCCAGCGGGGCCGGTCCCAGAGAGAGGGACAAATGAACCGCCGGAGAACCGCCTCGTGCGGTCGGCCTGTAATCGAGGCAAATCGCGGCAAATTAATCTCACGCGGTTTATTTTTAGCCGCGGTACGTTAGCTCGCGCGCGCGGGCTGACACAAGGGGCGCGGGAGACGGCCAGCCCCGCGGAGGAAAGCATGCCGACGCTGCGCGCGCCGCCGTACGCTAACAAGGTCTCTCTCTCTCCCTCTCCTTCTCCAGCGAGGAAGACGGCGAACACGAGAACAAGAGGATATGGTACTACAGCACAAAGGTTCAGCTGGCCGAGCTGATCGACAACCTGGACAAGGATTACTGGGAGAACGACCTGTACGCCACCCTGCAGGAGATGAGGGAGGAGGTGCACACCCACATGGACATCAGCGAAGATCTCACCAACAAGGCCAGAGGCAGCAACAAGTGCTACCTGACCGCAGCCAACGGTAAGCGCAGCTCTGCTCGCTCGCGTTCCAGTCGGGCGCACTGGGGAGGGAAGCGCTAATGAGATGCTTATGCTGAGTCACTGGTTTGGTGTTTTTTTTAAATTTATTTTTCAAATAAATGTTTTTATTTTAGGGAACTCTTGGGAGAGGGTGTCACGTTTCTTGAGCTGCAGTGTGTTTATGCATATGTGTGAAACGAACCGTCACCGTGCTTTGTGAACCCCCGTCCACTGGGGAGTTTCATTGTTAGAGAGGCTGTTGCATTAATTGACTTCATCAACTTAATGGTTCTGTTTTTAAACTAACGGTGTAAGTGCTCCTGCTCGTTGTTAAAAAATATATATTTAGCACCTGCAGTGCCTAAATAAATCCGGGTCATAGGTGTGCGGTTCACTGGGGAGGGCAGCTGTGGTGCCTTGTGGGTACAGTTGGCACGCAGGTGACTCGAGAGGCACAAGCTCGGATTACAGGGGGAGTGTTTCAATCCCCACACAAACTGCAGTTTTTTTACGTACATGAGCTGTCTTCCGTAAGGAGCTCTGTCCGTGGAACAATATCTGTCCATCTTCTGCTTCACTGGGTTGCAGTCTTTCATTAAGTGATTTCTTTTTTTTTTTTTTTTTTTATGGGGACGTCCGCATGCTTTCCAAATGTGATTTTATCATTAGGAGGGGCTCCCGTTGCCTTTGAAAATCCTGGAAAATTACTGGCTCTGGGGATCCCAAAGGAGGCCCTGGAAAACGACCAAGTATTCAGTCTTAAGAAGAAAAAAAAAAAGTGACAAAATGGTGAATTCTGTTTGAAGTTGCTTGCTAGTGAGTACGTAATGTTCCTTAAAAATGGAAGAATCAATAGAATTTAAAAAAATGTTTTTTTTTTTGTTTTTTTTTTAAAAGTTATGTTTTCGGGCTTTTCAGCTTTATTGGACAGTACGGTATAGAGAGACGGGAAGAATGGGAGCGAAACGGATCGAAAGTCACGTGACAAAGGTCGCACGGCCGGATTCGAACCGCCGACGTCGCAGCTCGCAATGAGCATGTGGACGGTGCTCTTACAGGCTATTTAATAAAATTATTTATTTTTTTAAGTCGGACGCAACATTGTCGGCATATATCTGATCTCTGATGAGACTGATGCTTCAGCACTCATGTTGGTGTTGAGTTGATGGTAAAGACACCACATGCTGCGTGAAGGGCATATGGAACTAACTAACAGACCTGCGCATGTAAATGTAAGAATCTTTAATCGCGTTGTTTATGAGTTACATTCATTCATCTGCTGTATATCATGCTATACGGTCCCAGAAAATTAGTGGCCCTTTCCCGATAATTTTGATATGTTTATTAATGCTACTGTTGAAAGTTGTATCAATAATATGTAGCTATTCAGATGGAAAGTCAATTGGAAAGTTGTATTTTTCCCTCCATTTTTAGCACAGGATTAGCAGCAAGCCATATGGTTTCAGGAAGTTGTCCATAACTGGTACCTTTTTCTGGGGCATTTTGACAACATACATTTGTTTTTATAGACACAAATGTAATATTCTGCCAGAAGTCGCTGGTATGTACATATAGCTTTTAATATTTGACATTGCGTTTTGTTACTGGAATCTGAGTCATCACAGTTTTTAACAGAAAGTGAGAAGCTCATAGAATTGGTTGGCTGCATAGATGTATCTAATGAATAGAATCTAGTAACATACTTTACTGCAAAATAATGACCCATTTACAACATTTACTCCGGAATTCTCAGTCATTTGCATTTAGAATAACTTGCCCTTTGGCAATTGCAATTGTGAGATTAATCCCTCCTTTCTAAATGAGAGAATCTTATGTATTTGATGCAGTCCTAACCTTAATGGTTATAGTTCTTCTGAAATCTGTATTTTGAAACAGGATTAAGGGCGTCCTACCCATGTATTTTTAATCAGCAACGATGTTGGCGTTTATCAGGGGTGACGCAAAACGACTTGGCAAGGTTGACTTTTCTGTTTGGCATATTAGATACGGGTGTGCTGTTTTTGCATTTTGGGTTTTGCATTGTGTTTGCACATTTACCACTGTCCCCATGTCAGACAACCATGGCAATTTCTGCTTTTCAAAAAATCTGCAATCTGTTTTGTGCTGTGTATGATGTTTTTATATTCCAGCCTTGAGTGTTTAGGCTAAAGCCTCCTCCACTCACCTCAAAGATGAAAATATTTACATTTTCCTGGAAAAGCAGTTGAAGAATGAATCCTATTGATCTAGGGGCCTTGAATCTAAGGCAATGTTACACTTTACGTATGAACTACATCTCCCATGAGCCTTCTGTCTTATGTAACTCTGAACCCAAGCAACAGAACACAGTCTGACAGCAGCTAGTAGGGGTAACAAAAATCTTGGTTCAGTACTTACCTCTTTTTTGACTTCACCGTTCGGTCCATTTTTGGTGCAGCAGAAAAAAATTAAATGCTTTTAATTTATTATGAAAATGTAAACAGTGGCTAACTGGCCATAATTTCTTTCTGAACAAAATAAGGCACATGAACACATTAACACATATGGTTTTTTTTTTCTTAAACGTAAACATAAGTAGGTTATGGCTTTGGCCTGGTCTGAATCTGCAGCGAGAGGCTGCTTGAATGCCATAGAGAGGAGGGCTTGCACAGTCTTATTTCCTCCCTCCAGTAATGGGCACATTCGGGGTGATGCCGTCTCAGAAGAATTGGCTTGTTTGACGTATTGCCAATGACATACCCGAGTTCAGTTGAACAGTGCCGGCTTGAATGATACGAGAGCGTCCTCATTCTCTGGCCTCATTTGAATTTGCCATAATGAGGAAGCTGGACCAAGCTAGCAACATCAGGCCCTTAAGTCATCGGTGGGAACTTGTAGTTTTGTATTTAAGTTCAGCACAAAAAAAAGTTTCTTCGATGCTTTAAAGCAAGTCTGTAATTCCAAAAGTCCTGTACCGACGGTTTAAGAGGAATACTTGTACCATTACGCCCCTACCAGCTAATACAGACTGATATCAGCTTGGAAGCATAGAAATGCCTGTAATGTGCTTACTGTTTTTCTGGCAAGGGCGAATACAGTTACTTTCTAGTTCATTTAAATCAATGCTATTGTTGGAATTTTAAGAGCAACTTTATAAGTTAAATGATGTATATTTTTCAAAAAAACATCACAGAATAACACTGAAAAGATTGCCGCTATGTATTTAGAAATTTCCTCTGTGTGGCCGGCGGTCGATTGCTTAGTTATGTCTCCCCTTGCTGGCGGAGAGTGGAGGCTGCTCTGGCCCAGTCACCCAGCCAGGCGGACATGATTAAAGCATGTCACCCCACAGTGTGGGTCTGTCATTGGATCTGTGGTCAGATTACCCAGCAGGCCACATGAGGAGGTGAGGCGGGCGGCCGGCCGGCTGGCCGGCGGGCGCTCCACATCATATGAACTCTCTTTGTGTTTCCGAGACGCGCGGCGTCCCTTCTGCGACGGGTAATAGCGTGTGCGCTGTGATGTGTTTGGCGATACAATGGAAAACTAATCTCCATCTCTCCTTCCCTCCCCCGCCCTCTCCTCTGGTCTCATCTCTCCTGATTCGACAGCTAGTTTATTCTGTCCTTGTCGTTCTCGGCCGTGAGCACAGCATACTTGCCTTCATGTTGTTCCTGGGTACTGAAGTGTATCAAGCTGACCCCAGTCCTCTACTTGCATATGCATTAGTGCGTTCTTGCATCTTCAGACAGGCCTCTGTGCCTCTGTTTTAGTTTTATTTTATATTTAATGTATTTATATCCCTTTCAAATCCTTCTGGATTTGTACCCATTTTGACTGATGTATTTATGTGGGGCTTTGTTTAGCTGAACCTCTAGTCCACTTGTATGGTCATGGGTCACCTCTCCCATCACATGAGGGAACTGGTGGGATGACAGGAGGAACAGCATTGTGTGTGTGTGTGTGTGTGTGTGTGTGTGTGTGTGTGTGTGTGTGTGTGTGTGTGTGTGTGTGTGTGTGTGTGTGTGTGTGTGTGTGTGTGTGTGTGTGTGTGTGTGTGTGTGTGTGTGTGTGTGTGTGTGTGTGTGTGTGATAGAAAGGTAGACATAGTGTGAGTGCATATGGGAGAGAAATGGAGAGCGTGTGTGTGGGAGAGATTGACAGTGAGATGGTGCTGGGAGGTGTGGGGGTGTTGTAGGGGGAGAGATGGAGAGAGAGATTGTGCTGGGGGAGTGTGGGTGGGAGTGTTAAATGGGAAGAGATGGAGAGGGAGAGTGAGATTGTGCTGGAGGAGTGTGGGTGGGTGTGTTACAGGAGGAGAGAGGGAGAGTGATGCTGCTGGGGGAGTGTGGGTGGGTGTGTTACAGGAGGAGAGAGGGAGAGTGATGGTGCTGGGGGAGTGTGGGTGGGTGTGTTACAGGAGGAGAGAGGGAGAGTGATGGTGCTGGGGGAGTGTGGGTGGGTGTGTTACAGGAGGAGAGAGGGAGAGTGATGGTGCTGGGGGAGTGTGGGTGGGTGTGTTACAGGAGGAGAGAGGGAGAGTGATGGTGCTGGGGGAGTGTGGGTGGGTGTGTTACAGGAGGAGAGAGGGAGAGTGATGGTGCTGGGGGAGTGTGGGTGGGTGTGTTACAGGAGGAGAGAGGGAGAGTGATGGTGCTGGGGGAGTGTAGGTGGGTGTGTTACAGGAGGAGAGAGGGAGAGTGATGGTGCTGGGGGAGTGTGGGTGGGTGTGTTACAGGAGGAGAGAGGGAGAGTGATGGTGCTGGGGGAGTGTGGGTGGGTGTGTTACAGGAGGAGAGAGGGAGAGAGTGATGGTGCTGGGGGAGTGTGGGTGGGTGTGTTACAGGAGGAGAGAGGGAGAGTGATGGTGCTGGGGGAGTGTAGGTGGGTGTGTTACAGGAGGAGAGAGGGAGAGTGATGGTGCTGGGGGAGTGTGGGTGGGTGTGTTACAGGGGGAGAGTGATGGTGCTGGGGGAGTGTGGGTGGGTGTGTTACAGGGGGAGAGTGGGAGAGAGTGATGGTGCTGGGGGAGTGTGGGTGGGTGTGTTACAGGGAGAGAGTGATGGTGCTGGGGGAGTGTGGGTGGGTGTGTTACAGGAGGAGAGAGGGAGAGTGATGGTGCTGGGGGAGTGTGGGTGGGTGTGTTACAGGGGGAGAGTGATGGTGCTGGGGGAGTGTGGGTGGGTGTGTTACAGGAGGAGAGAGGGAGAGAGTGATGGTGCTGGGGGAGTGTGGGTGGGTGTGTTACAGGAGGAGAGAGGGAGAGTGATGGTGCTGGGGGAGTGTGGGTGGGTGTGTTACAGGGGGACAGAGACACGCCCCAGGGCTGTTGCATGTCCAGCCCTCCCTGGTGGAAGGAGAGCCATGGCAGCCTAGCGGAGCCAGAGCTCCCTGTGAGGTGCTGCATTGTGAAGCCCGTGGAGAGGGAAATGGGGACCAGTGGCTTCTGCACACTAATGAGTCCCCAGGGTAGGAGGGAGCGAATAATACCACCGCCGTTTCATAGCCAGCTAAAATCTTACACTTACTCTTTCACTGGAGAGAGGTTGTTGCGTGCACCTGGCGCGCAACTAATTCAGTTTCCTTTAGGGGGGGGGTATTGAAAAATGCCTCTTGCTCCCCCCTCCTCCTTCTTTTTTTGTTGAAGACATTGATAGAATGGTCAGACGGCGATTGCTTGGAAACGGAAGCACATTTTCTCCCCGCTCGAAGTAGAACATCTGAGCATTTGAGTTGATAGTGACATGTTGGCACGTACTGCGCAGTGCTGCACGCCCGGCCACCCACCCCCCCTGTTCCAGCATACTGACGGAGCATATGCACATTTAGACAAATTGTCATTCACTGAGCAACACAGCCCAGATTGTCTCCAGGAATGAGAGATTGGCGCTGCTTTCTGCCCTTTTTTTCTTTTCCAGCGAGCATCTTCACCCCGCACGGCTGCCCCAGCTACGCTGGAAGAGGAAATGAGATCAATTCCTAACTGAGACCCAACGATAAATCAACTCTGGGTTATTTTGTTCCACCCCTCAGACGATTTGCATTTTCATCGCGGGAAGCGGTCTTTGTCGTTTTCCGGGTTTTGACGGTCTGGTGGAGTTGTTAATATTTCCTTTGTGTGTTGCCGATTGCGCTGTTTGTGAGCACTGTGGTGTAGCGGCATGGTGTAAACGTAAACTCATGTCACAGACATTTCCATGGCACGCAGTTTGATTGACATTTGTCTTTTGTCACCCTGACACTGTTTTTCCCTGTGGTACGGGGGTGTTTTCTCTGGCTGATTGGGTACAATGGTACAAACTGATTGGGTACAATGTATATTTATTTAGAACATGATCCACTTGATGTATTTCAGTGTTTGATAGAAATCTGTATTGATTTGTGCTGGTTTAGTTGTTTGGTTCTTTTTTTAAAATTTTATGTTTGAACAAAGCCCGTTCATGTTTAATGTAAATATTTTTTTTAATTACAATAAGTTTATTGTCATTTTCTGTCTCTTGTGAATGAATGCTGTGGATGCACAGCAAGGTCTAACACAGCCAGGTGAACAGTTCCCCGGCCAAAACAATTAGCTCATTATCCAGTTTCTTCTCAGCATTCTTGGGTTTCGCTTTAATGAAATTAGAGCCTGGTTTTGTAGGCAGGTCCGGCTGTGCTGGGCAGGTCTGGTTATGTAGGCAGGTCCGGCTGTGCTGGGCAGGTCTGGTTATGTAGGCAGGTCCGGCTGTGCTGGGCAGGTCTGGTTATGTAGGCAGGTCCGGCTGTGCTGGGCAGGTCTGGTTATGTAGGCAGGTCCGGCTGTGCTGGGCAGATCTGGTTATGTAGGCAGGTCCGGCTGTGCTGGGCAGGTCTGGTTATGTAGGCAGGTTAGTTTTTTGATTGAAGATAAACCAGGAAGGTGTCTGAGGCATCAGCTTATCAGGGCTTGCCCTAATATGGTCACTTTATGGGAGACATAAATTTTCTCACCTACATGTAGCTGGTGTAGGTGTTTGATAAGGTGCTCGTATAAACAAGTGGTTTAAAGAGCACCGTGTTGGCCACAGAAAGAGTCACCATCAGTAGAAGGTGTCAGGGGTCCGTGTGGCTACTGGCCTGGTGGGCTGCCAGCCTCCAGACAGGGCCGTTTGCCTGTAGCACTGCACCTCGCCTGACTGTCTGATTGGTCCAAATCTTGCAGAGGAGATCCTGGATCGGCTGAAGGCCAAGCAGGACGCGGAGCTGGAGGAGGTGAAGCGTCGGGTGGCGGAGGAGGCGGAGAAGATGAGGCGGGAGTCTGGGATAGACGTCCAGCCCGATGTGGGGAAGGCGGAGGAGGGGCAGCCAGCGGAGAAGCCCCCCGAGCTGGATGAGCAGAAACCTGCGGAGACCCCTTCAGCTGCTGCAGGTAGGACTCCTGCCTCCCTATGTGTCTGTTTTACTCGTCTCTTTGAGTTAAAATAAACAAATAAATAAATAAATAAAGCAGCCTGCCTTTTTTAAATGAATTCAGAATCAAATATCAAATTAATTCCAAAGGCATTTCCAGTCACGATTTGACAATTTACAGCACTGAAATGTTGCTGCTGGATGGCTCAACCTATTAAGGCACTGTTCCAGTGTATGGATGGGCCCCAGTCTGGCATCTGATCTGGGCCTTGCCAGAGCTGACTGGCCAGCAGCCCTGCAATGCGACATTGGTGCATGCGGCTGACCAGGGAGGGAGGGTTTTGGCCAGCTGGGATGATGATGATGATGTCTCATTGTCCATCAGCGACCCCTGCTGGTCAGTTGCACGCACGCAGTTCACCAGTTGAGCTGCACAGGAAGTGTATTCCTCTGACTCATGTCTGTGTGAGCCTAACTTGTGAACTGCGATGTGCAAAAATGCAGCGGTGACATCACATGCTTTGGAGGAGAAACACGGGGGAAAAAACACTGAAAACTGCAAAATGACAAAATGTAATTTGTAAACTGCAAAACTGTTTAGATTTCTTACTCTTAACTCTTTGTGACAATAGTTCAGTTTTAGTTTAGAATCACTGACTGTTTTAAAGCTTTTGTGTTTGGCACTTTGCACTGTTAATTCGTGCTGTACATAATGTGTGCTCTTGTGCCAGTGTGAAAACACCAGAAAAAGGTACCGTTGTATTGGTGAAGAATCGTGAGTTCATGCTGTTATCGATTTTCAAAGACGACTGATGTCAAAATCAGGAATCCTGTCTCTAAATGCGTGGAATGTCCCCAAAGAGCAGGCTTGTGGAGTGTTTAAAATAAAATAAAAATATTTCAAAAAAAGAAATCCAGAGTGTTTGTATTGTGCGTTCCACTGTAGCAGAAGCGCCCCCTGCTGGAGAGGAAAACGGTAACACAGTGGGGCTGAAGCCTGAATCGCCCGCCCCGGACGGTGGCCTCTCCACAGCCGAGCAGCCTAGCCCTGCCGGGGGGGCCCAGGCAGCCCCCTCCGCATGCGGTGAGACCGGCGAGGAGGGGCCGGCCGGCGGCGAGCCCGCCCAGGAGCCAGCAGGTACAGCGGACGGCGTTTGGCCGCACCAGCTCTGCTCGCCTCGCTTCAGCGTCCCCCCCCCTCTCTGCTCGCCTGGCGGACGCCTCTGTGTCACTGTGCGGTGTCTCTGTGCGTCTCCATCCCCGTCGGGAACTCCCATCCCAGACTCACTCACCCAAAATACAAACATCGCAAGCCTAAATCTCCGCTTCAGAATCGCGCCCGGGCGTCAAAGCGTTAAAGCTTTCATCTCCATCGCCGGCGCCTCCATTTTCTTTCCTTTTGATGAGTTTGAAGCTCGTTGTTGAGACGGACAATCAAATTGCGCATTCTTTTACGAATCATAATGATCTTGCATAAAACAAAGGATGCATTAAACATTCGGTTCTGGAGATGAAATGAAAGCGGCCGTCTCTGTCAGCTGATTAACATGCAGTTGGCTGTTAAAGGAACATAACTGCATTCGTGCTGGATTTGCCAGCTCTCATTCTTGCTCCTTATTCCTTTTGCATTGTGCTGGATTGTTGCCTGGCAGCTGCAGAAGGATATAGAAAATGTCTGTTCGTGGCGTAGTCTGCCAGTAAATCTGTTTACTGCCGGTCTATCCCTGGCAGGACTCGCTGCAGCTTTAAGACTTTAGCAAAGTTTGAACATCCGAGCTTGAAGGAATGGCCAGCATCTTACATTATCCTGCGTTTTAATTTTTAATTAAATTGTCCCGAGATTACAGTACAAACCTGAAATCGGGTTTAGGTCGTGGCTCTGAACGTGGTAGCCCAGTCGACCCACTTTTGTTTCTCCCGGCGAGATCCAAGCACGTCGACACAGCTTTGCGTGTGTAAATAAATCAGATATTTTTGCATGTTTCAAGTCTGAGATTACGCTCCGATCTGACCGCGGTGTCTCCATTTTCATTATTCAAATGAGTCCTCCCGACACGCCGCTTTTGACTTTGCTGCACGCTGTGTTTCTTCTCTCTCCAGCCATGCCACCGTTGCAGCGAATGCGTTTCGCATGTGTGGCTGAGTCATGTGATGTTCATTTTGGAGATTTTTTATTTTTTATTTTTTTTAAATGCATTGGTTTTGCTTGCATGCTCATGTTTACGCTGTGTCTCTGAATGGATCACAGTACCCCTCCATTCTCCATTGTTCCATCTGTACTGCTGTGAAAAGAAACTGCCACTTAAAGAATCACATAGACGGCAGCCAAGCACCCCTGGCCCGGCTGATAGTCTTCTCCACACGAGCCTGAACACGAGCAGCACTTTATTTCCCCCTAAAGCCATCCAAGAATGGGGCCTGATTGGTTTGGCATTGATTAACTTACATTTCCACAGCTGCCTCTGTGTGATTTAGGATGCACCACAGGTACAGTTCACATAGGAGCAACACGGCCTTTACTTCCACACGCTTTGCGCCAAAAGAGACATCCTCTTTTCTATGTGCATTCCTTAAGTGGGAGTTTGTGAAATGAGTTGTCTTTTGTTGCGCAGTGATGCGCGCTCTTCGTGCTGCCCTGTGAGCGGTTTGGGACGGCGCCTTATCTGCCGACCGGCCTGCTCAAGTGCGCATTCATCCTCCGAGCTGAAGATTAGCGCTCCTTTTGTGTCGAGCTAATTACTCGCAGTTGCTTACGAAGGCTGAGGAAAACAAGCATGCGACCTGCCACTAGGGGGTGCTGTCGCTCTGTCAAACCTGAAGTACATTTAACTGTGGGAATGTTTTGAGTCGAGTTAAAATACTTGTCTCTTGACTTAAATGTGTATGTTTGCTCAGACATGTCGATAATGTAATGAATAATAGTAGCTGTACTTACTTTAGCACCTCATGCGTTGGATAGAATTTGCCATGAGTTCATCATGAATTCACATATTTTAGTGTTAACCCCACTTGCTTGCAGTTGATACATTTGTGAGTTTTGTGAGCTGTGCAGTGCTTGGCATTTCGCCTCCAGATTATAAATGTGGCTTGCCACGATGAGCGAGATTGATTGCCAGTGTGTGTTTTTGAATGCCCCCCAGATAAGTCCAGCGAAGAGGGCATGTCCACCCTGACCCCGCCCCCACAGGCCGGGGACGAGAACAGCAACAGCAGCCACATGTCCACCTCCGAGGCCCCCAAGGGGCCCGAGGATCCCGACATCGCAGACAAGTCCTCCCAGTCCTCCATCACCAGCCAGGACGACACGGGTATGCGTGTTTCATACGTGTGGGCAGAGGCTCGGCCATTCTGTATGTAGTGCGGTGAAATCCAGGTGTATTTATTAGGTTTCAGGTATCGCACGCTTTCCTCACTGTTGTATCTGTTCATTTAAAGTAGGACAAATAAGTGACAGTTTGCAACTTATAACGTTGAGTGTTAATCAGAGCTCATGAAGACCATTTCGTTTTATTAATATTTGGGGTTAAACTGTTATTTTGAGGAGCAAAATCACTATATTTACCTACATTAAATATGGTTGTGAGCTTAACTGGAAACACTGAAATCAAGTAACATCTGCACCCAGATCAGACCCAAATTATTATTTAGTTTAATTTAGTTGATTCCATGTATGAACAGAACTCCCATCTGGAAGTCAGACAATGTGGGCTGAATTGTGTGTGTTTGGTTACCGTTTGATTTCAGTAAAATGGATGCTCTGTGTGTTTGGTTACCATTTGATTTCAGTAAAATGGATGCTCCGTGTGTTTGGTTACCGTTTGATTTCAGTAAAATGGATGCTCTGTGTGTTTGGTTACCGTTTGATTTCAGTGAAATGGATGCTCTGTGTGTTTGGTTACCGTTTGATTTCAGTAAAATGGATGCTCTGTGTGTTTGGTTACCGTTTGATTTCAGTGAAATGGATGCTCTGTGTGTTTGGTTACCGTTTGATTTCAGTAAAATGGATGCTCTGTGTGTCTCACAGGTGAGGGGAAGGAGAAGTCGAACGGTGACGGCGCGGGCGGGGCCCGGGGCTCCTTGTTGTCCACGCGCATGGTGACGCGCCTGCGAAACCCCGAAAGCAAGCTGAGCCAGCTGAAGAGCCAGCAGGTGGCCGCCGCCGCCCACGAGGCCAACAAGGCATTCAAGGAGGGCAAGGAGGTGAGAGCAGGAGAGGGAGAGACCCCCCCCCTCACTGTTTTTAATAGGCGCACTCTGCACTGTTGCGTTAGCTGGTAACACAGTTTTAGTTGCTTTTTTGAATGCTGAGCTACTGTAGGTATTTTAGCTTATGCAAAAACAAACACGCTTTTTGTTTTACAAGCATCGTTATAACATTTTTTTTTTCAGTAGTTTGACTATTGATGGATATTAAATGTTTTTATTCCTCACTGCTATTGTTAGGAGATGCAAGAGAGAGATTCGTTTTTTTAAGAGGCAACTGGTGCGAAAGACTGGTTGACTGGTGTGTGGATGATATAAATGCAGATTAATTACAGTGTGAAGCTATTGTTGCTTTAGAGCATTATTGTCTCAAACAAGGTTTCCTCTGCCACTTGTTTTTGGTCTGTGTACAAACAATACATCACCCAATTGATTGCTGGATCATATACTTTAATATCATTGAGACACGTACCATCTCTATTGTGTTTTATTTCTTCTTGGGAAGAAAACATTTTCTGTCAGGAAGTTTGCTGCATGAGACCTTAACGTCATCGATTACTTGTTCTTGTCATTCCATGTCTTCCTGCATTGTGGATGGCGCTCTGATAGATTTCTGTGAATAGGAAGGGGTGGGCAGAGTAGCAGTGTTTGCTTTTCCCATCGAGAACAACAAACAATACACGGGCAAAGAAAAATGACACGCAAACTTGAAATGACTCTTTCTCGGGAAGAATTGGAAAAATCTTTCAGATCATTTGACGTTTTATTTTATTATTATTGTTTTGTTCAGCCTTTGTTTTGTTGAGCTGGCTGTGTGTCTGCAGATTTGAACAAAAACAAGGAAATGAGGTTCACGATTCCATCTTGGTCTACAACATGTTTTTCGTACTCCTGGGTGTTAGCCCTAATATGTCCATTTGGGAGTGTTGACAGAGCCTTTTTAAATCCCCCTCAGATCCTCACTGTAAGCACTCAAGGAGAAGTGTCTCGCCTGAGCACCAAGAAGGAAATTGTGATGAAGGGCACCTTGAGTAATTTCTTCAAGCTGGGCCAGGAGGGGAAGTACCGGGTCTACCACAACCAGTACAGCTCCAACACACTGGCCCTCAACAAGCACCAGCACCGCGAGGACCATGACAAGCGCCGCCACCTCTCCCACAAGTTCTGCATGACCCCGGCCGGCGACTTCAAGTGGAACGGCTCTGTCCACGGCTCCAAAGTGCTGACCATCTCCACCCTCCGGCTGACCATAGTCCAGCTGGAGAACAACATCCCCGCCCCCTTCCTTCACCCCAACTGGGCCTCTCACAGGTACCCGCTCATAAGCGCCAGTGCCGTCGAGCGGCGACACTTTACAGCCATGGGTTTTTGTCAGTGTGTGTTCTTGGCACACTCTATAATGCTCAAGTCATTTATTTAAAAAGCCAATATTTCGACACCGTGTTTTCCTCAGGGTGTCGCTCGCCATTAGTGAGCACCTCGCTACATGTTTGGGTGTGCGTCCTCCCTATTAAGCGTATGTTCTTGGGTAAAATGCTGTACTCTGTCATTGACAGGTCTAACTGGATCAAAGCTGTGCAGATGTGCAGCAAGGCGCGGGAGTTCGCCCTGGCTTTGGCCATCTTGGAATGCGCCATCAAACCGGTGGCCCTCCTGCCCGTGTGGAAGGACTCCCTCGGACACACCAGGCAAGTGGCGGATCGCGAGCGGAGCCGATTGGCTCTCTCTTCTTACCGTGTTCAGTGCTGGAAAGTCTATGAAAGGAAAGAAATGCTAACGCTAACGGCGACCCTCACAGAGGATGTTTACAGGGAGGTGGATCGCCGGTAGATCAAATGCAATCCTCTGCGTAGGAAAACATTTACGCCTGACCGCTACCTGTTCTGCAATTCCTGGGGCCTGACCACATCTTCCCTGCTCAAAGAGCGGGGATATGCTTATGCCGTCTGGCCTGGGTAGGGCTGTTCCTCGCGCGCGCAAAGCAGCCCACCCTATACCCCAGGGCGCGCCAGGGGCTGGGTCTGTTATCCGTGGACCTATGCCAAAACCGGCCCGGGAGTTACCTCCCCCTTTGATCTTGGCTGAGGTTTTTACCTACATGTTTCAAGCTGTGTTTGTGGCATCCTCTTGATATGTTTTTTTAAATTTAATTTAATTTCCAATTTCTTTTCAGGTTGCATCGAATGACCTCCATTGAGCGGGAGGAGAAGGAGAAGGTGAAAAAGAGGGAGAGAAAGCTAGAGGAGGAAGAGACAATGCAGCAGGCCACTTGGGTGAAGTACACCATTCCCATTAAACACCAGGTAAGTAGGACACACAAGCCAGTTTCACTGGCTTTAAAAGCCTGGGAACTATAGTCAGGAGCTGAATTAAGACCTTATGGAACACCAGAGTATTAGCAGTACATTTCTACAGTGGTATATTAATGTGATTATACATTTTTTATTTTAAGTTTCAAACTGAATTTTGCAGTGCAGTGAAAATGTCATCCTGTGACAGTTCAAAGGGTGTATTCATCATGTAACAAGTATCTGTTATATGCTGTACTAACCTTGGCCAAATATTGAACTAAACATGAAAACAGACAGGAGATACCTGAATGTTTAAAATGAATGAATAAGTAAAATGTATTATCATCCGTTCAAAAGTATTGTAAATTCTTATAATTTAACCTTTAATCATTCCGTTTAAAAAGACTGCAAACTGCATTTTTACTTTCTGGGGATTTTTAGACCTGCTACTTGGCAGGGGAAATGAGTAGGTTCACAAGCCCAGGATTAGCCTCACCAATCACCACTATCCCCTGAGAAAAAAATGTGCCAAATGGATGGGACATTATCTAGAGGTTTGACTAGTTTAAATCTCAGTGAGTCACATCAGTGGAAAAGTCTTATTGCGTGAGGTTCACCATTCAAGTCAATCACACAGGATGGTTTCCCCCTTCTTTGCAAATAATTTGAGCTACATTTTAGCTCTTAATTGCTTGCGTAATTGTTTTCTGACCTGGAATACTGACAATTAATCTTTCAAGGCCTTTGTTTGTAGGAGCTCCAGCATTCACCACTGGATTAACCTAAATGTAGATTTGGTTCACACAACATCCTGCAGTGTTGTTCATGAATGAGTAATTTTATGACTGATAGATCAGTGTTTATTTGTGCCTTATATTTTTGTCTTTGCTCTCTGCTTTGTGTGAAGGTGTGGAAGCAGAAAGGTGAGGAGTATCGAGTGACTGGGTACGGTGGGTGGAGCTGGATCAGTAAGACCCACGTGCATCGATTTGTCCCCAAACTACCCGGGAACACCAATGTCAACTACCGTAAAGAGCTGGAGGGTACGGAGCCTCTTATCTCTGCCTGTTTTCAATCGTGACTCCCTTGTTTTCCCTCTCTTGTGTCTTGTTAAAACTCCCTTGTCTCCCCTCAATTTGGTCGTTAATGTGAATTTATATCCATGTTTTCCTAAGTCCTTTTG
Source organism: Synaphobranchus kaupii (assembly GCA_029718625.1). Classification (NCBI taxonomy): domain Eukaryota; kingdom Metazoa; phylum Chordata; class Actinopteri; order Anguilliformes; family Synaphobranchidae; genus Synaphobranchus; species Synaphobranchus kaupii. The sequence goes on from CM056379.1 coordinate 22,038,353, forward strand.
TTTTTCTATTAATTTCTGGACAGCTGCCAAAAGTGGCAAGAAGACCGCAGTGTGTGGTGTGGACAAAAGGAAAAGCCTCCCAAAAATAAGCACGGACATGGAAGCCCAGGCAAAAGACCATTCCGCAGAGGACTCCTCCAAAAGCAAACGAGACCAAGATAAGGGCCTCCCCAGCGTGTCGCCGGAAGAAGAGATGGTGGACAACAAGGTGGAGGAGAGGATGGAGGAGTTAATGAAGGACCGGCCTGCAGAGAAGTCGGATGAGCAGGAGAAGAATGGGGAGGAGGACGCAGAGAAGATGGAGGTTGATGCCAGCCCCCCAGACTCAGGACAGGATAAAGAAAAAGGTACTTGTACTCGTATTCTGGCGTACGCGCATTCATACACGTACTCGTGCTCGCAAGTCACGGGCTACTCCGCGCACGTTACCACAGACAATGAGAGCTCTTCTTTTTAAATTGCAGTAAGATACCTGTTTAGATTCTATCACCGTTTGCCTGATTACTTTTCTTTTCTCTCAGGGAAAAACGAGAGCATCAGCCCCACGCCCTCAGACGACAATGACATGAAGGAGGAGCCCAAGGAGGGCGAGGAAGCCACGGGCGAGGAGCAGCCCAAGTCCCCGCAGAGGCCCTTCAACTACGACGTGGTGAACGTGAGCGAGGGCTTCCAGCTGCGCACAGCGTACAAGAAGAAGGTGAAGGCCTCCAAGCTGGATGGCCTGCTGGAGCGCCGGGTCAAACAGTTCACCCTGGAGGAGAAGCAGAGGCTGGAGCGCCTCAAACAGTCTTCCCTCATCAAACCAGCTTTGAAAGGGCCCGTTACCCCCCAGCCGGCGGCGAAAATCAAGGTTGAGGCAAAGCCTGTGGCAGCGGTCGCTGCAAGCCCTATGGTGAGCAAAGGGCAGGAAACGCCGGGCCTTCCAAAGACGGGTGGAGGCGGTGCCGCTCCCTCTGGTTCCGCCATCGCAGTGACAACACCTGTAAACGTCAGGCCGGAAACCCTGACACCCTGTCAGAAAGACGGGGTGATTGCCCCTGGACCAGTTTCCATGCAGGATGGTGACAAGCATGGCACCATGTCCCAAGGATCTGGCGCTGAACTGAAGCAGAGCTCAGTTGGGCCTGAAAAACAGGAGATAAAGTTGGACTCGACCTGTAGGGGGAATGGTTCTGAGCCCACACCTCAGGCCCTAAGGACTGCAGACACTGAGTCTGAGGCACCTTTGAGGGAAAAACAGACTGTTACTGAACATGAGCGCAGCACCATCACCTCTGCCAGCCATGGCAGGGCTGAGCAGGAAGACCTTGGGAACATGGTGACGTCATCCGCTTTACCGGAGCTCGTGTCTGACAGTAATTCTGAGCTTAAAGCAGCATCTCAGAAAAGCCAAGACCACAAACAGGAGGAGCAGGCCAGGTCGTGTCAGTCATCTGTATTCCTTAAACCCGAACCTAAGGAAAAAGTCTGTCTCCCCGACACCCGTGCAGAGTCGACTGTGAATGAAGAAAATGGTAAGAAGCCTGGGTACGAAGAAAGAGAGCACAAAGACCGGGAAAATGTCAGTCCTATCGAGAACCAAGAGGGAAAGACTGAAGAAACGGAAAAACCGCCTCCCACCCCAGCGGTTCAGGTGAACGGGAAAGATGCCACAGACAATAAAGCTCTCCGGGACTGTAAAACTCCCACAAAAGAAGCTTCCAACTCGGACTTGAGCAACAACGTGGAGGCAAAGGTGAACAACGTCACCAAGGGGAGCTCGGAAGGCGACTTCAAAGTCGTGCCCTTGAAGGATCCACTGAAACCCCTAATGAATGGCGACCTGGCTGCGGACGGATCTAAGGAGAAGCCCAACAGCACGGCCCTCCCCTCCCTGCCGACCATTCCTCCTCCTGCGGTTGATGGTGATAAGGTCCCTGTGGCAGACGCTGACTACCTGCCCCCTGAGAAGGTGCCTAAGCTGGAAAATTATGTCAGCGAGTTGGTGGATTCCACCGTTACCTCACCGCCCCCTGCCCTAAGCTCTGCCACCCCAGCAGAGCTCCGAAGGCCGGAGGAAAACAACAGCACTGAGTTGGAGCCCATGGAGGCCGAGGCTGCTCCCCTTAAGAAGATCATCCCGTCCCCAGTCCCGTCTGCTGAGGAATCCAGCCTTAGCAACGACTTCACGGAGGACAGCAACAGCGGGGCCTGCTCGATAGCCAAGGTGGAACCGCCGAAAGGAGAGCCGCCTACGACCGTAATCACGCAGGTGACCACCACCACCACCACCACCGTGTCCACCGAATCCAAGACCGTTCAGATAGCCGAGGTCTCCAGCACGCACAGCAGCAAATCCACGGTGGTCTCCACCTCGGAGAACAGCGCCCTCTCCACCCTCACCACCATGACCAAAACCACAGTGACCAAAGTCAGCTCCCCCACGCGAGACAGCCAGGCGAGCGTGGTGTCCGTGACGGAGGAGAGCAAGACTACTGTGACCACCACTGTGACGGACGCAACCTCCGGCGCTGCCGGTTCATCCAAAACGTCCATGACCGTCAGTAAGGAGTACTCCACCAAGGACAGGGTCCGGCTGCTCAAGTTCTCCCGCTCCAAAAAGACCCGTTCCGGCACAGCGCTCCCCTCCTACCGCAAGTTTGTCACCAAGAGTAGCAAGAAGAGCATCTTCGTCCTGCCCAACGATGACCTGAGGAAGCTGGCAAGGCGGGGCGGTATCCGGGAGGTGCCTGTCTTCAGCTACGCCGCCAAGCCGGCCTTGGATATCTGGCCATATCCTTCCCCCAGGCCTACATTTGGCATAACATGGAGGTGGGCGCATTTGTGTGCTTTTTATGATGGCAGAGATTATGTATTCACGTTAAGAGGGGTGGTTATTGTGCTTGGAATTTGTTTCTCCTCTTTGCTGTTTGTTTAATAATCCATCTCACTTTTCTCCGTCTAAACCCCTTTGTTGATTTGGATCTCTGAATTTCAGAGTGAGTGTAGGCGTGAATCATCTGCTTTTAAGAGATCAGGTGTTGAAATTGCGATGTGACGCGGAGGATGTTTTTCTGTTTGAGCCAGCACAGAAAAATGGAATATCCTCCCTTTATGTTGTTTTTCCAAACATTAGTTCAGCTTCAAAAATGACCCAAGCCAAACAAGACGATCTTTCAGGCAGTCGAGTCCGGTTCCTGATGGTTTGAGTGGTGATAATTCACAGGGGAAATAAATCTGGGGATGCTTCACTTTTTGTTTCCAGCTTGTGTGCAGTAAGCCAGGCTGAAGTAAATGAAATGCCAGCGTCGTTAGTCTGTGCTGATGGGCGTGTGTATGTTGGTCTTGCTCTCAGGTACCGGCTCCAGACGGTGAAGTCTCTGGCAGGGGTTAGCCTGATGCTGAGGCTGCTGTGGTCCTGCCTCCGGTGGGATGACATGGCGGTGAAGCCGTCGTCCACCGGGGGCGCCACACGCACAGGTGAACGCACAGGTATGCTACCCTCCCCTTCCGTCTTTGCACCCACCCACCCACCCACCCACCCACAACTCATCACACAGCAGTTATAGTAGCAATACTTCCAAAATCATAACGCATCCCACCACCAGTGTGCAGTCACAAAGCAGTTTAACCACTACTCCCACACGAATATAACATACCCAACCACCCTGAAGTGGTCACAAAGCAGTTTATCCAGTGCTACAAATAACATACAGCTGGAAAATGGATGGGTTGAAAATGATGAACCACCACAATTTTACCACAAAACAAAACACAGGTGTTAAAGGATTTTTATCATGCATAACATATTGGAGTTTAATTATTATTTGTTAGTGGTTATTTTAAGTTATGGAATATGGCCTGTGTCATCCCAGCGCAAACATGCAACCTGTCTTTACCTTTTTCCTCTTAGAAACTTCAGAGACTGAAATTACCACAACGGAGATCATCAAACGCAGAGATGTTGGACCTTATGGAATTCGCTCAGAGTACTGTATCAGGAAGATCATCTGTCCCATTGGCGTTCCCGAAACTCCCAAAGGTAGAACGTTTTTTTAATTGCTGTCCCACGGTAACATTTAATTATTATGCTCACCGTCTCCACACTCCATCTTCTCTGGATGTAGAGATTTTGGGGTTTCCATAGAATTTTCCCTAGCTTCCATTTTGCAGAGTGTATGACCTGCAATTTCAATAAAGATACAAGCATGCTGTTGGAATTGAAACTGTTGCTCCCTTTCCCCCCAAAAGAAACCCCGACACCCCAGAGAAAGGGCCTACGATCGAGTGCCCTGAGGCCCAAGAAACCCGAGGCCCCAAAGCAGACCGGACCCGTGGTGATCGAGACGTGGGTGGCTGAGGAGGAGCTGGACCTGTGGGAGATCAGAGCCTTTTCAGAAAGGTAAGACCGTCGGGGGCCAAGCGCGCTGATGAACGGCACAGCGCCATCACATCAACCTCAGTGTCACTCTTGATAAATTACGTTCGGGATCAATGTCAACACACAGTGTTTTGTGTGTTCTACTAATCTTATCTTTGATGAATCATCGTAGTTTGTTGGCTTGTTGCATTGTAGGTCTCTTGTGGTAATTGTGTTAGTCTGAGCACTGTACATAACTCGTCCCCTTTTACTGCTGCAGCAGTGCATAGCGTCGCGGCGCTCTCCCTGTTCCCGCGCTGACTGACGCCCCGTTCTCTCGCTGACGCCCTTGTTCTCTCGCTGTTTCAGAGTTGAAAAGGAGAAGGCGCAGGCTGCAGAGCAGGCAAAGGTTAGTGAGCAGAAGAAAGCAGTGGAGTGCAAGGCCCAAATGGAGGCTCAGCTAAAGCAGCAAAGATTGGCTGCCCAGCAGGTGGGAAGACAAGTCTCAGTTTCCACCTCGCGGAGTTGCCTCCTGATCTGTCGCTAAATGAAACTTGGGGTTGCACAAATACGCAGGGCGGTGGCTTTTCCTTTTAAAAGGTGTTTTATCGGGACCCAGGCTTTTATTGTGACACATTTTAAATAATTCTAAACAAAATCAAGGTATGAAATTAACTTTTTCACCCACTGGCCAAAGTTGCTTTTGGATTCTAAAAATCACCAGCCTTTTTCAGCATTTTACCAGCCGTGTGACCTTTCGCAATATAACACCCTGGTTGGTTACCGGCCAGTGGCTGCTAGAGTAAATATTGTACCAGCCACAATCAAAATTTTACGGTGTTAAAAATGGCTGGTGTTAATTTCACACCCTGGACAAAATTTTGCTTTTGGCAGATTTCATTGATTAATTTAAAGGTTTTCAGCATTTTGGGGTATACATGTTGCGCAGTTACATGCCTGATCTACTTGTTCATTGCTTTCCTTCATGGCTTATTTGCTGTTGATATAAAACGACCCAGAGTGAGAGTATAACCTTTTTTTTACAGAAACGATTGGAGCAGCAGAAACTGGCCACCAGCACCACCACAATATCCACACCATCCAGTAGCCCTGCTACTCAGACCACCACCCCACAGAAGGTGTTGGTAGGCTCCTTGACCAGCCAGGTCACCCCTGGAACTAAAGTGGTACTGGCCACCAAGATGGGCTCCCCGGCAGTGACATTCCAGCAGAACAAAAACTTCCAACAAACATTTGCTTCATGGGTCAAACAGGGTCAGAGCAGTCCAGGTAAGTTCATCTACATGCCTTAGGTCCTTAAATCACAGCGCACCCGCACGTTTTGTATGGCTGCCATTTTAAGTGCAGTGGCCTAAAATGTTGGCTGGGCATTATGCTCTGCAGCCTCAACCAGTTCCGTCGCCACGGTGGCCACCACGACCTCCGGGCAGACTTTCCAGATCACCGGGAGCCCGGTGACAATGGCTGGCAAGGTCATCACTGCCAAGCTGCCACTCCCAGCCAACAGCAAGATTGTCACTGTCAATGTGCCAACCACACAAGGAGGTACACAAAGGATCCAAGGGGAGAAAGGGAAGGAGAGGGGAGAGGAGGGGAGAGGAGGGGAGAGGAGAGGAGTGGGGATGTCTTCCGCCTTGAGCGGACTGTAACTGGAAGCTCCTGCTCCCCGTCTTACGTGCTGAAGAAATGTAATCAAGCTTTTAGAGCTTTTCAACATTAATATACACAACCAGTTAATTTCTCACTAGTCAGGACCAATTAAACCACCACACAGTTTTCATGAAACAAAACTACACTTTGGCGGGGCAATTATTTTTTCTTTGCCTTGTTAAAGTCAGGGATTTGTGGCCGGAAAAGGTATGTTTTATAAAAGTAAACTTGAACTATTTTCCCGGTGGGTGTATTGTAAATACACAAGACGGGCTTGTGTTTACATGTAAGCAGATATGCCCGAAAGCAGACTTTCAGATACAGTGTAGTCTGCACCAGGATCCAGTTTATCCGTTTTGGCAGTCTGCCTTCTTGAGGTTTTTCTAATTTGAGTACAACTTGAGGCAAATGTGAACAATATGGGTTTGCGCCTTGCGATGGGCTGTAGTCTGATGTGGTTCCCGTGTCCAGGCCGTCTCTGCCGGTGTCGAGTTCCATTTAACCCAAGCACTGTTTCATCTGATCAAGGAGAAATCTGATCTAATTAGCTGAGATTAGGCTGAGTATCATCTGGTTAGATACCCGATATGATCTTGTGTTGAGTATTGATGTCTGCTCAAATGATGCTAATGTGCCATCGAAGGAGAATGTGGAAACTGAGTGCAAAAGCCAAAAGCAGTGGAGTCGCTGGATATACGCACTGGATATACGCATTACTTTTATAAACTACCTTTAATAGAGAAAGAAAAAAGGGTTGAAGGTCACCAGGATTCCATAAGCCGTAACACGCAAGGGAGAAACGTTTGCATTCAGTGGATCAGACTAAATTACTCCACAAACAAACACAGCTCCTGTCTAGTGACACCCGTGTTTCGCTAGAAAGACGGTATTAACGGACAGTGTATTTTTCCAGCGTGACTCTTTTCAAGCTTGTTTGTCTTGGAAGCGGTTGAGGAAGTGAGCATGAAAACAAGTTTATCCTGGGGTCTGGCCGCTCGGACAGGTATCCCGCTATGTGAGCGCAGCTACTTACGAGCTCCGCAAACAGCCCTGCGAGAAGTAGCCGTTTGAAGCTTGGCCAGCCCTCCCTGCCCCAAGCTTGGGGTACACAGCGAACCCCCCCCCCCCCCCCCCCCCATCTTAGGGCTGACACTTGATGTATTATGTATCTTTACCTGATCAGTTGTGGTGAAGTCAGACCACAGGGAGAGGGGAAAAAGGAAGATAATTTTAAACTTAAGAAACATGTTTTAATTTCTGTCCGCGTGACTGCTTTTTTGAAGTCAAGCCAAAAAAAAACCTTGAATCTGAAGCGCTTGTGTTGTCTAAGAGGGGGAAAGGGCTGAGCGGGATTAATTAAATGCATCTCTACATAAATTCTTACGTGATGGGAACAAACTGCCACGGTGATGATTTTGGTGACTCTTTTTAAGAGTGGTTCTTTGAAGATTTTGCCGGCTCTGCTAATATTTACAGTGGCCATGATTTAAAGGTCTCTGCAACATGAAAGCTTTGAAGCCACAAATAATGTATTGAGAGTAAGGTTGATAAATGAAGCATACACGATCAATATTACCGCCACAGTATGTTGACTAAAACATTGTGTTGTTAATACCAAATTGTTCATACACACACAAATTTTAATCGTTTGCGACCACAGTTATCCATGTATAACACACACACAGCAGGTATAATTGAATAATATGGTTGTTGATTTGTGCTGGTGTAATTGAATAATGTGTTGATGTTTGCAGGTGTGATGCAGGTCCAGCAGAAAGTTCTGGGTATCATTCCATCCAGCACAGCAGGCAACCAGCAAACCTTCACTTCATTCCAGCCACGGACCACCACCATCAACATCCGACCCAATACCCCATCTTCTGTTACGGGCTCGCCTCCTGCACAGCAGGTACTAATCCCACCCAATACCCCGTCTTCTGTTACGGGCTTGCCTCCTGCACAGCAGGTACTAATCCCACCCAATACCCCGTCTTCTGTTACGGGCTCGCCTCCTCCACAGCAGGTACTAATCCCACCCAATACCCTGTCTTCTGTTGCGGGCTCGCCTCCTCCACAGCAGGTACTAATCCCACCCAATACCCCGTCTTCTGTTGCGGGCTCGCCTCCTGCACAGCCGGTACTGGTGTAAAAAATACTAAATATTGAAATGTCTTATTCTGAGTAATTTAGGCTGCATGAGTAATCATGCAAATCGTTCTAGATTTTTTTATTGAACACTTTTTAAAGGCTGGGTTTTTCTGAAGTAGGTCTGTGTACTACTTCTTAGTTAATTCAAGGTAGGCATAGGAAAGGCCAGTTTTTGAATGTAGCCCGTCGCCTAGCGGGTATTTCGGACTCCGAGCAGTCTGCACCCCTATCACCCCCCACACACACACACACACGCACATACAGTGGTGTTAAAAAAAATAGCAGTACAAAATCAGTAACCTGATGAACCACTGTTATTAGTAGTAGTGATATTTCTGCATGGCAAATAATTTACTTGTAGATGTAGTAGTGTAATAGAAAAACAACAGACCCAACTGTCATGACATGCACGTTGCTTGTTCTGAGTAATTGACTCATTCATTGAAAGGGGCTTGTTCAAAATAATAGCAGTGTGGAGTTCAATTAGAGAATTCATTCATTCTGTGAAAAAAAAACAGGTCAAACAACTTCTGTGGTAAACAGGTATTCCACAGGTAAACAGGTGATGCCATCATGATTCTGTATAAAAGGATATCAAAAGACTCCTGATATCTTATTTCCAGGTACTCTTAGAAGCAATACTATAACCTCTCTGCATTTCAATGGATCACTATGGGAATTGGGGGGTGGGACTAGATTAAGCTGTAAATTACACGGGAATAGTATGGAACACATGGTTGGCTAAATGGCTGTAAGTCAACAAGGGTCTGAGGTATAAAACAAGCCTTAAACCATCACTCTGCTGCCAGAAATACAGTAGATATGGATGGATAACTTGAAGGGTTTCTTCTCCTGACTTATTTTTCCATAGAGTTCAATAGGAAAATTTGTCAGGAGAAACAACCCTTCAAGTGATCCATCCATATCTACTGCATATCTGGCAGCAGAGTGATGGTTTGAGGCTCGTTTGATACCTCAGACCCTTGTTGACTTACAGCCATTTAGCCAACCATGGGTTCCATACTATTCCTGTGTAATTTACAGCTTAATCTAGTCCCACCCCCCAATTCCCATAGAGATCCATTCAAATGCAGAGAGGTTATAGTATTGCTTCTAAGAGTACCTGGAAATAAGATATCAGGAGTCTTTTGATATCCTTTTATACAGAATCATGATGGCATCACCTGTTTACCTGTGGAATACCTGTTTACCACAGAAGTTGTTTGAGAGAATGGCAAGAATGTGCAAAGCCGTTATCAAGGCAAAGGGTGGCTACTTTGAAGAATCTAAAATATAAGACTTTTTTATTTGTTTAACACTTTTTTGGTTTTTGCATAATTTAATTTGTGTTATCTCATAGTTTTGATGTCTTTACTATTCCAAAATGTGGAAAACAGTAAAAATAACGGGAAAAAACCTTCTATGAGTAGGTGTGTCCAAACTTTTGACTGGTACTGTAGTTCGTTCATTCTGGGCTGAAATACCTGTTTCTAGGTGCCAGAAGTTGGTTGACTCGATGCAACGCAGATGCGCAGCAGTTATCAAAAACAATTGTTATGCAACTAAATATTAGTTCAGTAATTTAAAGTGAAGTTAAATCTTGAAAAATTTCTTCAGTTTATACAGTAAGTGTTTGAGTTTGAAGAGAAAAATGTCGACACTGCTATTTTTTTGAACAGATTAATATTCCTTTTCTTTGCTTCCTGTAAAAGAATAATGCAGACTTGATAAAATTTGTTCATGCTTTGATTTGGAATTGAATGTGTAATGTTTCCACTACATTTGAAATATGGAACTAAAAGCTATTAAAAAATATTTGCACTTTATTCACTTTTTTAACGCGCTGCTATTTTTTTGAACACCACTGTACATATGCCTGCACACACACATGCTCGCACACTCCCTAATGCCCTGATACCTTAGTCAGCGTGTGCATTCAATTCTGCATTCGGTAGACACCTTCCAGTGTATCCGTCCTGGCAGGGCTCCAGCGCTGGAGCTGAATGAGAACAGGATGGGATTCTCACACATAACCCCACTCTTTCCTGCCTCAGGTGATCGCAGCTGGAGCTCAGATCCGCTCAGGAATGACGGTGATCCGTACCCCCCTGCAGCAGGCCGGGGCCCTGGGCAAGACCATCCTGCGTACCCCACTGATGGTGCAACCAGGTATTCTCCCCACCAGTAGGTCTCCTCTGCTCCTCTCTCCTGGCACGTGGCTGCTCGTCTCCCGGCCGGTCAGGGCATGCGCATTGCCTCCGCTTCTTACTTTGACCGTACAGCCGTTTGACGCTTTGCATTTTTCCCTCATCCAGATTAAACGGCTTGTGTTCATGTGAGACGTCTGTTGTGACCCGGTTTTATTCCACTTTTTATTTTATCATGAAACAAAAAAACAATTAAATGTTATAAGAATATTTACCATTTTGTTTTAAGAACCAAGTTTCCCAACATATCAGATTTTCACTCAATTTTTTTTGTCCAGTATTGTTAAGGGAAATGTACCAAAAGTTGTCACGTCCTTTGTTTTTGCAGAGCTCATGCATATTCAGAGTGTGTGGTCAGCTGTGTGAAGGCATGCGGCTATCTTTGTTAGCAGATGGCCAGGGAAGCATTTTTTTACTTTATTTATTGATTTTACATTTATCATATTTGGAAATCGAAGCAGGACATATATTTAAATGATTATTATTTTGTCGGGGTGTGTCCTGCAAGCTCTTGCCAGTTCACACTATCATACCATCTCTGGGTAGACTAACTGCGAATGTGCTTGAGCATATGTCAAAGCCACACCCCTTTTTCCTGAATGTGCATTCAGAGCAAAACTTTGCCTTTGTTGTATTTTATGTGCAATTATTGCTTAACTCGATTATTTTTTATCTTACAAATTATCTCATGTAATGTTCTGTTTAAAGGCCGTATTTGTACCACAACTGGTTCTGCGGTCTGTTTGCTGAGATTTGATAGAAGAATAGACGTTTAATAAGAAGACAGATTTTAATGAAACTGTACAATACCTGAAACGACTGCCATTGGTTATCATGAAAACGGAACAGGAACAAGAAACAGGTTTTAAAAATGTTTTCGATAATCAGTCCCAGAGACTGTTGAGGATTGTGCTGTGTCGCGTTCCTGAGAGTGTGTTTGTGTGTGTGCGTGTGTGTGTGCGCCTCCCGCAGGCCAGACGCAGCAGGTGGTGACGCAGATCATCCGGGGGCAGCCGGTGTCCACCGCCATCTCCAGCGCCAGCTCCGTGCAGACCAGCGCCGGGCAGAGGGTCCTCACCGCCGGCGTCCCCTCTCCCCACCCCGCAGCCACGCCCACCGGCCAGCTGCCCGCCCCCCAGACCGCCCAGGGGCCACGGCCCCAGCAGGGCCAGGTCAAACTGACCCTGGCGCAGCTCACCCAGCTTACCCAGGGAGCGCAGGTGAGCCTCGGAACCGCTCCGCCTCTAGCACCCCCCCCGCCCCCCCCCTACGCTCCGCTTCTCTGCGTCTGTCTGTCCCGCCAATCTCCAGCACCTTCCATGTAACCCAGCGAGTGTGCATGAAGTGTGTCCTGTGTGATAGCTTTATCGTGTGTGTTTTCATTTATTCATACAAATGAGATGTTTGTCTATTATACCTTGATTACTGAAGTACTGTTTTGGGCCGAAGGGTAAGTATTCAGCAATATTTGATTTAAAAAATTTTTTACGTTGATTCTATTGTTTTTCTTAATTTGGCTCATTTTCTTCTTGTTTTTGCCTCAGTTTTGTATTTGTGTGTGTGACTTCCTGAATTGCCGTCGATTCTCTCCCCACCTCTGAATTGTTTTCTTTGATACTTTATCCTTTGTCTCAGAAGCAGCATGGCGCAGCTATGGAAAGACAGCAGGTCAGCATCCATACATACCCACATAGGGCTACGGTGGGCTGGCAGGCCCATCCCAGCCCCTGCTTTACTCATAGCTCTCTGACTGTGCTCCGGCCCTCACTGACCCGCTACGTTTCTGTGTGTGTGTCTGCATGCTGTGTGTGTGTGTCCGTGTTTCTGCGTGTTGTGTATGTGTGTCCGGCAGGGAGGGAACCAGGGCCTGACGGTTGTGATCCAAGGCCAAGGCCAGACCACTGGCCAGCTGCAGGTCATCCCCCAGGGCGTGACGGTCATCCCCGGCCCCGGTCAGCAGCTCATGCAGGCCGCCATGCCCAACGGGCAGCTCCAGCGCTTCCTCTTCACCCCCATGCCTCCGCCCGTCTCCTCTGCCAGTGCCCAGGTCACAGCCGTCACGGCGGCGACCACCACGCCTTCCACACCAGGTAACTCTGGACTGCACCTTTAAACAGCACGCCAAGGTGTACCTTATTCCCATGGTTTTCACTCTTAATCGTTTTGGACTTTCATCAGCCTTGACTTGAGGACTTTTCTAATAGAGATGTCCTGTATGGTGAAGTGATTTGTATGAATATTGATATTTGATTGGCTGTGGGAATACTGATATTTGATTGGATGTAGGGGTCTGAGTGCTGTGTGAATGCTGATATTTGATTGGCTGTAGGGTCCTGAGCGCTATGTCAATACTGATCTTTGATTGGCTGTAGAGTCCTGAGTGCTGTGTGAATACTGATCTTTGATTGGCTGTGTGAATGTGTTTCCCAGCAGGGCCCACTGAACAGAGAGTACTGCAGCCCCAGCTGCCGGTTCCGGCTCAGCCTCAGGTCCAGACTCCCGCTGTGTCGCAGGCTCAGGCCCCGGTCCTCCCGGCCCAGCAGGCCGCCGCCCCGGTGCAGGCCGCCGCCCTGGCCCCCGCCACCCCTCCTGCCGCCCCCCAGGCCCACCTGCCCCCCCAGACTCAGGCCCAGATGCCCATCCAGTCCCCCACGCCCATGCAGGTGAAGACCCTCGGCACCGTGCAGACGGTCAAGCAGGTCCCGACCCCCGTGCGGCCCCCGCTCCAGCTGCACCCCCACCCGCCCCAGCTGATCACGGTGCCCCAGCTGCAGCAGCAGGTGCAGGTGCTGTCCCAGATCCAGTCCCACGTGGCGGCGCAGATCCAGCAGGCCCAGCAGGGCGGCGTTCCCCAGCAGATCAAGCTACAGCTGCCCATACACATCCAGCAGGGCGGCCAGGTGCAGGCGCACCAGATCCAGAACGTGGTGACCATCCAGACGGCCAGCGTGCAGGAGCAGCTGCAGAGGATCCAGCAGCTCCGCGAGCAGCAGCAGAAGAAGAGGCAGCAGCTGGAGGCCAAGCGCGAGCAGTCCCTGCAGACCTCCAACCAGAGCGACATCATCCAGAAGCAGGTGGGAGAGCTTGTGGCTGTCGCAGTGTGCGACCATAGGCACTAACGGGATGGTCTGCTCCTTAACTGTCGATGTTAAGAATACGGAGTTGACCATATGGTTAGTCTAGATCAAGGGTGTCCAATCTTATCCGAAAAGGCTGATGTGGGTGCAGGTTTTTGTTTTAGCCCAGCACTACAGCTCCTGATACCACTAATTAACTGGTCTTCAATCAAGACCTTGATAATTAGAATCAGGTGTCTTCATTCTGAGCTAAAACAAAAACCTGCACCCACGCCAGCCCTTTTTGGATACGATTGGGCAACCCTGGCTATAGAATCAGTCACTCTTTATTTTCATGTGATAACATTACTATTCCTCATCCTGTATTAGCAGTGCTTTCTAGTCGCTTGCTGTCCAGGCTCTTGCCGTTGGAGACGTTTCTAGACTCATCTATGTGAGTGTTGTTGGAGACGGCGAATGGCTGACTCTGGTGTCACTTGTGCCCCAGGTGGTGATGAAACAGAACGCCGTGATCGAGCACCTGAAGCAGAAGAAGACCCTCTCCCCCGCCGAGCGCGAGGAGAACCAGAGGTACGAGCGTCGCCGGGCGGGAACCAGAGCCGGGGCTCCCCTCTGGCTGTACCCGCTGCGGAGCCGCGGTCGTGTGTTTTGTGTTTGAATCCTGAGGGTTGTGTTTACCCACGTGTCCCCGGCTCCTGGGAAGGGTCACACGGGGCCCCGGAGGTGCTTTGTTGTCCGCCGGTGAGGCGGACCTGCAGGGCGGAGGCCCCGCGAACTGCGCCATAGCCCCCGTGTCCCCCGATCTCGCTGCGGTCGCTCTCATTGTTGCCTTAAGTCTGGGAACCAGTTTTGACCCTGACCCCCACAGCTGGTGAAGCTCTGTGTGTATGTGACTCCCAACCCTTTCCCACGTGCTGGGGAGCTCAGTCCGTCATATCCGCCACCGCGCCACAGCATCCCCCTCAGACCTCGCTATGAATTGCGCAAGAAATACTACCGTAAACGAGAGCACAAGAGCATGCCTTTGGCCTGCTGGGTGTTGGAGCTTTTGAGGATTAATAACATGTAAAGATAAGAATTAAAATTGTGTTGGGGAAGGGTGGGGCAATCAATGTTCATCTGCAGTTTGACAGATTTGTGTAGAATCTCCCTTTTTTGTTGTGCCAGTACGGGGAGTGTTTTATTGGCGGTATGTTCTTTGTGAACTGCCCTTAAAATGCAGCTTCAAGCGTAACCGGGTTCTCGCTAATATGTAGCCCTTGTGTTTCACCGTCTCCTCCCTGGCCTCCGCCGCCGCAGAATGATCGTCTGCAACCAGGTGATGAAGTTCATCCTGGACAAGATCGACAAAGGCGAAAAGCAGGCGGCCAAAAAGAGGAAGCGGGAGGAGTCGGTGGAGCAGAAACGCAGCAAGCAGAACGCCACCAAGCTGTCGGCCCTGCTCTTCAAACACAAAGAGCAGCTCAAGGCCGAGATCCTCAAGAAGAGGGCCCTGCTGGACAAGGAGCTTCAGCTGGAGGTCCAGGTGAGGGCGCCAACACCACCTGCACTGCACCCCTGTTCCAGACGCTCTCGTCGTCACAGTCCAGCTCCTATAAAGATGTTCCTGACACGTACCACTGCAGCACTGAAGTTCTTCACCGGACTGTCACACTGAATCCATAGTCCAGACACACATCACTGTGTGAAGGCCTCAAGCTCCAGCCATAACACCCCTAGTTCTTCACCGTACTGTCACACTGAAACGCCTACATCCATAGTCCAGACACACATCACTGTGTGAAGGCCTCAAGCTCCAGTCATAACACTCCTAGTTCTTCACCGTACTGTCACACTGAAACGCCTGCATCCATAGTCCAGACACACATCACTGTGTGAAGTCCCCCAGCTCGGTGTAGTCACTCTGCAGTCCCACTACATTGGCATTCCTGATTAGCGTCAGTGTTGTGAGGGCATCCACCATACCTCCAGAAATATTTTTTTAGAGGACACTTGGTCAAGAAGGACCTGAGTGTGATTTCTTGTGGCTCTTGGTGACACAGGTTTCTGTTAATTTGGTGGTGGGGGTTGAGAGAGTGGTTCTGGTTGCTCTGAGAGTTGAGTCCTAGTGTAAGTAGGAGGTAAAGCCCTTTTCTAACCCTGGCGCTGTGCCTCAGGAGGAGCTGAAGAAGGACCTGAGCAAGCTGAGGAAAGAGAAGGAGAAGGAGAAGGCCCAGGCGGCAGCGTCCCAGGCAGCTGCGACCGCCGCCCAAGCGGTCGCCTTAACCGCCGCCGTCACCTCGCCCCCTTCCGCCCACAAGCGCAAGCGCGAGGACGACAAGGACCACACCCCCACCAAGCCCAAGAAGAAGAAGATGATCTCCACTACCTCAAAGGACGCCAAGAAGGACACCAAGCTCTACTGCATCTGCAAAACGCCCTACGACGAGTCAAAGTAAGTAACGCCTGCGGACGCCGTATTTGCTTGGTACACGGCTGAGGCTCGGTGACACTTCACGGTAGTGTTGTCACAATACCAAAATTTTGACTTCGATACCGATACCAGGTTTAGTATCATGATACTCGATACTGAAACGGTACTTGAAACTGAAACGATACTGATTCGATACTCGGTACCTCTACTGAAATGACCTTAACCCTATTTACTTTGGCCCTTCAGAGGCAATTTCCTCCTCGTTTCTACTAGTTTTATTTAAATGTCAATATCTAAAAAAATATTCCCTGCATATCCATGGTTTTAAGTTCGAACTGAAGAAGAAGCTGTATCATTCATAAATTTGCTACAGAATACATTTATTTCAGAATAGTCACATACAGTACAGTGTTTCCCCTAGATTTTTTTTCAGGCCGGGTGGTAGGCCCCTCGAAACTACCAGTGTTGTTGCGCGTACACGGTGTCATCAAACGCGCATGCGGGGCCGAGGTAGTATCATCGCGCAGGTCGGGGGTACGGAGAGTAGTCGCACACATGGGGAGGGTGTTGGTAACAAAGTGGTGCATTTCTCCATTCTGAGCTAAAATAACATTTGCTCACAAAGGCGTATGGTAAATAAATATTAGTTATTTATAATATTAATAAACTTAAAACAGAACTTATATACAATAAACCCCCCTTAGCTTCACAAATGATATTCAGAACTATACAACTTAAACCCAGGACAAGGAGTTTGTTTCTACCGGTTTTTAAGGGCTGTTTCTGGATCAGCTATCTTTGCAGCACTGTAGATCTGCTTTTGAGACTCCTCCATAGTGCTGATCCATAATCAGTCCTTAAAAACAGGCAGAATCAAACTCCTGCCTCTGCAGTATTAGCTTTTACTCTACACTAAAATGTAAGAGTTCTGGTCAGATAGCGAAACGGACGAAAGTGCGCCATTTTGCGTAGAGGCGGAAACTATAATTACACCCTCATAATATCAGCGCTGTCATTGAAAATGTAATTAGGCCTAACGGGAAACCGAAGCTGTTTTGGCAAGGGTTTTTCCAGATGCTATTTTGATCATTCCAACATTCTGCGGTAAGGGAAATATTGCAGCTACATAAAAGAAAAATTAAAAAAAGATTATATAAAAAAAAAAGAATAATATAAATTTTTTTTTTAAAGTACCGAACGTCGGAAAATTCTAATACCGAACCGTTTTTTTTTTAAGTATCGAAAAAGTACCGAAGTTTCGGTGTACCGTGCAACACTACTTCACGGATGGGTTGGGTGTGCATTAACGGTGCTTTCTGCCCCTCAGATTCTACATTGGTTGTGACCTTTGTACCAACTGGTACCACGGGGAGTGTGTGGGCATCACCGAGAAGGAGGCCAAGAAGATGGACGACTACATCTGCAACGAGTGTAAACGGGCACAGGAGGGCAGCACCGAGGAGCTGTACTGCATCTGCCGGACGCCCTATGACGAAGCGCAGTAAGGGGGGGTGTGGGGGAGGGTCTGCAGTGAGCGATGTAAACATGAGAGACGTGTCCGATGGTAAACGATTAACGGACCGGATTGTTCTTAGCTGGAAGGCATTGATGCGCATTACAACTTTTGATTTTATTTTCAAAGTCTGCCCACAAATACGGCCCAGTAGTCACACATGGTAATATTTTCAATTTAGCTTGGTTTGGGTACCAGTTATGTCAGGCAAAAAGTGAAATGTACATTTTAACATATTTAATGTATGTCACATATACAATAAAAGTTCAATAGCTAAGAAATGGCAAGTTAACTGAAGGTTAAACTTTTCAAACATTGTTGAACATTTGTTTTTTTTCTATACTGTAACACATTGTAGCCTGTTTTATGTGGCACTCAATGTATATTATATGAATGTATATTATACCTGTACAACCCTGTTAAGATACAATTTCCACACAGCAGATTTGATAACAGAAGGCAGTTTATAATAAGTATAAGTATACACGTAATTTGTCCGGTAGAACTGATTTTGTCAGTTTTAGTTTTTTTTTCCTACAGCAGAATCCTTTTCACAAGTCAGTATGTGTCCTTATGTTCGGAAGTTTCTGCAAAACTTACACATTCTTGCACATTCCCAACTGATCCCACATTTTATGTTCATCCTTCTTCAGAAGGCAAGAAAAAGAATATTGAAACATACTGAAATAATATGGTCAACGGAAGTCCCAGGACTCTACCCTGATGTGTAACACTGCGGTTTGTCTCCCTCTTCCAGATTCTACATCGGCTGCGACCGCTGCCAGAACTGGTACCACGGGCGATGCGTGGGCATCCTGCAGAGCGAGGCCACCCACATCGACGAGTACGTGTGCCCGCAGTGCCAGTCCACGGAGGACGCCATGACAGTCCTGACGCCGCTCACAGACAAGGACTACGAGGGGTTAAGAAGAATCCTGAGATCTTTACAGGTATGCGTGCGCGTGCCCCGCCCCCCCCCCCCCCGGTCTCCACGGTAACCGGCCGGACAAAGACGCCACTGTTCCTCACATCTCCCTTTATCTGATCTTCCTCAATCCCTGGGGCTATTCTTGGATCGCTGCCTGGGAAGTGTGTGTGTGTGTGTGTGTGTGTGTGTGTGTGTGCGAGTGCGAGTGCAAGTGTGAGTGATTTTGTTTTTATCATCTGTCCATTTGCGCATCCATTTACACAGAAATGTAGCGTGAGTACATCTGTGTTGAATCTGAAGCTGTTTCTAATACTCTCTTTCTAATACTCATTTTAGTCCCACAAAATGGCGTGGCCCTTCCTAGAACCCGTGGATCCCAACGATGCCCCAGATTACTATGGCGTTATTAAGGAGCCAATGGGTAAGTATGACCTCAGCTTCATGCATTACCATTACTTTCAGCCCCTTTTTTGTTATTGTAGCGAGCTTTTCAAACACGTACACGTACACACACACACACACGCGCGCACACACTCAACTTCACTTTTGGAGGAAAATGGAGTAGAGGCATCGCAACATTTTTTTAAATGGAATATTAATTACGAGCAGTTCTGACATTAGAGGAACTACCTCCAACTCAGATCAAACTGCCCACGTGAATGGCAACTTGCGTCAACAGGCTTTTTGAACTTCCACACAAACAAACCGTTAATGACCTGTGGAAAGACTGGACTGTTTGCCCCTGCGCTGGACTGGAAATATCAGGCAGCCGTCTTGCAGTTGGTGACAGAAAGAACCAATATTGCGATGAAATCTAATGGCTGCACAAGAATGCTTTCTGTGCAAATGTTTGTATTTTTCCACCAGCTAACTCCAGATAGGATCTGTCCGAGGACAAGCAAGAGGTTTCTTTATACAGAGCTCTGTAGAGACCGAGTGGCCTCTGGATGTTGCTGTAGGATGATAATTTGTTTTAAGCTTGCCTCTTGGCTGTACAAAGCAGCTGAAAGGAGGAAAACGCCATTATCATTTATATAGCGAGGTGTTTCAAAGGCTCTGTGTAGAAAGCACAGTGGATTACCTTACAAAGCAATTCTAAATCGCTGTCCTTAATCTTACAGGAACATCTCAACTTCAGGAACGGAATAGGTTTTACAGTAAAAGATTTGTGTTTCCCTTGAAAGAGTACAAAGTGTCCCAGATGCCTGAGAAGGTGTAAGAGATCTAATGTAGATTAGTACAGAAGTAAAATAAATTTGAACCATTTCAGAGATTAAAAATGTTGACCTGATTGTTTGCCTGATCTATAGCTTATTGTTATCCATCCCTCTCTTCGCAGACCTTGCTACAATGGAGGACAGGGCACAGAAACGGTATTACAACAAGCTAACCGAGTTTGTGGCAGACATGACCAAAATCTTCGACAACTGCCGCTACTACAACCCCAGCGACTCGCCCTTCTACCAGTGCGCAGAGGTTCTCGAATCATTCTTTGTACAGAAGCTCAAAGCTTTCAAAGCAAGCAGGTAAGGCCAGCGAGCCTCATTCCGCCGTCCAAACGCATTCCCGCTGACTCCCGGTGGGCTTGGGGAAGCAGTCCTCCGCCTTATTTTTTTCCTCCTCTTCTTCCTCTACTTCCTCTACTTCCTCCTCTTCCATCTCTTCCTCTGCATATTCCTCCGCCTCAGTGCTTCATGCTGCTTTTTTTTTTTCCCACCGGTTTTTGCCCGTGTGTGAACTTCACTTGCATCTGTGCTGCAGGGGTTTCCTGTCCCCGTTCGCAGGGGATGGAATGAAGTTGAGCGTCTGCCTGAGGGACGAAGCGGTCTCGCGCTTTCGTTCCTTGGGGCTTTAGGCTTTGTGTGCCAGTCCTGTCAGTTAGCCGCGCGTAGAACTGCATTTTGCGCTTGGTGTCCTGCCCCCTGCCTGTGCTCTGCAGTGGCCGCGGGGCACTTTGTAGCAGCGCTTACATGTTGTCTGTGAGCCCTCTGTAACTGGCAGCCGGGCCTTAAGGGCACTGCTGCCAGTGGCTTCTGTAGCTCGTCTCTGTCCTTTTGAGATCGGTCACAGTTTGCGCATCTCATCGCCTTGCCGTGTGTGTGTGTGTGTGTGTGTGTGTGTTCATTTGCCCCCGCATGCATTTATTTACGCCATCCATCTCTCTCTCTTTCTTTGCAGATTGTGATGTCATAAGTCTGGCGTAATAGCCGGAATCTGAACTGGATGCTGGGGTCGATCTCTTTAATATTTAATCACAAACGTGCTGTTTCATAAACAGCGGAAATTCTGTACAATTATATAAAATCACAACCACAACAAAAAAAAAACAAAAAAAATGTAATCAAACCGTACTATATAATTAATTTTGTAATAAAGTTTTATAACCCAAACTACAAAGATGTCTCCAATGACAATCGTAACATTGCAGCCATGTTGATAGTGAAGTTACCTGAAGAATACAAGGGACATACTTTTTATTTTGTAATTTGCTAAATATTTGCAGTTTTCAGGAAGAGCCACCAATAGAGTACACCTGGTTACCTCTAAGGGGGGAGGATGTAATCCATAGACAACATGATGTAAAGTGAGCGTTAGAAAACCAAATTTTATTTGAAGTGGTCAGGTTTCTGTGTTTGGGTGCCTGCCCTTGACCGCAACAGGAAAAGATTTTAATGTGCAAAAATTAAGTGTGTTGCATGTTGCTACCACCGTGTCATAATTTTCAGCTAGCTGTGTTGCCACTGGCCTGCAGCTGGATTGGTTTATCATGCAGTTCACTTAAACGGGCATGAGTAAATCCAGCCTCGTCAAAACAAATTTGGTATCTTATTGCTGCTTAGCTTTAATTATAGTGTTGTCCTTATCTGGACATTTTAAATGGTTGCAGGATGAATTGGTTAGAATCTTTGATCCAGTTTATTTGTATATGTTGTATGCTTTTAAATCCTTTTGTGAAGGATTATTTTATGGTTTAAAAAATAATGCCTCTGTAGGAATTTCATCAATAGGAAAGACGACGTATCCAATGCCTTTTGCATGGATTCCTAAGTTCATCCGCACAGAAAGCCGCCCTCTTTTCGAGAGCTGTGTAGCTATTTGTGTTTATGGAAAGCTAGTGTTACACCAACATGGCTGCTGTTTCTTTTTCTCATATGTCTGACCCCCCTGGCATCCTGTACTGTTTGTTTTCATATTACTATAACATTTGACTGTCTGTTGAAGCATTTAATAAAAAAACGGTAAACAAAGAGCCCTCATCTGTTCTCTTTCCGTGTTCTGTAGGTCTCATAACAACAAACTACAGTCTACAGCTTCTTAGAATACACAACTCTTTGCTCTAAGTCATAAACAGCAGGAATCTGGTGTCTCTGAACTTTAGTCCATGGCGGAACCAGGCTACCGCTTCAGCTTGGGTGCCGTCCCTACCCCCACCCCCCCTCCCCTCCCACAACCCCCCAACCCCACCCCATAAACCACCTCCCAACACCCCCCCCCCCCCCCCCCCCCCCCCCTCCTCTCCTCCCTCCCTCCGGCGAAAGGAAGTCTGCCGTTTAAACCAGCATAATCTCCAAAGGGCCTCATGCCCTCCATGGGCCAATGGGACTGTGTGGGATGGGCCTGGTCTCTACTCAACTTGGCTACATGTGAAGATGGGGAGAAACCAGGAAGGAAGTAAAGAAGCCTGAGCTATGGACGGTCACTTCCAAACACAAATGGGTGTCACATGGTTGGGGGTGTTCTTGGCTCAATCATTTACAAGGGGGAGAGACACTTTTCTTTTTTCTTTTTTTTCTTTTTTCGTTTTTGTAATTATTTTTCAGCAGTTAAAGGAAATCGAGAAAAGCTCTGAAGTCAAGATGGTCGCCACACCTGGCAAACGGACACAGGCACAAGTACATTCTGAGGGCTGTATTTATTCTGTAGCTAATTTCATCATTTCAAATTTTGTATCGCAACCCATTTGTCGACTAATTTCATTTGTTGGGGTGAAATCTGATTTCACCTGACAATATACTTTTTTTTTTTTTTTTCTCCACCTGATTCCTGTAGTCAAAGGTTTGAATAACATTCACACAACCATTGGTCTCTTCTGTGTTTGAAAGGAGCTGTTGAAATGCAGAGTGAGTTAGGAATCAGAAGGGCCTTCCAGGTAGTCAATGTTTCATGGCCCAGGGAGAGGCACTAAGAGACTGATTTTATATATATATATGTATATATACATATATATATATATATAAAATCACCCTGCAGTACTGACCGACTGAAAATGGAAGAGCAATGTGTATTTGAAGCTATCCTGTTTGTAAAACTTTTGTCAGATTGAATTTTGTTTTCCTTTTTTGTTTTTCTGTTTTTTGTATTACAGCTGAAGAAATATTGATGTATATGAAACATAATAAAAGGAGAAGACCGAACTCTCTCCCACACTGATAGAGGTGTCTCCACACGTGCTTCATTGAAGACATTCACCCAGTTAAAGAAAAAATAAAATAATAAAAAAAATTTAAAAAACATGAAACCTTTTCCACAATCCTTTCCCAAAAGAAAGAGGGACAGTTGGGAAGGTTCTAGCGGAAGAATAAAGGGTATATTAAACCTAAATGTAATGTCATTTCAGACTCAAAACAAAGGGGATCGCTGACAAGGCCACGGCCTGTATTAATCACAGCTTAGCTTAGCTTTCTGGGAATTGTAACAGTAGAGAAGGCTCTTATCTGAACGGCAGGAGAAAATGTTGCAGTCACTATTAAACCATTTTGATGGGGAGGGGCCATCTTTATACAGTGGGTTTGTATGCAGACTTTTTAATAAACTCTTTGCAACTTCAGCCTTGTTTTTGGAGCTCTTCCTGATCTGGAATTTTGTAAGGCGAGGCAAATGTTTCTTATGGCAATGTTAAAATTGCCATGATGCCCTGTGAGGAAGCATCTCTGAAAAGGAAATTGAATTTGGTGTGCAAACGCTTTTGAGACCGTACGGTCACAGAAGTAACCTGACCCTTTGTTCACTGGGTCTGACTGTACGTCACAGTCCCATATCAAGGAGTCGACTGCAAATACAAATCTAAATTGATTTTGTAACTAATGAGCAGATTGTAAATTTCTATTTTTTTTTTTTTCCTTTTTGTTTTTGCTCTTAAAACTTTACTGAACATACTAGTCCTCCAAGATTTAGCACTCAACCGTTTTCACTTTACCAAGTGAAAATTGCATTTAGGTGAAATTGCCCTTTATATTTAAAATGCTGCATATTGTGTGCATATTGATTTGGGGGGTGGGGGGAGGGATGTATGGACTCTAATGAGTTATGTAAAGGAAACAAAATAATTCTGCACATCACTTCATCACAATACCTGTATTATTTATTCATATCTATGGAACTATTCATTTTGATTAATGTTGAGAAAATTATTAGTGGAAAAGATTTTCCTATGAGTAGGAAATAGATGCTATCTATGTTTTTAACAGATTGTGGCAACTTTAAAGAGATCCTTTTTTTGTACTTGATAGGACATTTCATCCTAGTTAATAAAGTAATGTTTTTGACATCAAATTTGCAGTGCAGTCTTTAGTCACCGCTTGTTTTTTTTATTTATTCTGAATTCCATTTGGAATTTGTTTTTTTAGTTTTATTAGTTGACTTTATTGAAATTTTAAGTCATTGTGGTTTTCCTGTCAGTCATTGCATGCTGTGTGTGCACTGCTTCTCTCGAGTCGTACCAGTGTACATTGCTATTCGGAGGATAGGAGCTGCCACACACACACACACACACACACACACACACACACCTCATTTCGGAGAGACGCTGTTTGACAGGCAGACAGCACGTGAAGCATAAAGATCTGTGACGCCGTCAGAATAGATTTGTCTTTTTTTTTGTGAACCGATTTATTTGTTCTGAACACCCGTCACTGTTTCCTGTTCCCATTTCCCTTTTCCAAAGACCTCTTGATGATAACAATATATATACCTGTTAAAATATGTTTAGAAATCAATTCACCTCTCTGCACCACCTGTATTTTGATGGAAAGTTCCTTGCACAACATAATACACCCCACCTCAAACTAGTATCCTAAATCTAAATATGGTCAAATCCCTTTTAGATTTTGGTCAGATGTGTTTTCTCCAGGTGTCACCCAGTTGCCAAGTAAAAGCAAGTATCTTTTGCGATAAAATAATTATTGAATTTAAATCACCTGCGAACTGTGATTGAATAGCATTCCATTGTTCTGTTATGTTCTGATCCTTCATATCTCACTATTCTGCACTGATCGGCATTTTGGTTTCTCTCAAAATAATTAATTACTGTACTGTTATTTACAGTGTAATGCTTTGAGGGTAAGGGCACTTTTAAGAAGGCCAAACGCACCTGCACTCACTGTTGGTTATATTGTGAGGTCATTTCAGGCAGTGCCTTCTCTGTTGTGTTGGTGAGACAGAGGCTTCTCTATTTGACAGCAGTGACGTACGTGCCATTGCTTACTGCTGTCTGTTTGTGTGGGGGAAAAACTTATTGAAATGTTCCACGAAATGAAACGTCATTTTAAATTGAGCTGGTTGGCCAAACTGACATCGGTGAAAACTGCAGCGATGACTAATTTTCTGTCAGCTGGCAGGAAATGCTCACTTTTAAAAATCACAGTTCTTTTACATTTCTCCACCTCCTGTGCAGTCTGTTGCACTTTTAGAGAGAGAATGGGGCGGGGTGGCTGAAATCTCAACATTGTTTCTACTCCCCATGGTATGTCAGACGTGGAGGTGACCCAAATCAGCCTTGTGCCCTTGCTGCATCTCCTGCTTAGAAAAGACGAGGGGTAAACAGGCACAAGAGCTGCCCGTTCCGCCCGTCCACATCACGTTTCCCTCCTACACGACTTTTTCAGCAAAACTAAAGGCATGCATGCGCACCAAATTGTTGCGGATGACCCCGTCTCTGACCCTCCCATCTTTGGGCCAGCAACTGTCTGTCACACAGGAAGAAGCTCACCCCGCCCCTCTATGTATGGAATGTTCCGTTGTGATAGCGGCGGAGATCCAGAGAGTCTGCGTTTCCTGCCAGCATCTCTTCCCTCAAGCGCTGATCTCAGATACCCAGCTCACAGGATGGGAAACGCGAAGCTTGCTGGCTATATTGTTCTGCTGGTGCTGACAAAAGAACCAGCTCGCTCTTGTCATTCCCTGTTATTGGTGTACCCTACAATGTTTTTTTTTTTTTTTGTTGCCATGGACATCAACTTGGCATATGTCTTGCCTGGATGGCACCCTGCCACGCATTATGTGTTTATGCGCCATCTGCTTTTGCCGGCTCGTTGGTGTGTGCGTGTGCTAGAGATGACCCGGATAGCGCTTATGCATTGTCACTGACCAGCTAACAAACAACAGATTCAGAGATGTTTTGTTTAAAATAAACCATGCTTTAATAGTTTGTTTTTTTTGTATTAGAACAGGCTTGTGTGCACTCTCCACTCCACTCCACCTCTCTCCAGGTATGGAACAATCCGGCCCGCGTGCCTGTGGGCTGGGACAGCCCTTTTATCCACGATTAAAGGCTGAAGCAGGGAAAAGCAGGAGAGGGTCTACCTCCCGTCTCATTTGCATAACCACCCCCCCCCTTTCACCTTCCCACGTCTCCCTCCCTCCCCTCTGCCGTGCCTGAATGTTTCCATTGAGCTCCCCGCCCCTGGGACGCTGCCTGAGTGAGCTCCCCGCCCCTGGGACGCTACCTGTGAGTGAGCAAACACGGGCCCTGGGTGGCGCTCCCTCCGGCCCCCGCCGCCTCGGCCGGGCCGGGCCGGGCCGCGCGCTCAGGGTCGTGTGGCCAGGTGCAGCGGGGATCAGATTCCAGCGATTAGATTTACGGCTTCTCCTGCACAAATACCCTTAATGCGGCCCGGGCCCCGTTTGAAGTTAGTATTTGCAGGCAAAATATTTCAATGTGCGCACATAATTAAAGTTAGGAAAATAGCCCTCTTGTGTGTAAAAAAAAAAAAAAAAGCAGCACTTCAGAATTTGGGTTATTTTTCCACTTATTTTCCTTTTCCTTGGGTTGCAGTTGCTTTTCCAGTCCCTTCCCACCCTGTCCCCCCCACTTTCTTTTAGCATAACAGTGCATTTCCTGAATTCTGATAAGAGGAAGAAAATAAAAGAGAGAGAGCGACTGCAAGTGTACATGGGTAAAAAGAGGACTTTATGTTCTTCTGGCCAGCAGTGAATCAACAGACTGTCTTGGTTCTCTGTAAGTTTCTATCAATACAGACACACTCTAGCTCTTTTGTAGCTCTACAAAGCAGACATTACGGAAGCACTGTGGTTGAAGAAGCAGTGTTAACAGCCAAGGACAGTGTCATGTTTCTCCCAGAAAAAATGATAACCTAGACTTGGAAGTTGAGAAGGGCAGTTGTTATGTGCAAGATTTTTAACAGCCACTTTCCCTTGCTTGTAAAATATGTTTGTCTTAATGTGGCATTGCTTTGAAATCTGCTCAGACTTGCTATTCTCAGTTTTAGCTATGTGGGCCTTGAGAATTATCCTAACGGGTATGGTTGTCAGTGAAATGTATTGTTTATTGGCCAATAGGTGTGAATGGAATACAAAATGTAAAATGTGTTCCAATTGATTATTTTATCAGTGTTGAACTTGAAACCTAATACATCCAGAATGAAAAGTTTTCTAAATAAAATGAAGGACACTGTAAATTGAGACCCAACTCTGCAGGATTCTTTTTCAGTTTCAACATCCCGGGAATCTATTATTTTCCCACATATTACGGCAGACCGGAAGCAACAATAAGATGGATACTGCAAAAGTTAAACACTGCCGTTCCACTTAAGGTAAAATGCACAATGCACAGACAAACCGAATAGCCTCTTCCTGGTCTCCCCTGTCTTCTGAGTATGTTGCGTGATTATAAAACTGTTCTTGGTAGCAGCTGCATTGTCTCTGCCCGTGCAGCAGGGGGCAGTTGAGCTTCCCGCGCTCATCGACACCTCAAGCGAGACACCTCCTGTACCTTCTGGTGCCGCCTCTTATTGAATCTCTTGACGTAGTTGTTGCTCCTCAGGAGACCGTCACCAGGCTTAAGTCTCCCCCCGAGAAGCGCCAGAAGGTCATTGGGCAAGTGGCGCCTTCTGTGGTATATCTGCCCCATTACAATGTACCTACTCCCTGCAAAGCGACACACACACAAAATTTCTATAACTCACAGAGTAACGGCATTCGGTTTCTCAGTCTGGTGTGACCAAATCGGCTTTCTAGAGAGGACGTTTATCCGTTGATCTTTATCACTCTAAAGAGCACTGTGATTGGTTTGCGTCATTCGCAGCTTTTATCACTTGAGTAATTTATCAATAGCACTAGTAATATTTGAGTAAGGTTAAGCAGTTATCAAAATATGACCCCCACTTGAGATCTGAATGTTCAGCTTTTTTGGGGTTAACAAACTGTCACCGCTGCGCCACATTGCCGCCTTATTGGATATCAATTTTTTTTTTTAAAACAGTAACAGGTGGGTTATCAAAACACAGCGTGAGACTATGAAAAGGGGAAAAGCGGTCAAGAAGAGAGGTGTCAGAACACAGAGGATGCTTACCGAGTTTGAGGTCTGGGCACGGCTTGGAGCACTTGTAGGTGTCCAGCACCAAGACGCGCACCTTAAAGAAGTAGCTGTCTGGGGTGATGTAGAGACGGCTCATTTTGTAGAAGCCATCACTGCTGACCAACAGTGTGACGAGACGTATTCCCTTGCGGATCACTTCCAAGTCGTGCACAATCCCATTGATTGCTGAGAGGGGAGAGGGGGAAGACAAAGTCAAGCTGGATCACACATCAGGGTGAACGATCAATGGGGAAAACGCAGCCGGGAGGGGGAAATCAGTGTCCGGAACAATTGTAAAGGTCATACAGTACAACATGGACTCGGATATATAAGGACATATCTACATTTATCCTACGCTCATTTCTCAATTCCCTTATGCAGATACAACCCAGGGCATCAAAGTGAGGGAGGAATGTGATCGTGTAAGCGATCAGATATAGGGGCTGATTAGATGGCCAGATCAAATGGCGTTTGGCCAGAATTAACACACCTACTCTTTCAAAAAAAAGTTCCTTTGGATCTTTAATGACCAGGATGTCAGTTTAATGTCTCTCATCTAAGGATGGCACCTTCTACAGAACAGTGCCCCCATCACTGCGCTGGGGCGTTAGTTGTCTGTTTTGGTCCAGAGTGAAGTGCTCTCCACTCCCAGGAGCAACCTCGGCTGTGTTCGGAATGGCTCCCTATACACTTTCTAGTGCACTATTTCGGATATCGGCCATTTTGTAGGGTGTCCGAATACAAAATGTCAAATTTGACACCCTAAATAGTTCACTCAATATCCCCCACAATGGACCACAAAATGTAGGGTACAAACGATGTACACTACATCACCGGAGACATTTTTATTTGTCAAGATGGCGACGGCTGAGCTGGTCTACAAATGTAAATGTAAATGCAAGTTTCATTTTATATGTTAAGTCAGTTTAGTCTGCTTTATAAGCGAAATATAAATAAACAATGAAATATATTACAAAGTGTTCACTATTTGTTCATTTAACAATTATTGCAAGCTATGTTTAATGGAAGATGCAACTTAATTCACGAGCTAGCTACCTAGTGACCTAACTTGCCTATCTACAGTACCTAAAACGAGCCAACAAAACCCTTTTTTCAAAACAAAAAAAGAATAGTTTTTTTTTACTGTTTCTTGCATGCTTTCACACCAAGCCGGTGACCACTGTCACGCAAGCATCGTGTGTTGCTAAGTAACCTGCTCAGAAATGGTAGTGTCCGAAATCATCTCCTTCTTTCACCAGTGAATCCCTCTCTAGTGCTCTATGTAGATTTCCCTAAGTAGTGTATAGGAAGGGAGTGAATGAGTGAGCCATTCCGAACACAGCCCTAGTTTTCCCAGGGGGTCTCCCATCCAAGTACTAACCAAGCCCACACCTGCTTAGCAGCAGTTAGCCATGATCGGAGTACAGGGTTGTATCGCTGCTGGCAAATTCATTCAACCAAGGAAAATGCTAGTGCGAGAACCCAAGACTACATAAGGATATTCATCAACAGAATAAGGGGAATGGTGTTGTTTAGCTGATCATCCAGACAGCACACTGCAAACACCATGCTTAAGTAGTGAGAAATCTAGTATGCTAATAAAAGGATTTTCAGTTAATGACAGACCTCCTTTCACAGCTCCTCATGAAGAGATGTGAACATTATCATTTTTGTCCTCCTCTTTTTCTGGACTTTCAGTAGGACTGCACTAACAGACAGGACAAGGAGGAGGTGACATTCCTTTCTGACAGTTCCTCCACACTTTCCATTGTTTTGTCTATACCAGTAGTCTCTTTTGGGGTGTTCCTATGCAAAGCCAGCTGTAACTGCAGTGCTGAAGATTTTTTAAAAATATTTTGGTGCTCCTGGACAGCACAGCCTTACCAAATTCACTGTAGCAGTAGTGCTCCCCTCTCCTCCTTCTCTCTCCTGCATTCACTCAAGCAGACTGCTTCTTGGGTGAAGTCTGACTCTGAAAAAGTAAAAAAAAAAACACCACGGTATTATGAAACCAGGGCAGTCATTGTGGCGTCATTATGAAACCATATCGTCACATTCCAATCTCTTTATCATAACTGATCTCACTTTTATATTTTTTATATTTGTAATTGTTTACTGGTGAAGTCTTTATACAAAGGATTTATTCAGGCAACAGCGCCGATGCAGCAATTTGTGGCTTGAGAAGTAATCAAACTAATTCACTGCAGTCCCTGACTGTCACGCCTCCTTCTCTGTTATGTTCCCATGGTGTATTATGGAAAAGCCCTCCTCTACCTTTCCTAAGAATGTCAAAGTGGTACAGCAGCTGGATGACCTCCGGTTGAACAGCACTGATGGCCTGCTGTTGTTCCTGAGGCTGCTGCCTGCCTGGTACAGACTGGACTTCCCAGGCCGGTTCTCCTCTGGGTCCAGCTTTCTGGCACTGGTATCTCTGCGAGGTAAGGCCGGGTAGGGCTGACTTCGAGACCGGGTGTTGTGGCGGATATCGGGGGTCATTCTGGGGTGGATTGTTGGGGAGGG
Organism: Synaphobranchus kaupii; assembly: GCA_029718625.1. NCBI lineage: Eukaryota > Metazoa > Chordata > Actinopteri > Anguilliformes > Synaphobranchidae > Synaphobranchus > Synaphobranchus kaupii. The sequence continues at coordinate 22,068,764 of CM056379.1, forward strand.
TATCTGGGAAACCTTTCTGTGTACGATTGGAAACGTTGACCAAGGTTGCCTTGACGAGTAAGTCAGGAGCCCCGTGTGCGTCCTTCCCCTCGGGTCTTCTCACTGTTGTGCTCAGTGGGCAGCCGGTCACTCTTGGTAGTCTTTTTACTCTTGTTGTGGTGCCCAGGGCGGGGTAGGTCGCTGTGCTTGGGCAACATCCCACCTGACAAGGGTGGTAGACTGTACTTAGAGTCCCCTGCCTTGCCCTTGCTGTTCTCCTCTAGGAGCTCATTGACAGGCAGAGATGGGTCCTTGGCCCCAACTCTGCTCTGGTTATGGGCGGGTTCAGATGAGTCGCTCAGTCCAACAGCGTGGGTCTTCTGAGATGGGGTCCCAATCAGAGAGAAGAGCTCTGGAACCACAACCAGACAAAATACAATTAAACAGCACAATTGTATACCTGCCTTGCTCTGAGAAAAACACACTTTTAAGCCTTTGCAGAAAGCTGTCATCGTTAACTCACCACATGCCAATTTAATTAATAAACTTTTTTCTCTCCATTATTTGGCACTTTTACTCATATAACTCCAGTAGATGCACTTCTGTTCTCTTTCATTTAAAGTCGCCCTGGATACGAGCATCTCCTAAATTACTGAAATATGATTCGTAATGCACAATGTAATTAAATTCATTCTTAAATTGTGGATTTCATTGTACATGAATTTTCCGTAATTGCGCATTCTTATGAATTCACGAGTTTCTATTTGGCATATTTGATAAAGACCACATAAATCGACCACAAGTAAATCATATAAATGTACAAAACGTTATTATCTTGTATATCTTGCAGAAAATGTTAACTTTGAAAATAAGCCGCTATTTGGGTTTACTATTCGCTGGGTCTGATAAAAAGCCCCTATGTAGGCCTACTACCTACTTAAATATTTTTGGGATTCTTTAAAAGTGTTCACTTCGGCCTATACAGCTTACATTTTTAAACACTAGGATGCAATTTACTTGTCTGACTTTTTTTTTCTGTCGTTCACTGTATTGTGTAATTGGTTAAATTACAATATTAGCCTCACAAATAGAATTACAAGTTAAACATGAAAAGGCAAAAAATGGTTCTGGTTTTAATCGTTGGATATTTCTCTAAGCAACTAACGTCCCTGATGATATAGCGTTTATATAATATGTAGGCCGAGTCTAATATTATATTACATATAATATTGTAATATTCCATCGAAAATATACCCCAAAAAACATAAATCTTACATTTGTACCATAAAATTCTAATGATTCGGAATCAATTAATAATTCAAGTTTACCCACATTCTGTGGAAGAAATTCACTCTGTATCTTCTCACATAACATGTCTGCAACTGCAACTTATTCATTATACATATACATAGCTCTTTGTTTATCGTTTTACAACGAAACTTTTAAGCAAATAAAAGCAGTTAAAAGACTTACCATTGACCGCGTGTTCCTCTGCCGCTGTAAATGCGAGAGCAACAGAGAGGAGTAGCACAATCCCTGTCATTTTGGAAGGTATTTCCTTGTATGATATCTGAAGTCAGGATTTGGTCTGTTTTATATGCCCGTGGCTAATTCTAGCAACGAGAGGCGTGTCGCTCAAACGCTGTATTCCTTCACTCGGGTAAACAGGCTGAGATCAGAGACGCTATTTATGAATGAATTGCAGTCGATATTTCACACACAGCTCCCATCGGGACACTGTAACGAGAGTTATGTCCGTGGAATTGCTTGTCTAGTATTAATGTTATAGCAACTGATGTTTGGTAGGACACAAAAATGAAACCCCAAAGTGTAACTCACGGATAATCAATTTGTCCAATTCACAGTGGATTGCATTGCATTAATAACTTACATATTAGTAGCCTTATTATATACACAATTTTATTAGGATTGTTTGTCTCGTTCATACACAATGATTCTTTCGGTTAACTATTCCTAAATAGCTTGAATGTGCAGATTAAAAAAAAAAAAAACAACCCAAACAAACATTTTATTAGTGGAATGAGCGGAAACAATATAGCTAAGGCTACTGAGAAAACCAACAAATTAGCATAGCTATTAGCTACTGTATCTTACTGACATGAAACGGACAGCCGCGGTATTGAATCACTGCCCCCATCTGGACAGAAATCACTATTTCGACTTTGGAGAAGTTAAATCGGAAATCTCGGGTACCGTTAAGTTTTCTCTGCCATGCGACATAACTGAACGTTCATAACGTTGATCGTTTTAAATAAGCCGTATTGTAAATTTGTTTTGAATAATTAGATTTTTGCATTAACGTTATCACCGGCGAATGTGTGCGCAGTAACTAACGTTAGCTGCTCTAGCCTACTGCGTGCTTTCTAAGCTCTAGCATTTTCTGCGCATTTCTTTTAAGTTATCAAGGTTGGCTCGCAAACTGTTCGTTCACAACCATTAGCCACTGTTAACGTTGCAGCTTGCTTAGCTAGCTAGTCCTGAGATAAATCAATAAACGTCAACGTTAGCTATCTAACGTAGGCTACAACACGCTATTAATTAGCTAACGTATAGCCTACACTTGCAAGCAGACAGCTCATGTTGATAAGATATTTCAGCGGAAGCTTATTTTAATTACTGCCTGGCATCTCTTATTTTTACTTGGCCGGTGTCACGAGGGCGGTGGCGGGTCCTAAAATAAGTGTGACATACTCGACCCAGATGGGACTCGAACCCACAATCCCCAGCTCCGGAGGCTGATGCCTTATCCATTAGGCCACTGGGTCATCACGTTCTTAGCAGCCACCGGCTCAGCTCTTAATCATGAAATGAAACCCGTCTTTGACGTCACAGGAAAGAGGAGGACATTTTGCACATTGTTTCCGTGTAGTGGATACCGTTACATCGCTAGTTTCCAACATTATACATCATAATGTGACATACAGTTATATCACTTGTGTTTACAACTGTATGTCTGTGCATGCTACACATAAATAACCAAAAACATTAAAAAATGTATACGCCCGGGTCCACATCTCGCGATAACACAGCAAATTGCGTCTCCCATGACAACTTGTTTAGAGCATGTATGATTTTTCAAAACGGGCCAATGGAAGGATGCTTTTACTCGAACAAACCAATCATGAGTTCTTTGAGCCGAGAATTTAAAGAGCGGTATCTGGCTAAACACGTCACTGCCTCTGATCACACTATTGGTAAGCATGCCGTCTCTTCTTACTTATGGAAAATACGCGATTATATGCAGTATTTCGTTGAAAATGATTCATTTAACATGTCAGTTTTTACGTAAAGGTGTTCTCCACGTTTTCTTACCGATTTGATGTAGAAAAAATAAGCAAACTAGCAGTCAAGTTAGCGAGTGTGTATAATTACGCATCTTGGTTGCCAACTAACTACGGCGAACATGTGCATTGTCGGAGTAATCTTAACGTTGTTCCCTTTCAACTCCACAGGTGCTAATCAAACATTGGATCCTGTTCAGCTATTTTTTTTAAAATAAGAAATGTCCACCGCCAATGAGAACTGCGTTCGTCTAAACAAATTTAAAAATAAAGGCAAGGATGCAAATGTAAGTATATAACGTCAGCCAATATTGGTTATCAAACGGGTTTCGATTTAATAACGTAGTTGATCAAAATATGCTGGCTAATTGTGTACTAGCGTTAGGTGGGGGAAGTGAAACTGGCGTGTTATCGTTTCCAAGTGCTCTGCTAGCTCGCCAGTCCTCTGATCGCAATTCTGTATTACGTTACAGGAGCTTAGGCGCAGGAGGATCGAGGTCAATGTTGAACTTCGAAAGGCGAAGAAGGACGAGCAGATTCTCAAAAGGAGAAATGTCAGCACTCTCCCTGATGAGATGACCAGTCCACTTCAGGAGAAGAATCACAATGCTCAGGTGAAACCTTTCATGCAATTAACTTGAAGCTAGAGCTAACGTTAGCTAATATAGGTTTTATGGTTCCTACAAATGAACTTTCCAAACTTAACTGTGATGTTAGTGTAATGGCCTATGTCCATGGCACACCACTTGCCCCGTCTTGTTTTCTTTTGCAGAAAATGGTCGATTTTGAACTTTGGTTTTTAACTTGGGGGCGTATCTAGGCCTTTTATTAGTAAAATGTCCCTACAAGGGCCGCTTCAACATTAGCTATGCTATTGTCGCTTGTTTTGCAGCCTGCTCAGCATTGGACTGTGGAAGAAATTGTAAATGGCGTCAATGGCAACAATCTCGATACGCAGTTGCAGGCCACACAAGCTGCAAGGTAAATTGGAGTTGTACGTCGTAGTTTTGCCTGTGTTGTTCGGATTGAACATTGAGACTGATGTGATAATTGAACAAGCCAGCTGTGAAGTCTAAGCTTACAATGCAATTTATTAATCACAGGAAGCTGCTCTCCCGAGAGAGGCACCCTCCTATAGATCGCATCATCAGCGCCGGCCTGATCACGAAGTTTGTCAACTTTCTGGGTGTGGCAGAATGTCCCCCCATCCAGTTTGAAGCTGCCTGGGCGCTGACCAATATTGCTTCTGGAACCTCGGATCAAACCAGGGCTGTAGTTGAAGGAGGTGCCATCCCTGCCTTCGTCAGCTTGGTCACATCACCACACCCTCACGTCAGTGAGCAGGCTATCTGGGCCTTGGGAAACATTGCTGGTGAGGGTCCCTGTTTAATTGTCCTTTTGTTATAATTATTTTTTTAGTTCAAACATGTCTATGCCAGGTGTGACCAGTGACCCTTATGTGCACTTCACATTCCTTAATGTAACAATTTTCCATTTCAGGTGATGGCTCTGCCTACAGAGACAAGGTTATCAAACATGGAGCCATTGATCCTCTTCTGAGTTTGCTTGCTGTCCCTGAGCTCTCTGTGTTTTCTGTAAGTACACAAGTACTGAATTTACAACATTCAAGTATGTATAGGTTGGCAATGTGTTCACACCAATACTAGATTATATTAATATATTATATTTGGCACAATAGGATTTTCAGGATGTCAAAGTGTTTGCATTATGCAGGCATTGCACAGCTCTTAAATTTAGCTTGCTGTGCTGCTGTTGCATGTTGATCCTATTCACCGCATTATTAATTTAAATGATTGTCTGAGCTTACAAATCCTGTTTTATAAAAACTCCAGGCTAAAACATTTTGACTTAGACTTTGCATATTAGTGACGTAAAACACAGCCCAGGTTTTTGTAGCATTTAAGTTTTTTACAGCTAAACTTGAGTTTTGTAGACATGTGACATGGTGATATTGCTACAGCAGGCACAATGTAGCACCAACTATAATGTATCAGACATTTGTTTTAGCCCATTGGGGACGGTCAGTGGCTTTGAATGAGTCGCTGCTAATCAACTTTCTGCAATACTTCCACTGAAGTCAATCATTTATCAAGAGGACCTACTGATTTGCTGTGATTAATTCTTCAATGGTTGATGCGAGATTGGATAGCCCGGAGGGACCTGGGAGGGACGCTCTGCTGTGATTGTTAATCTAGCATCAACCTTTTCCCAACCCCTAAACATAACCTCACAGGAGTTCATGTAACTTGGGCTCATGCCCAAACTGTTAAGATGGTGTCCCTCCGGGCTATCCAATCTAGCATCAACCTTCAATAGTCCAAAATTCAACAGTGTTGCTTTATGGCCACGCCCCCAATCCAACTTTGCTTTGCTAACATTCTCACAAAGGGGTGTGGTGAATGTAGTTCTGGGTAACATGGGAAAATGACATACTGGAGCAGACCCAGAAAAGCCTGACAGGATAGCAAGTGTAATTGTTAATAGCAATAAAGTAAAATCAATTGCACATCTGATAAACCCTGGAATGAGTTCTACATCCAATGTATTTAAGTGTGGTGCATCTAGTAACACAAACCTGACTGCAAGTTTTGGAGACTGCTGGCCTGTACTCCTTGGTACAAGATATTCTAGTGATGTGGCGTACAGTCTGCTGTAAAATGGGCCTTCTGTAAACTTGTTTATAGGGATGTTACTCAACCCGTTTCCATTTAGTTATCAATCACACAATTGACTGTAACCAATATAAACTAATGTAGCAAGTTTTTCTGTGCTAGCATTTCTTCATAAAGTAGCACTTAAATGTATAGTGATCGCCAGTGCGCTGGAAAAAGTGGGGTGTAAAGCATTACTACTTTCCGTTTATTTAGCTTGAGTAGCCTAAATATCAAACTGTTAATTTGCTGTATAATCAAGACCAATATGTAGCCTACAATGTTTAAGAAATAATGATGGCAGAATTACAACTTCAGATGGCTTAACAAGGATGGCAATCTTAATGCGTTAATGTAATTTTAAGGCACTAGTTAGTCACAGGCATTTAAACATTAGAAAGCATAAGCGTCTTGAACCCTTGAGCATGTCAATTTAGGCCAGAAAATCTACGAAACATTGAGCATTTAAAACTCAGAATCTTCGCAGAAGGTTACACAAGTGTGATGCACAGAACAATAATGCTATCAAAATAAATTGGTAATTATTTACTTATTCGTCCTGGCTTTTTAGCAAGTTAATTGTTTGACAATCGGGCAACGAAAACATTTAAAGGTAAGACTTCAGAGGGCCTGGTTCTACTTCCCACAGTTTGCGACTGATGAATAGAATTGGTATAGAAAAGGGGTGAGCGGTGTAGAAAACACTCACATTGAGTAAAATTCTTAAAGGTTGTGTGTCATGTAGCCCATTACCCACCCTTGTATTGATTGCTGCATTCCAACTGATTTTGCACTACCTCATCGGTCACCGAGAACCCCCCAATGATGTATTAACACTTGCCACTGGGTGGTGCTATTGCTTCAGGAAAAATACTTTCTGCTTCCTGTGCCTTTTTTTTCTTTTTTTTTTTTCTAACCTGTACTTTAAAAAATATTTTTTTGCAGTCTGGTTATCTTAGAAACGTCACATGGACCTTGTCAAACCTCTGCCGCAACAAAAACCCAGCACCCCCACTGGTGGCTGTACAACAGATCCTGCCTACTCTGGTGAGATTGCTGCATCATGACGACAAGGAGGTTCTGGTAGACACCTGCTGGGCAGTGTCCTACTTGTCAGACGGCCCCAATGAGCGCATTGAGGTGGTGGTTCAGGCAGGCCTGGTGCCTCGTCTGGTGCAGCTACTTGGCTCCGGAGAGCTGTCTATTGTGGTATGTGCCTTTCCCCTTACTTTTTTCCCTCTGACTTTATTATGGTAATTTGCAGGTGTTGTAGGGTCTTGGCTTTGGATGTATGTTCTGCAGTGCTTTCAATGATTACCTAGGTTGACTTGTATGTATTCTCCTTTCCAGACTCCATCTCTGCGGTCAATTGGGAATATCGTCACTGGTACAGATGAGCAGACTCAGAGAGTGCTGAATGCTGGAGCCCTGGCAATGTTCCCTGCCCTGCTTCGTCACCACAAGAACAATGTTCAGAAAGAGGCAGCCTGGACCATATCCAATATTACTGCAGGCAAGGAAACGCAGATCCAAGAGGTCATCAATTCTGGGCTGGTGCCAGCTCTAATTGAGGTGCTCCAACGGGTAAGAAATTCTACAAATGTCCATACTTGTCTTGTTGAATACCTTCTGCTGAATGGCCAGTTTAGGATGTGCATTAAAGGGGGGGGGTAGGTAATGATGGAATGGATAAGGCTTGTTACTTGACTAACATCTGTTCAAATATAATTTCTCAGTTTTGTTAATACAATTTGAGATGGTAGCTGAAATGGTACTTTTAGCTTGATGCCATTAAATGTAGACTTCTGAAGTTTGTCCTTAACCTGCCATTTCATTTCTTTGACCCAGGGTGACTACAAGACCCAGAAAGAGGCAGTATGGGCAATTACCAACTACACCAGTGGGGGAACCGTTGAACAGGTTGTCTACCTTGTTCAGGAAAATGTGCTGGAGCCCCTGCTGAACCTGCTTTCTACCAAGGATAGCAAGACTATCCTAGTCATTCTGGATGCCATCACCAACATCTTCCTGGTATCAGCCACTACTCCAATTGTCATTCTCACCAAGTATTTGCACAAATTTGTTGTGCCATGAGAATGGATGGTATAATTGGTCACCAGTATGGAATTTAAACTGGATTTTTTATTTTAAGGCAGGAGCAAAGATTGGAGAGGTGGAGAAGCTGTGCCTGATGATTGAGGAGTGTGGAGGGCTGGACAGAATTGAAGCACTCCAGTCTCATGAGAATGAGATGGTCTACAAGGCTTCTCTCAACCTGATTGAGAAGTACTTCTCTGGGGAGGTGAGCACACCGACATGATAAGAATCTGACATGGTGTAGTTTGGGTGAAGCAATGTTCAGCTTTTTAATGATCTTTGTTCACCCTTCACAGGAAGAGGAAGATGAGTGTGTTGCCCCAGAAGCTACAACTGATGGTTATGCCTTCCAGATTTCTGATAACCAAAGCACTTTCAACTTTTAAATGTCCTTTTGTACTTGACACTGTCTTTGTTTGTTCTATTTTTGTAAGTGCTGTCACTTCAAGTGTACATAAATATGGGGACTAACTTGTCTGTTTTACTGTAAATAAACTTTAATACGGTCTACTGTTGGGTTGTTGTTGGTTTTTGTGTGTGTAGTGGTAAAACATTTACATTTTACGGCACAAGGAGATCCTTCTAGTGCTAGAATGCAACCTTGAAAAACACCTTCAAGTGGATCAACTGTTAATTATTTGGCAAATGCCATTCAGAAGCACAGTGCAGCCTGTTGCTTGAGGCGGAACATCACAATACATTGGTCACAAATTAACAAGTGGGTACTGCGCTGGAAAACCACTTAAATAAGACTCACCATAGATGATAATTTATCATGGTCATAACCATTTTACCAAACATAGCCTGAGCCGGATGGATATAATTTCTCACCAAACCATGTACAAAATGTTTAATTTTATCACCACACTAGTTATCTGAAAGTACTACATTGTACATTAAGGTTTGAATTCTGGGTATGGGAACCAGAGGTGTGTGCTTGTGTAGCATCTGGAAAATTGTTAGTTGTCCTCTCAGTTTCAAGTAGCAATACCCTATAGATCATTTGTGCAAATGGTTCAAAATGTAAAAATGGGTGGACAGTGTATTGGTATACATGTAAACTTGTACTGAAGTGATTAAGATTGTCTATTGGAAGCACTTTGAGCCATCTAGTTGGCAGCAGTAATGAACACCTCATAAGGGAATAAAAACCTAATGGGGTTCCAACAGCTTGATGCCTTCACTTAAAATATGGACACGACTGCACACCTTGATCACTGAAGGAGTACGGCAATTTAATAGGAATTTAATCCGTCGATGTCGTGGTACTCGGTGTGGTGGCGAGGAGCAGTTTAAAGCCATATGTTTTGCATAACTAACAGCAATATACATTTAGGGAGTGCGTTTTTAAAGGGTTCCATTGCTGTGCAAAAGGATCTAAATCATACAGCAATTAACTCATACCTTTGTCTAATTTTTTGCATGAGTATAAGGCAACCACATTGTGAATTGAAGGTTACTGCAGGTTTTTTTTTTTTTGGATTCCCTCCCTAATGCATTGTGGCAAACATTTTCTTGAGTTACCTCATTAAAAATCAATCCAATATTTACCTATCCATGGAAACGACATGAATACCAAATGTAGTTTTAACAGTAAATGTATAATCTGAGTTTTTGGACTGTTCAGGTGCTTCAACAGAACAGCAATGGTCAAATTTTAAGGAGGAAAATGTCTACGTAAGGCTTATTTGGCGTGCTTAAGTCAGTAAACGATATGACCACATATACGTGTGGCAATATTTGTGTTAAACATCAAGAAACGTTTGTTCACAAACTAAAAAAAAAACATACTGAATGTTCCATGATATAGCTAAAACACAGCCACAAAACGTGTAATGAATAAATTTAACTTTCATAATCCGAGGATACTTCTGTATTTACTTGGTTTCAGATTCAATACTGAATCACAATCCTACATTACTCATGATAGAGGTGGAAAAGGGGATATAAAGTAAAAATCCTGCCATATGTTTCTTCCACCCATAGACTCAGCCAGCTGATTTCACTAATCAGTTCTACCTCCTCGCTGAAGAATTATGTTAATTACCAAATCCAGGTGATTGGAGCAAAATACTGGGGAGGACTTTTACTTTATGTCCCCTGGATTTCCATTTCTGATGATAGTTGAGATTCCTTTTCGGTTTGTTTGTTTCGGTCTGGTGATGTCACCAGGGAGCCACTTGGTAGCGGTGGTTAGAGCAGAGCAATCCGAAAGCACAGTCCAGTCGGTGGAGCTGCGGGAAAGCGCTTCAGCTCCAACGCTCATCAACTTTGCACGGACTCACCAACAAAATGCCACTGCAATCAGATCCAACCAATTCGCTTTAGCCGCTTAACCAGGATGCAGAAGACTTTGGGTTGTTTCAAAAACTGGATTTAAAGATAGAAGCGATAAATCTTCTTGATTTTGGTTTTCGGATGCACGTTTTTCCCCCCTCAAAATAAAGCTAGCAAGCCAGCTTGCTACTTCTATTTTTCTTATTCGGAGCGTATACGAGGTGGTGTAATGGCAGTGCTATGCACATCCGGGCCACAATGCCTTGACTCCATTATTGTCCATTCACTGTGAAAGTGGCGAGAGAAAACAGAATAATAAAAAAACATACAGCTATATACTGTAAATATTTTAAAACATTTGTCAAGCTGGACCGCAAGGGGACATGTCTAATCAAGGGGTTAGGAGAAACGGCCCAGTGAAACTGCGTTTGACAGGTAAGAATTTAAAACCCCATATTAGCAAGATAAATGTAGCTAGTGCTAGCCATGCTAACGTTTGATAGCAAGCTGCCTTGGCTTTGCAAAAATATTTTTTTAATCTAACTTAGATCGAAAGGTAACGTAAATTAAGCATTGTGAACATGTGTTTTTAGCGAACATATAGCCTTGATATTTTTTTTGCATGTTTGCCTGGCCGGATTGTACAAATTTAAATAACGTTAAATGTTCAACACTACGTTAGCTTGCTAATGGTGAGGGCACTCGCTATCTAAAACCATTTCCATTGCATAGCTGAGTTGGCTAACTTAGCTTAACTGGAACGTAGACTGACCAGAACTAACCTAGCTAGCTAGCTAAATATCATAAAAATCGTTCTAAAACTTTTTCTTTTTCCTATATTGTGTCCCGCTAGAGCTATATTTAATGTGTCGTTGCTCTCTAATGTGCACATATCAGCTGATTTGCTTGCCATTATAGACAGCTAGCTAGTATCGGTTGGCTGCGTTTACAAACGTTATTCTTTTTGTGTTGTACTAGCACAGTCCGTGTGTACGCAAGCCAACTAGCTAAGCAGCTTGCCCGAAACACTCTCTCGTTATTTACATTAGCGTTAGCCCTAGTATCTAACTAACTATTTGACTAGATGTGAACTAACGCCTGGTAGCTAGCTTTCCAACTGGTTAGTTAACCCACGTTACACCAAGTTAACATCACTGAGACGGAAATATCACAAAAGCACGTAGCCAGAAAATTAAACTCACTTTCGTGACCAGACTGACTGACTTCGCTACGCTGCTAACGTTAACTAGCCACATACAAGCAATTTTGATCTTTTACGTGGTTTCCCTTGTTCATTTGCATGATTAGCTATGTTTGTTGTCTTTTTTGTTATGTCAGTTACCCAAATTGCTATTTAAAAAAAATGCCCGTGTTGTTTTTCAACGATTAACTTGCAATTTAGAAGGATGGCTTTGTAACGTTACGTTATTGTTCAAGGGAGTCGCTACATTTAGCCAGCGTTTGCTAGCTAATGTTACCTTGGTGGCTGGAGTTAGTTGGCTAGTTAGCGGACTAAATTGGATAAGTTGTCTAAAGTGAACGTTAATTTGGATGAATATATAGCCAAGTTTCTCATTTTATTATATAAACCAACAATATTATGTTTCCACAGGCCTTTCTAACTATGTTTGTCAAATCAATTGATTAGCTATTGATTGGATGAAAAAGTGGCACCAACATCTGATTTTAGTCGGATGTTGACAATGCCAGTGAACTAACCTAAGGGATGTGTTGCATACACAGAACTATATAAGAACTGTGGTTGCATACTTTTATACAGTCTATGGTTGCATATTGACACAGGAACCAAACCTCATGATTAGACAAACGAACGTCCGTCATGTCAAAGGCTAGGGAAGCCATATTGCCAAGTTATGAACCGCTTCAATGGCTGTGGTTAGAGTAGTGCCGTTATTTTGTCTTTGAATCCAATTGTTCTATAATGTAACAGTGGAAACGAATGGCAAAGGTGAAGGTATGGGAAGTATTGTCTGTCTTGAGCAACCAGGGTATGCTTTTGTTGCTGTTTATTGATTGAATGTAAGGGTTGAATCTCATCAGGGCATGTTATTCTGCCATTACAGAGCAACTTATTTTGGCTCTTTGCAAATAAAAAAAAGAACTAAATGGAAATAAATCAAGTTGCATAATATCAGATGCAGTAAGGGCTTCATTTATTGGTGCCTAGTATAAGACTAATATGTTGCTCCCTCAGGAAAACTTACATGTTGAGTCCCATGTAGTTTTTACCATCATAACTTTTGTACACTGATTGTTTACACTGTTTGGTTTTAAAATCTGTACATGTGATGGGGTGTCTGTTGGTTTGAAATGTGCCTCTGGAAGCCTGGACTTGATCTTCAGTGAACACATGAACCAAGGGAAATGTGCCGGTTTTAGATTTCTTTCTACCAGGAAGTAATGAAAGCCTGTATAATTTCACAATGGTCACGGAAAATGTTTAAGCTCGATTGCCAAAGGATCTACACCAGAAACTTGAATTAGTCCTTTGGTTTTTCCCAAATGTTTGCTACTTTAATTAATAAAAACATTTTTAGGTGAATTACTGACTGAAATGTAGTGTTGTGAAGAATTGTATGATTAGGTGCATATTTGTTTGGTTCGATCACTTTAAAAAGCCTTTGTTTGGATTTGTTTTAAAAGCAAGCCAAGCTTCCAAAACTAGCCTGCTTCAAATATTGATGTTTCTTATTTGATGATTTTGGTTTTGTTACCAAAGAAGGTATTGCATAAGGTTATAAACTAGTAAAAATAAGCCATTTTCTCCAACTATAGAATGATCACATTGCAGTGGTGTGACTGCATTTTTTTTTAATGTTTTGATTTTCATCGAAGGATTTTAATTCCATCACATTATTGGCAATGTTTAATTTGTAATTCTGCAATAGCAATCATAATGCAATTCTCTTGTCACAGAAGTAGCCTAAACCTGAACTACAGTGACGTTTCAACCAGAATTTTTAGCCTACATCACTGTTTTTTTTTTTACGTGTTTGGTTGATACACAATACAATGTCGCAATATGTTGTGTTAATGTGGTTAATGAACAAATGAATCATAACGTAATTAATAAAGATTTTTGCTACTTTGCTTTAAAAACCTAAATTTTTTTCAGATGATATAAAAGTCCTATCATCCACCCTACATCCACCCTTGTAATTGTATCGTCTTTGTATCATGTTATTAAAACAAATTTTTAGTGTAGTTTTCTGCATTACATAAAGAAGGTTAAGAAACTACCCATGATTTTGATTCTCAGTAAGGAGTATATTAACAATGTTCGTCCTTATAAAGTGGCCAGAATTGGTTTCCTGGGTGGCACTCCCAGCTAAACCACAAATTTTTGATGTAGTGATGTGCCCCACATTTTGGAATTGAATCCCCGCAATGCCGGTGTGAACTGTGGCGGTCATAGCACACTGGTACATAGCTATTGCCATACAGCCAGGGAGGGAGGGTTTTAGTCATCAGGAATCCCCCCCCACCCACCCCCCATCATGCCTAGGAAGTGCCGCTGGATGACTGCAGAGTAAAAAGAAGCCTAGCCTGGCTGCTTGTCTTTAGGTGGACAAGTGTGCTAGTCTGTGTTATCCCGAATTGAGAGCAATGCCTCTATGGCAGGGGTGTCAAGATCCGGTCCTGGAGGGCCGCAGTGTCTGCTGGTTTTTGGTGCGTTTAAGCACAAGTGATTAATTTAAGTCACTAATTGGCTAAGAAGTCCACACACCTTGTTCTCAATGCTTTAACTGGGTGCTGATTGAAAGGAAACCACAAATACCTGTAGACACTGCGGCCCTCCAGGACTGGAGTTTGACACCCCTGCTCTATGGTATGTCTCGTATAGAATCCTTTATAGTGTCTGACTCACTCGTAGACAATGTGGATTTTTTTGGTGAGCTGTAAGAAAATAATCCTCCATCAGAACTTGATAGTGCATTCTCTTCATTGTCCCTGAGTATATTTATTCACCATTGTCAAGCAAAAATGAATTCCAAAAATGCGCCATGGAAACGTAGCTTTGGGTCATGCTACAGTACTTCCAAGGATTAGCTGGTTCAAAGGGAATCTGGCTAGATGCTAATTTCCTTTTTTGCCTCTCCTCCTCTGGTGATATCCAATGGTATGTTGAGGTGAGGGACTCCACTCTGGGGCGGGTCACACTACCCTCTGGGGACAGACCTGTCCCATTAATGGGGGTGTGCCAGCCCCTGTGAAGCATTTAATGTCATTCTTTAGTTGCGCAGAAAGGTATGCGGACCCATTGGCTTTCTCAGTGGGTATTAACACCACTGAGAAATTAAGCAGGGTTTTTTTTTTTTTAATCTTCTAGTTGATTAGATAAATGCAGTAAAAAAAAAAAAATTGAGTTGAAAACAAAAGCCTTGTTTATGATGTCCCTGGGATTGAGCCGATTCCATACCTCTGCAGAGGGCATGTTGTTGAAAGGGGGGTGGGTGAAAGTGGTTAGCGGGGAGCACTGTCTCTTGGTGCTGGGATTGAGCCGATTCCATACCTCTGCAGAGGGCATGTTGTTGAAAGGGGGGTGGGTGAAAGTGGTTAGCGGGGAGCACTGTCTCTTGGTGCTGGGATTGAGCCGATTCCATACCTCTGCAGAGGGCATGTTGTTGAAAGGGGGGTGGGTGAAAGTGGTTAGCGGGGAGCACTGTCTCTTGGTGCTGGTTTTGTGCCTGCATTTATACTATGCCGTTGCCTCCCACGGTTGAGTTGGGAAATGCCTTAACAAACGTGCTTTGACATTTGTGAATGAAGTGTAGCCCACGTGTTGTCGTGCAGCGCTTTATTAACAGGTGGCTGTACTGTGCAATTGGACAAAGCTGGAGTTGATCGGAACAAAGAGAAAGAGGTGCCTGGGATGCCCGCTTCATCGCTGCCCAGTTCTTGCAACACTAAATGCTTGTCTGTCCCTGTGAAGCTGGCAGCCAGGCTTTAGCTGGAGTGGACGTCGGCAGCGGTCAGACCCGGCTGTCCTGTGTCCTCCCTGCCTCTGTTTGGTTTTTGCAGTTTCTTACAACTCAAACTTTTAAACGTTTACATGAGAAAACATTGTTTTGACTAGGAGAGGGAGATGACAGTCGATGTGTTTGATGTATCTCCAGGGTCAGGTTGAAGCAAATTCCAGGCCTTTCTGGCTTCGAGGAGGAGCCAAATTAAATATTTAATCTAGCTCTGTTTCTGATGGAATGAGTTGGAGAAAGGGGGTGGGTGTTGCGGCCTTTGGTAGAGTCACTTGATTATTAGATGGTTTAAGTAATTTTATTTACACTTATTTTCAGTACGCTGCCAAGTTAACTTCAAAGTAATTATTCAGCAAAATTTGTGCAGAAATTTGTAATGTCAGACTTGTGGGAATAATTATATTCTATATTATTCCTATAAAGAATTAACAAACAACACATTTTATTGAAGACTGGGAAGGCAGGTCTTCAAATCATTGATATATTGTGGTCTGAAACCAATTAGTTAATTGATTATTTTATGATGCTAAATGGTGCATCAAAATGATCCCATATTTTATTTATCTTAATCTACCCTTTCCCTGCTCATGTGCAACCCACGATTGCCTAGCCTGTTAGCTAATTACCTGCAAAAGATGTTAAGGTAATTTTGCCCTAATCTCTAAAATGTAATCCACAGTCAGTAATGGGGAGCCTTTTTTTCAGTTCAGTTTTTAGCTTTCTGATTATGTCAAGCTAGCCATCCATTTTCTGGTGTGTGTGCAGTATGTGTGCAGTATGTGTGCAGTATGTGTGCAGTATGTGTGCAGTATGTGTGCAGTATGTGTGCAGTATGTGTGCAGTAAATATGTGTGCAGTATGTGAACATTTCTTGATGTTTCTTGTCTTGCTGGAGGTTAGAATTTTAGAATGGAATCCTGACTGCCAGTGCTGATCACCTATAGTTTGGTGGTGCTGATAGGCTGGCAGCCTCACAGGGTAGCTGATAATTGGCTGTAGCATGGCCCATGAAGGGAGGTTTCTGATGACTGGGTTCTGCCTGCCTCATCACTCCAGTACAACTCCTTTGGATGTGTCTGTGCCAACTTTGCACGTGGCGTAGTCCTCCAATAGTCTAGTCTGCAATCGTGTAACTGGTGTACAATGGAGTGAAAGTGGTGGATTGTTGAGCCGGTACAGGCAAATAAATCTACGTCCTAGGAATGTCTACCTTCAGATTTACTGTTTTTATTCATGTGTTAAATGAATTTACTGTAGAAGCAGTTTTTTCCCGAGATGAATAAAAAAAAGCTCTGTTCGATTTATACGCTCAAATGAACAGCCTGGGTTTGCTAATATCTTGGGTAGGGAACTATCAAATGGAGACGTGCTATTTCTTTACATTGCAGTGCTTACAAAATGTACAAAGTGTTTTTGTGCAGTTATTTTTTTAACACCTCTGACAGAAGTTATTTCCCCAAATGCCGACAACTAAAAAGGTGAGAATAGCTCTTTCTGAGTGAGAAGTTTGATGCAATGTTCTCTGAGTAAAATTCTACTGGTGATTCTTACCCAGGTCTTGTCATTTTTATTTGTTTGGTCTGAAATTCACATGTAGAATATGTTGCTCTAAATAACACTTGTTACCAGTGTGCAGCAGATGTAGCGTGATGCTGAAAATGAACCTCTGTCTGTCTGTCTCTGTCTGTTTGTCTCTGTCTATCTGTCTGTGCTCGAGTGCACAGACAATTTTCCCCTTTGAAGTATTTTTATGCCTGTCTGTCGCTATTTGAAAAAAAGTCTCCCCTCCCCTCTTGCTCGAAAGAGAAACCTCTCTCAAGAGTATCATGTATAGTTGCGCCATGCTGGCCATATGCTCGGCTTAAGCCTTTCACTATCTTCACCCCGTAAAGCTTTTTGCACGTTGACCCAGTGTCGGCCCAAAAGGCCAGCATTGGCAGGTGTTCTAACTTCTACCGCCAAGAAAGTGTGACCATTTCCTTGAGGCACCACAGCCATAGTTAGAATGACTATGTCTGCGTCCACATGTAACAATATGTAGCAGTTCAGTCGATACTAATTTTGTGTACGTGGCTTGACAACAAAGACAAAAATGTTCAGTTACAGGTTGTTCACCTTTTTCACCTCAACGTAGAAGTGCAGTTGCACATGTGGCTGTGGAAACAAATTTGAAACTGTTGATGGTTTCCTGGGGATAAAGATGTCCCATTTTGAGTATTGCACATCTCTTGGATCAGCTTTTTTTATGGTCTCCAAAAAGACAAAAAGCCATAATGCACTGTTTCTGTTTTTTCATTTTGCCAATTGTTTTTAGTTTTTATTGGCTGGCAAGGCTATGACCAACAACGAACTGAAAAAAATGTGTTAAATCTGAGAAAATGCTGCTGGCAAAAGTCCCACAGACGTCAGTGTTAGTTGCGTTATTTTTTTGGAGAGGATGTAAGGTGAAAGTGCAAGTGGCAGAAGCCCTGCTTTAAAGCTTTGCAAGTGTGGGGTTGGGCAGGAGGGTTTTCTTTTTCTGTCTGCACTGTGGAATGAGCTACTGTCGGGTTATGAGATGGGGCAGGCTTGGAGGTAAGCTGTACTAGGCCATTGTTGAGTTGGCCCCTTTTAAAAATGTGTCGGAATTCAGCCATACGGTCACTCCCAGGCAGACATTCAACAGAAGAGCCGCTGAGCTGCCGCCTTTCGAGGCATGAAGAAGCCCCAAGGATCCTATAGCCTCTCCAAACTGTGCAGGGACTTCATCTGGATGTATGTGGTTTATTATTTCCCGCCACAAAAATAATTTTCCCCAAGGAGTATTAAGGGGGAGTGCTTAGTCTGAATTCCTCAGACGTCTGAGATTAGTCTGTGTGTCGTAAGATTTTTTTTTATTTTTTATACTGCTTGGCTTTTCCCCATATTCGGCACAGCCCGCACACACCCAGCTGTACATGGTGATAAACTGGCTCTACACCAGGAATACAGAATGGTTGATAGCAGATTGTCTTTGACATCTTATTTGCTCACTGAAATTGACTGAACTTTTCCTTGCTCAGGTCACCCTCAGTTTGTGTCAGAAACCCAGTTTGGTGAGAGTCACTAGCGAATTGTTTATTATTTTTCAGGGGATGAACGGTACAAGAAAACAAAGCAGGTTAACAGCAAGCCATATTGGCCTTCCCAGCTTAAGGGATTTATGTTGGAGAAAATGGTTGTGATGGTGCCTGGCTGTCTCACTGGTTTGCATACCTTTCCCAGTACCCAGTTCACTGCTGTTAAGAACTAGACCCTCACCTCGGTCTCAATGTCAGTACTTCATTCTGTGTAGACGGCACATGGATGTGGTTTTTGATGATTCTCATGTTTTTACATGTTTTCTGTGCGCTAATGTCCACACTAGGAAAACCAGAGATGAAGCTTTCACATTTGCCAAAGCCTAGAAGCCCTTTCCTGGCAAAGAAACGATAGCGGAGCAGCTAGGGTATCATACCGCAAACCTCTATCATTGCCCGGTGGCTACATAACCGTCAATGTTGCCTTAAGGAAGCCAAGGAAGGATTTAAACTCCCGGACAGTTAGCATAGAATTCCAGTTTTTTTTTTTTCCCTAGCCACATGGTGAAATTCCTAACCCTGTTGAAGCTAAAGTGCTACAAGTCATTTAAGGTGGTAGGTTTCTCCTTTTGAAATCACCTGAATTTCATGTGGTTTTCCAAGAAAGAAGTTCAAGGACGCATCTTATATAATTGTGAGTGTTCATTTGATATTCCCTTCTTCCTGAAAGGTGGGAGCTAGCCATGTTAGTGGGTTTCATTGATGGAAATCTGAAAGAAAAAAAATCTTTTTTTTTCTTTTTCTTTTTTAGCAGAATTGTATAGAAATGTACATATGGAAATTTCTAACCCATAGCAAATTATTGTGTAGCCAAGGTCAGCAGGGATAAGCTATAGTAGACCTCCATCTCCTTTGGAGAGTCCCTTATTGTCAAAGGCTTCAGCCTGGTACTGCATTAAACTGCAGCCAGGATTGTAAAGCTGGCCTATAAAAGCATTGGAGCTGAGCGTAGCTGGTTCCAGAAGACAGGAAACTGGTGATTGAGATAAAACCTTAAAGCATTCAATTCAGGAAAACGGCGTCATGTCAGCTAAGATGTAGGACAAACTGCATATTAGGAAAGTGAGTGAGCTTTTATCTTAGTGTTGAGTTCAGTCAGAAAATAGACCATGCCTTCGCAAGGAACATTGACTTCCACAGGATGCATGGTGAACACGCGATGGTGAGCTAAATTGGGAGACTCGTGGGCTTTTGCTCCTAAATTGAGGAAATTACACTTGAACGCATGTGCATTCCACATTTTGCTGAGAGGGGGGAAAAAGAAAATAGGAGAACAATTGGTAAACTTTTTTTTCCGCTGCCCTGTTGAAGACTCTCAAAGAATTTAATTTGTTCCATCAGCTCATGCAATCATATTTGCATGTTTATTCAGCTGTTATCAGTAGACCCGAAAGCTTTTACAGTAATACTTCACAATGAACTCGAGAGCAGCCAGTGTTCAGGCGCATTTGGAAAGGAACGGTGGGTGGCATTCGTGTAGAAACTACCAATATGCAAAACCTTGTGTAAATGTGTGGTTTAACAGGTGCGGTGTATTCTTACTGCAAACTGTCTTTATTCTTGCTGGGTAATAAATTGACTTTGTTCAGAACCTTGCCTGCCCCTGCACCAGTGAAGGAAGGTGTGACCTTGCATTGCGGTGTTGTCCGCTTGTGCTTGCTTTTGCGCTGTTCTGTACAGTTTGGTGATGAACAGTTGGCCATTTAATCTCTGAAACTGCAAGGCATTATAGATTAAGTGTCCTGGCGCACCTGACTAAAGCATTTGTGATTTTACACAGAGCATCTCTATCACATCCTCTTCCTTTGCGCTTTGCTACGGCTTATGTAGAAGGGAAAGGTGAAGCGGCAGTGTTCCCTCACATCTAATCACATCTGTTCTGCGGTGAGGCCACACCAGCGGGGTGTTCTCATTTTCAACGTGGATGAAAAATGACAACGGAAAACTAAACGTGCTCGACCTCATCTTGGGAATACGCTTGAACTCATCAGATGGCCATGTCCATCATTTTTAAGTGTCTCCGTACAAAGTATTTTCAATAAATCTGTCAAGCGGACGACAACTGCGCGCATTTGATAAATTCGAGCCTTTTCCATATTCCAGTGTAAACGGTGATACAGGACACCGGGACGGGCTGTAAGCGGTGATACAGGACACCGGGG
This sequence comes from Synaphobranchus kaupii, assembly GCA_029718625.1. Lineage (NCBI taxonomy): Eukaryota > Metazoa > Chordata > Actinopteri > Anguilliformes > Synaphobranchidae > Synaphobranchus > Synaphobranchus kaupii. The sequence goes on from CM056379.1 coordinate 22,089,348, forward strand.
GCGGGCTGTAAACGGTGATACAGCACACCGGGACGGGCTGTAAGCGGTGATACAGGACACCGGGACGGGCTGTAAACGGTGATACAAGACACCGGGACGGGCTGTAAGCGGTGATACAGGACACCGGGACGGGCTGTAAACGGTGATACAGGACACCGGGACGGGCTGTAAACGGTGATACGGGACACCGGGACGGGCTGTAAACGGTGATACAGGACACCGGGACGGGCTGTAAACGGTGATACGGGACACCGGGACGGGCTGTAAACGGTGATCCAGGACACCGGGACGGGCTGTAAGCGGTGATACGGGACACCGGGACGGGCTGTAAACGGTGATACGGGACACCGGGACGGGCTGTAAGCGGTGATACAGGACACCGGGACGGGCTGTAAGCGGTGATACAGGACTCCGGGACGGGCTGTAAACGGTGATACAGGACACCGGGGGCGGGCCTAATTGGGACACTCCCATGCAAAGCGGAGGACAGGATGACCCACTTTTGGAGCAATCAATAGGCTTTGTCAGAAAATTCATTTGAGCAATCTCCTAAGTTTCAGTGTTAGAAGTGAAAAGGCTCTCTGTTGCTCGTGAGCAAAATATCAACCTAGACCATCATGGTTCACTGACTGTGTTGGATCATGATGCGGGCATATCCGCTCAATCGCTTAATGTGCATCTCGCGATAGCCACGCTTGTGCCAGCGCTCACCTAAGGGGAGAGAATATCTCAATTGGTTGACGTGCGTGATTTTCATCAGACTGCGAGCCTGATGGGAGACTTCCTCCCTTACACCTGTTTTGCCTGCAGGTCGTCTGAAACGCCCGCGCGTGCATTCCACCCGACAGCTGCACTGCAAACCAACTGCGGCGGGACCCGTAAGAGGAAGGGATTTTCGCCCCGGAATGTAAATGGCTCATCTCGATTAGCATGGAGGAGCGTCCCCAGCCCTCCCCCCCCCCCATGTAATTAGGCTGGGAAGGCTTCCTTCCTCAGATTGGTCAACAGGCGGAACTGCTTCATGGCTTGGAATTGATTTGTAGTCTGGGACTACCCCCTTCTTAGGAGTGTCTGCTCATGACCCAGTGAAGGTATCTGCTGACTGTGGAGCAGCACATCGTGTCATGCAGCCTAATTTATTTACTTATATCTGCTAGTCCATTGATGGACAATTTCAATGTGCTTTTTTTTATATGTTTGAGCTAATGGTTCCAGTATCAGTGTTTGAAACTCTTTTTATCGTCAAATGTAATTTTGTGATGAGTAGTTGTAAACTTCTAAAATTATGTCATTATACTGCACTGTGCTTTTTAAATATTTTAGTAATACTGCTTTTAAGCTGATGCTCCATTTTGTGGCATAGGGATTATGGCACTGCAGGGATCAGCTGGTCTCCAATTCAGTAATGTACTTTTTCACTCCAATTTGGGTCGGTGTTGTCTGGGAATTATTTCATCCGTTTAAGGCAGTTTGCAGAAGCCCTTATTTAAGCCAACTGCTTATGACATCATGAGAAACCATGTCAAGCTCAATATTTTACTTGAATAAAGTTTAAAGGAAGAAACAAATTTGCCTGCATTTTTAAGTTGAATCACAATCCATTGGGGGGAAAAACACTTTTAAACTGAGTTGAGCTTATGAAGGCAAAGAACATGCTATGGAAAAAATATGTAACCGTATGGAAGAGTCAAAGAAATGGAAACAAAATGATTAAATGTTGAAAAAACACATTTGTGTGTGTGTGTGTCTAGCTGGTCTTTTATACAATGGGTGGCATTATTACCTGTTGCCATCCACCGATGTGATGAGTTAGTGACGTGGCGAGACCAGGTGCTCCCGGCAGAAGCAGACCTCTTCAGTGCTCTTGTTTAGTCTGACCCCGCCATGTGACGGGTGTCTGGCCCCTCCAGTGAAAGCTAACAAAGGGCCCGGCCATATGTTCTGCTGCCTGTTGCCTGTCGGCTGACATCATCAATAGTTCTCATTTGCTATTCATGGCCTTCCTTTTTTGTGATCGCAGCACTTTTAGAATGAACTGATTTATCTTTAGATGACGTGCCCTCTTTCGCTGTCTGTTGGACGTGAAGGTCTTTTTCTCGTTGTTTATTTATGTTTTTGCTCGCAGGTGGTTGGTGCCCTTGCGCAGGGTTAATAAAATCAGCTCTCTCCCTGCCCATGCATCGGGTTACTCAACAACAGCGAGGGAGCCGTTACAGTCCCCCCCGGCTGGTTCAAACGTATAAAATTCCTTGAAGTACTGAGCGGGCTTTGTTGTAAAAACCCTGGTCGGCGCAAGTTCAGACAGGGGAAACTTCGCCCCTCACTCTTTCGAGGCGATGTTTTTCGTCTGCCGAGCGGTTCGCCGAGAGTTAAGGCCGCGGGCGACGCGGCCAGCTGTGCGGCACGTCCGTCTCGTCTGCGACCCGGCCGCTGGAGGTCTCGCCGTTTCCCGGCGGACCCCTGAGCGCTGTTTACATTTCGGCATCAAACGGCGCTTCCTTGAAGGTGGCATGCGCTCGGGCTTCCTCCGAAGGGAATTGGAGCGCAGCGCCGAGAGCCTCTGCTTCGAGCGCTCAGCCCGGGGATTCTCGCTGTCGCTCTCCCCCACTCTGCTTCGAGCGCTCAGCCCGGGGATTCTCGCTGTCGCTCTCCCCCACTCTGCCCGACTCTGCCCTCTTGTTTATCATTTCATTTGTAAGGAAATGCACTACATTTTGTTCTTTCCTTCACTCTTTTTCTACCCCCCACCCCCCCTCACAATGCACGCTTATCACCAGCTTTTAAGAAATAAAAGAATATAGCGTACACAGGCCTAGCTCAGCAAGATTTGCTACTTTCATTTCAGAAATGGAATCTTGCCCACTGTTATGTGAACTATGTGCATGAATGTGTATGTGAGGGGTTAGCCTCACATAAATTAACATGAAAAAATGTTGATTTGTTTGTTAAAGGTAAAACAGAATATCTGGAGGGTCTGCTACAGGTTACACAATATAAAGGAGCTGTCCTTTTTTTCTGAGGGGTTTTGGTGTGCATGCTTAACTCAGAAAGTTTAAGTAGGAGTGATTAATATTTTTTGGGGAATTAGAAGTTTAATTTCCAAGTGTCTGGTTTAGTTCTTTTGTACTCCTGTTGCGTGTTTGGCACTGTTGGGTTAACTGCCCGTTTGCTCGCTAATGTGGCTGACTGTGTGGAAACTGATCATCAACCTGCCTCCTCGGTCTGGAAGGGCCATTTAAACAGTCACTTGTGTTTTGATGATTCATATAGGTTATGCACAGACTGGGAGGGGGGATTCTTCACAAACCCAGGCCAGATGTTAAAATGTGTCTAGACAAAGAGCATGGATCTTTTTGATATTAGTATTATGAAACCTCAGATTAAAAAGGAAGCCCATTCAAGCCAAGGTATTTATGGTTACACACTGGGCTATATTTTGCCTTGAAAGACTGAAAAGAATTGTTGTAATTACATAATGTGTGTGTCTTGGAGTACGGTCTTGTATTTGTGCTCAGCTCATATTTTGCTTTCTGGAGACACGAAGTGAGCCAGCCTTCAGATGAAATGTTTAAGATTGGTTGTAATATTGTTCCTACATTTATTCTGGCACAGATATTTGATCCTGCAGGTGCATAGGACAGTGTACTTGCATATGGCTCAGTGGACTTGGCTAGGCAAGCTAACTGCAAGCTTGGCTAACTAATGCCCCGCTCAGACTGTACGATTTTTTTTTATGCCATGATTTTGTCGTCCCAGACAAAATTTCCACGTCGTGGCCAAATTCTTAGGGCGTAAAGGATTGTCGGACGTCTTGGCTCACGCAGTGCGACAGAGTCGATGTCTGCCGATGCGAGCGCTCGTCGGCTCCGACAAAGGTCTGGCAGTCAGAAATTTTTAACCTTTCTCGTGTAGCGTGGCTGGTGTTGCGAGCCGTTCCCGGTGACGGACCAATAAGAACACAGCCGGAAATGAAGTAGCCATGGCTCTTTCGACCCCATACTTGATGCACCCATCGACTGATGTAGCCTCGCAAGCCAATTGCATGGGACAAGAAAACTGGTGCAAATTGTGCAATCTGGCCAGGCTGTTATCACGATTTTAATGTGGTCTCATCACACAGTGTGACATCATAATTGCAAAGGACTGAATCCGTCGTACAGTGTGGGAAGGCGGTTGCAGCTAGTTTTTTTTATTGGTTGCTCCTCAGATTTCTCCAGCACACCTCCTTTGTGCCGCTGAGCACTACCCTGCAATGTAAGATTGAATAGTATACAGTTGTACAATATACAGTTCAGTTTACAGGTAGGTAACACAATCCCTAGATAATTACCCCTTTCCTTCTTCATAGTTATTTAGGGCATCTGTAGTATAATTGCAGGAAGTACTGTTAATCAAATCCTTTTCTTTTCTTTTTTTTTAACCCACCCCGTGGACATGACGTAAAAAAATAGTTTCGTTTTACATAACCGTAAATTTGGCCCAAACCTATAGCATGTGATAAGTCATGGTTTTCCATGAACCGGGAAGCTGTGCTTCCCATGCGTCGTATTGGCTCCGCACTCATCGCGGACAAGCGATAGAAAATGGCGCGTAACACAAAGCGACCCGAGATGTGTGAAAGCGTTTCTTTCTCCTACACGAGGGTCTTCCGTCAACGCCGACCTTCTCCTGGCATTCGTCTACCCCTTCCTCCCCCCTAAATCCCTGCACCCCCATTCAGGTCTGCCTGCTCGGACCAGCACACTAGCGCTATTGTCTCCTTACAGGCCTGTCTGCCCGTCCGCCCCTTTCTCCCCACCCCCAGCCCACCCCATCCCAACAGTGCAGTGTTATATTTATTTTCCAGACAAGGTATCACATTGGCCCAGTTTTGGCTGCGGCAGGAACACCGTGACATTCCTTGTGTTTCGTAGCGGCGGCGGCGGTGGTATCGGCAGCCCCGGCTCTCCCGGGCGCTCTGACACCAGAGCCGTTGCCGAGACGTCGGCTGGCGGCTCTCCAGTCGATGGGCCGCAGAAGGCGCGCGCGGTTAACGCAGACGTCTCTAATGCCCGTATGGTCTCTGAGGCCTAATTGGCCCGTCCATGCGTACAGTGTCTCAGATTCACCGGCTGCCGTGCAGTATGGAGCTTTAACCCCTTCTGCGCCGTGCGCCAAAATGAGCGCGTTTCAGCTGCTCACTTGCAAATCTGGTAGTTATTTACATTGTTTGTAGTGTCGTTGCCCATTTAATGCATGGCTTGGTTCAATTCGTCGTTTTCCTTCCTCTTGCATATTGATTTTAAGTTTTACTATTTCAGAAAAAGTGTGCCTGCTTCCAGTTAAGACTGCAGTGTGGTGTTGTTTCCAGTGTGCTATGGTTTTGCACAGCCTATATTACTATTAAAATCATACAATATGTAGTGAGATGAGATATAGGTGGCCATTTGCAAAATGATCAGGACTAATTATATCTGTAGGAGTAATCTTGTCTGTTTGTGGAGATAGCATTACTTATTCCACTATTTATCAATGTTTTCAAGGTCGCTTGGAGATATGGATTTAGAGAAATGTATTTTGGGACATCAGGTTATTTGCAACGGCCATGGTGATACTTTGTTTAAATGCAGTTACAGGATGTGGAAGCCACACCGTTTGTTCGTTCAATAATGCATATGTAGCTTGCTAGCTATAGCTAACAACTATTGAGTGAGAAAATGTAATCTTTGCTATACCTGTGGTAGACGGCTGATTTTCTGTGAAAAGAAAAAGGGATGCTCCAGGAACGTTGGAGGATTAGCAGAATGGTAATATCGCAGGCTAGCTGCGAGAGAACAGGAGAAAGGGAACCTTGCACCTTTGGGTTCAATTTAATTCAGCTTTTTCTTCATTGAAGGCACGGACTGTCACATATGGCTTGCTTGTGCACGTTGAGTGCTTTACGGAAAGTCCTTTACCACACAAACTAATAAACATTTCCACAGTGACTTGAGGGGAAAGGCCTTAGGCCTGTCAAGTGGCTCATATTGGTTGGCCATCTCAAACTTGTGCCTTGACTCTGCAATGATTCTGGTGGTTGAAGGCTCTCTTGTGACTGAGCATAACCAAGTGAAATCCTCATAAGATGATGTATGAAGTCTCCATTTTCACTGGCAGGTTTTTGAAACGTCCCTGCAGTGCTTCCCTACAGAGGCGCAATACAATTTCAAATATGTACTAGAAAATGGGGGGAGGGGAGATGTTTCAGTCTCTGCCTTGTGTGATGTGACTAAATCTTAGTACATGAATCTACAAAGATCAACCTTCCCATGATCCTGGCATGTAGTGAAATTCACACCTGGTCCGTTGGTGTGATTTTGAATGTAATTGTAATTTAAAAAAATGTAATTTTAATTTAATGCTTACTGCATTTTACCATTGCAGTATTTAAAATTGTTTTTGACGTTTTAAGTCTTTGACGTCCCAAATTTGAAATGAGTACAGCTCCCAAAAATGCACATAATTATCAATGGGGGGAAAATGCTGTAACCAAAAATAACATTTTGTGTGCGTCTCCAAAATTGTTCTCGGCAAGAAAAATCTTGTTTTTCACGCGTGGCAGATTGCCTCTCGATATATTTTCATCCTCATCCAGCTCAGGTCTTTCGCATGTGTGGAAATTACCATGGGGATTGGGGGCAGGGGCTAGCCCTGACGCATCGGGGTGTCTGTATGCTACAAATTCTGATGTCTAGCAATACTATGAACTGCACTGTTCAGTATTTAAAATGATGAAAAATGTCTGGTTCTATGCAACATCGAGTTTGAATTGTCCGAGAACGTTTAAAAATTAAAAAAAAAAAAAGTTTAAATAATGATCATTTATTGAATTCAAATGTATTTCTAAAAAGTACAATACAGTTGCTTTACTGGCACCTGAAGTGTGTAATCTGTCACTGTCGTGATATAATGTGGTGTGACGGTGCCTCAAATTGCAATTGCGCTCAAACGGGTTCCTTTCAGTGCTCATAGATATAAGGAAGGGCTGTTCCTGACACAGGCTGACACGTGCACAGGCATAGGCACGTACCGATCCTGGGGAGGGGGAGGGGGATTGGTGTAAAAAGGGTCTGACCACGTTCCCATGGAGCCCCGTGTCCGCATGAATACTGAACATTTCCCTGTGAGCGGCAACAAAATATTTATTCTCCTCACTATTCCCCCTATACTGCACATCCTGGTCTGCTAGAAGACAGGCTTAGTGTTGCTTGGATACCAGGCTTCTTTGTTGCAGGCCATGTGTAGCTGAATGAGGTTGCGCTGCTACTGAATCCACTTTGTCGAGCATCTCCAGTGATGGTGCTGTGAGAATGAATGGAGCAATCAGGCTTCGATTTGACAAATAATATTTTAGAATTTTAGTGTGCGCAAGTATTTGTGGATAAAGGTGCCGTTTTCAATAGTTTAACATTTTGGGGGCAGGGTGCGTGTGTGGTTTCAATGTAGAGGCGTTTGATTGGTCAGTAGGTAGATGCACATTGCTTTGATTGTGTGACTAGAGGACGGAGTGAGAAATATTATTTGCGCGGTAAGCTTTTGTTCATTGTGTCGCAATAGTCCATTTGCAAACTTGCACCGTGCCACGAAAATGTGGAGCGGGACTCGCGGTGTGCACAGACCCCGCGGGAGAGACCCGCCGCCGCCTCGTCAGGCCGAGCGCGGGCCCGAGCCCCGGAACCGCGCCAGACGGCGTCGCCGCCGTCTCCCGTCGCGGTCGGCGGCTCTCGACGCGCGCTTCCTGTCCCCTCGCCTCCGGAGTTCAGCACCTCCGCCACAACACAGCGAGCACCTTTCACCGAGACGTTTCCAAGAAACATCAAGAGACTGGAAACAGTCTTCAGACTCTGTGACTGCGCTGTGCCGCCCACGCTCTCGTACCCGAGAACTCACACCGTTATCCGCGTCTTCATCTTATTTTGACAGAGCGGAAGAAGAGCTGAAGTTCTCTGAAAGCCTTGCAGGTGCTTGCTTTAGTTGGGGCCGGCCGATTGCGGTGCGAGCCTGGGGGAGCTGAATAGTATCTCCCGTTTTGATTGCTTACGAAGCAGCTGGAGTATTTGGTGGCTCCTGGAGGTTCTGGCTGCCTCTATGCAATAAAACTGACATTTACAGCAGCCAGGGAATTAAATTAACCTTTTCACCCACTGGCCAGAGTGGCTTGTGGATTATAAAAATCACCAGCCATTATTTTACCAGCCACATTACCTTTTATAATATAACACAATCTGGTTGGTCAGCTGCCAAAATGGTAGAATAAGAAAATCGACCAGCTACAATAAAAATTTTACCAGGATTTGGCTGGAGGCTGGTGTTAAATCCACACCCTGACAGCAGCCCTTCTGCCCGGCCTGAAAATAGTGCGCGGGTTAATGAAACGGAGACCGTGGTAAACGCCACCATGTTGGTTTTGATTTTTGGCTGTCATAATGTAGCTGCTTCTTAGCTTGCGGGAATGCTGGTGGAGGCCCCATTCACATCCCCCTCTCACACCAAAAATGTGTCACATAAACTTCATTTAAAGTTTAATTTAATCGCATCTCTTGTATTCCAGCCTAATGTGTAGATATCCTGGGAAGTGTGTCTGTGAATTGTGTGCTCCCGCTCAGAGAAGTGCGTTTGTCTGTGGTCACAGTGTACACCGGGGGGGGGGGGGGGGGGGGGGGGTGAATTCTTAGGTTTCAGCAGTGCTGGTTTTCCCTGTTTTCCCAGTTTTCCTCGGTCCATATCTCCCCCCCAGGAGGATCAGACGAGCGTGGGAGAGGGGAATGTGGAATTGAGTTGGCAGGTTTGCTTGTTTCATGCGTCTGTTTTTTAATACGTCCGTATAAGAAATACCCAGAGTATCCGTCGCTGTGTAGAGTTTGCCAGGTACAGTCTGGGGCTTTTGTGTGGGTTTTATTCCCTCCGTGGCCGTGGTTAATTTGAGCTCAGTCCTCAGGTCGTTCTGTGTGCCTCAGATTGCTCTGCAGGGACTACACAAATCACACGGCTTGGAAAAGGAACTGTAGCCTTTAGTGTGCCTAGAGTCAGGAAGTGCTGGTGTCATGGGTCACCTTAGAATCCTTCTGTCCAGGAAACGTATGAGTTTCTTTAGAACTGTACTGCTGTGTGTGTGTGTGTGTGTGTCTGTGTGTGTCTTTCTGTGTGCGCGTGCGTGCGTGCGTGCGTGCGTGCGTGCGTGAAAGAGACAGCTGAGTGGATAAGGTTTGTTGTTCCTGAGAGGTTGTATCTTAGCAGGCACCATGAAAACCCTGGACTCCTATAAGCCATTGCCAGATTACCAGGCCCTTCCCAATATGCATGTATATAATATGTATGTATATATCAGCCCAGTTTAACCTCCCCTGAAACTGGAGAAGAGTGGGATTGCTGAGGGAGGACAGCACAGGACAGACCCCTGGGCTCCTCCTCTCCTCTCCTTTCCTCTCTAACCCTACTCTCCCTTCCCCTCCTCTCCTCTCCCCTCCCCTCCTCTCCTCTCCTCTCTCCCCTCCTCTCCTCTCCCCTCTCCTCTCTCCCCTCTCCTCTCCTCTCCTCTCCCCTCCTCTCCTCTCACAGAAGGCCCATGCGTGGCGGGGGGGGGGGGGGGGCAGCAGTGCAGGTGTCCAGGACGCAGTCGAGCACGCTGAGAATCGTTCTCGACGGCGTCTCTCCGGGGCGCCGGGCGACCTCCGTCACGCGTCTCCAGCCGGTCCTCTGCCGCGAAACGCGCCGTCTCTCACCTCGCCCGCGGTATAAATGGGGCACCTCCTTCTGCACCAGCCATGTCAGCCGGGGGGGGGTTTGTCATGTTAATAAAACTGGTGCATCCATTTCCCTGAGCGAGCCCCCCACCCCCTCCCGGCTCCAGCGGTCCCCGCTCCTCAGGCTGATCCGATGCCAGATGGGAAATGATTCATCGTCTCTGTATGGGATGTGCGCTGTGCGGGGATTGATTGAAAATTCAGACTGTTTGCTTTGAAAAGCCACAAACGAGATGAGATGTAAGCTGCTGCGTTGAGCGTACAGCCCCCAAACCCCTCCCCCCTCCCCCGGCAGCCTTTATTTATGTAAATTATGTAAACGTGAGAGACGTTGCATGTAAAGGAGCAAACGTCCATAAGCTGCCCCCCGTCGCCCTGCGCGGGACAGCGTGAAGGTCATGAGCTAAATCCTGAATCTCAGCCGCTCAAATGTGCCCGCCAGGCTCCCAGAGAACCTGAACGCCGGCCAAGTGTACAGGCTCCTGTCGCGGGTCTCCGAGACATCGTGTAAACTGCTGCGTTTGACTCGGCTGAGCAGGTCCTGCACAACTACGCTGCCACCACCTTCAGACTCTCTCGGCGGGCCCAGTTTACCGTCGTTTTCACCGACGGATCCTGAGCAACGCAACCCCCCACACGCCGCTGATGAAAAAATTGTAAAAGGTGTCCTCTGACACGTGAATATTTACGGGTGCTGTTACCAGGACTTAAGCGTTGCCAAGTAATGTGAGATATGAAAACAAATGCGCTCGTGTTCCTACGGTGGCGGCTCAGGGCCGCTGCTTTATTCACTGAGAACCTGGCTCCCTTTGTGGCATCCCTGCTGGGGGTGGGGGAGAGGAGAGGCTGTTTAATGAATGACAGAGTTGGCAGGGAGAGGGTTTTTCAGGGGAAAGGGGTGGAGGTTGGGACAGCAGAAGGAAGTGAGCTGGAGATTAGCGCCCCGGCCTGTGTGCGCAGGCCCAGAGGAGGGAGGAGAGGGGAAGGGAAAAGGAAGCCTTTTGTTTACAATAGAACAATGCTGTGAATGAGACAGTGTGGGGCTGAAACAGGAGTCAAAACAGGGCGCGGTGGGGGGAGGGGGGCCGCCGATGTGTCAGCCGGCTCGGCATGCAGGGGTCAGGGCACCAAGTTGGCGGAAACCGGGGAGAGGGAGAGGGGGAGGGAGAGAGAGAGAGAGAGCTGCATGGGAGATGCATGAGAGAGAGGGAGATGCATGGGAGAGAGAGAGAGAGGGAGATGCATGGGAGAGAGAGAGAGAGAGGGAGATGCATGGGAGAACGAGAGAGAGAGCTGCATGGGAGAGAGAGAGAGAGGGAGATGCATGGGAGGACGAGAGAGAGAGCTGCATGGGAGAGAGAGAGAGAGGGAGATGCATAGGAGAGAGAGAGAGAGAGATGCATGGGAGAGAGAGAGAGAGAGAGGGAGATGCATAGGAGAGAGAGAGAGAGAGGGAGATGCATGGGAGAATGAGAGAGAGCTGCATGGGAGAGAGAGAGAGAGGGAGATGCATGGGAGAGAGAGAGAGAGAGAGGGAGATGCATGGGAGAACGAGAGAGAGAGAGAGAGGGAGATGCATGGGAGAGAGAGAGAGAGAGATGCATGGGAGAGAGAGAGAGAGAGAGAGAGAGAGAGATGCATGGGAGAACGAGAGAGAGCTGCATGGGAGAGGGAGAGATAGAGAGAGAGGGAGATGCATGGGAGAGAGAGAGATAGAGAGAGAGGGAGATGCATGGGAGAGAGAGAGATAGAGAGAGAGGGAGATGCATGGGAGAGAGAGAGATAGAGAGAGAGGGAGATGCATGGGAGAGAGAGAGATAGAGAGAGAGGGAGATGCATGGGAGAGAGAGAGATAGAGAGAGAGGGAGATGCATGGGAGAGAGAGAGAGAGAGAGAGATGCATGGGAGAGAGAGAGATAGAGAGAGAGGGAGATGCATGGGAGAGAGAGAGAGAGAGAGAGATGCATGGGAGAGAGAGAGAGAGAGGGAGATGCATGGGAGAGAGAGAGATAGAGAGAGAGGGAGATGCATGGGAGAGAGAGAGATGCATGGGAGAGAGAGAGAGAGAGGGAGATGCATGGGAGAGAGAGAGATAGAGAGAGAGGGAGATGCATGGGAGAGAGAGAGATAGAGAGAGAGGGAGATGCATGGGAGAGAGAGAGAGAGAGAGAGAGATGCATGGGAGAGAGAGAGATAGAGAGAGAGGGAGATGCATGGGAGAGAGAGAGAGAGAGAGAGATGCATGGGAGAGAGAGAGAGAGAGAGGGAGATGCATGGGAGAGAGAGAGATAGAGAGAGAGGGAGATGCATGGGAGAGAGAGAGAGAGAGAGAGATGCATGGGAGAGAGAGAGAGAGAGGGAGATGCATGGGAGAGAGAGAGATAGAGAGAGAGGGAGATGCATGGGAGAGAGAGAGATAGAGAGAGAGGGAGATGCATGGGAGAGAGAGAGAGAGAGAGAGATGCATGGGAGAGAGAGAGATAGAGAGAGAGGGAGATGCATGGGAGAGAGAGAGATAGAGAGAGAGGGAGATGCATGGGAGAGAGAGAGAGAGAGAGAGATGCATGGGAGAGACACAGACAGACAGCTGTGTGAAATTCCCCCCAAGTGTTCACATTTTAATTTTTTATTTTTTGCTTTCAGCTATTTTCCTCGTGACCTAAACTGGTAGTAGGCGACTCACATCACGGCATTTTCCACACCCTTTTCCCACACCCCCACATCCTCCTCAGATATTCCCTTTCTCCGGCTCCCCTCTTCAATACGCGTCGTTTTCTCGGGCGGAATTTGAACCCCTTTTCATCACGCTCGGTTTCTACGGCAACGTCAGGGTCGTGCAGGAGAAAACGCAGTCACTCTGCTGGGGTCACAGTAGGGGCTTTTCCACTACGGGAACCTGAGACAGGGGGGGAAGCCAGAGCCGTGAACCCCCAACCATGAACCAGAGCCAAAGAGCTGGCACGGTTCCCGCTTGTGTTTTCATGGCATTCTCTGTCTCAGAGCCACTCCCACCCACCACCGCACCAATGAAGGGAGGCGGAGACTCATCACATTTATTTAACAAAATGGAAGACCCTACCGTGGTACAGAAATCAGAGAAGTAAATGCTAATAGGAAAATGCATCCTCTTTGGTTTGGAACAATATTAAGCATTTTAACGTCACATTCTGCCAAAATGTGTTTGTAGCTAGCTGTAATAAAACGCCAGCTCGCTTAAGTCCTACCTGTGAATTTTTAATCTGGTTGCTCAACTCGTGACTCGCCATTTAGATACAAGTGGTTTTGCCATCCTGACTGAAGTGGAAGTTTGCTAATGCTAAGCAGTTGTGTACTTGAGTGAATTGCTATTGTTAAGATTCAAGCTATGAACACATATTTGAACTGGGTAATAAAATTACTGCAGTAATCAAATGATAAAAAGGAGATGGAAGTACTCAGTATTCCAACAAGTCTGAGAACTTTGTTCAAAAACTGATATTTGCTTTTAGGGGTTTTGCTGCCAGTCTTTTAAAGTACATTTTATAACTTCTCCCTAATCCTCTGCCTGGCTAAAACTCCACTCATGGTTCCCAGGTGATGTTCATTCGCACCAATTTTGTGAAATAGTGATGTGGGATCCCGTATGTTTCCAGATGTGACTCCTTGAAAAGACAGTGCAAAGGCAAGTAAAATTAAACGTCCACACTTCTGGTTTCTGGGTTGCAGTTGTAAGTCCCCAGTGTAAATGCTGCCTCAAATTGGTAATGTATTCAGTATGCAGAAGGCTTGATTTAGACTCGTGCGAACAGTGAAAATGAATCCCTTCTGTTTCGTGTTTTTTAAGAGGCTGTGTTTGATTGGAGGATGTTGCACTTCCATGTAAAGGGCAAAAAGGTGTGCTGTGTTTCTCTGAATTCAGAGAAAATTATGGAAAAAATATAAGCCAGGTTCTTCCTTAGCTATGGTAGAATACCCTCAGGATTATCTTTTGTACCCTTTTAGTTTGAGTGACAGTGTTGGACTCCCACCCCCTCCTTTTTTCTTTTTTTTTCTTTTTTTGAATTAGCAGTTGGTCTCCTGCGTGGCTTCCATCCATTCACACAGAGAGCACTGCAGCTGAGTGCATTCATACACTAGCCCACCATGCCAGTGTTTTCCACACTATGGGCCAGATGGAGTGATACAGGAGGGTCTGGTCTGTGCTGATGGGAGGGGCTGCACTTCATTCACTGGTAGCTTGTGGGCCTCTGGTGAGTAAGTAGGGGATTCTAATGAACCCAAGCAACTCTGGCCAGCTTAAACCCACCCTGCACTGGTGTGGCGAAGGCAGTTGTCTCCCTTCTGTGGGCTGGCAGTTGGTTAATGAGCTTGCCAGACTCGTGAAGTGGAGTCTATAGGGTTCAGCCTGTGCCTTTAGAAAGACCACTGGGAGGGCCAAGTGGGTATTTGGGGGAAAAAACACGTGCTGGAAAAAGATTAAAATAAGAGAATCTGCACACTGCTAACTGGTACCTAATGCCAAATTTAGTAATGGTTACCAAATGTGATGTTTTCAGCTACCATGCTCTTCATCTGATAAGGATGAAGAACATAGTGGCTTGAAACGTGATATGAAAATACAACTGGCTCAGTGACAATAAACTGGCAGATGGTCATTATTATTCCTCCATTCCTATGGTCAGATTAAAACAATGGTCTAATGTTGAAGTGCACCACCTTGCAGAACCGGCGAGAGAAGGGATGTCCATAACAAGATGAGTCTACCTGTCGCATAAACATCAATCTCTTGAAATATAGGCTTCATTTGCACCTCTTCGACACCAGACCGTGGTACCCATCCAGACAGTATCCAATCCAATCCAATCCAATCCAATCCACTTTATTTATATAGCACATTTTAAAAACAACAAGGTTACCAAAGTGCTGCACAGAGAATAAATAAAATCTAGTAAAATAATAAAAATACAGTAAAATAATAAAAAACACAGTAAAATAAATAAAAGCATATAAAAGCACTTATAAAATACATTAAAACACATAAAACACATAGACAACAAACAACCAGTGATTCAAAAAACAGTAAAAGATAAACAGAGACCACACAACTCTCATGCTGGATTAAAAGCCAAGGAGTAAAAATAAGTTTTAAGACGAGATTAAAAAGTTTCTAGGGTGGGGGCCATTTTGACGTGGGGGGGTAGCTCGTTCCATAATTTAGGGGCTACTGCTGAAAAGGCGCGGTCGCCCCTGGTTTTCTTCCTGGTTTTCGGGATGACAAGACGCACCTGATCAGCAGAACAGTAGAACAGTATCTAAACAGGATGGGCCACCCAGCGGCCCCCCAAATTAATTTACCGTGGTCGATTAATGCCGCTTTACTTTTTCATAGAATGTTTGTGTGAATATCTGTCATGTTAATCCGTTATCTTGTTATCAGTATATACTATTTACAAAGTAGGCAGATTCTGGTTAGTTTGAATGTGAACTGTTAAAGGAATATAAAATGGAATTTGGAAACTTGTACATAGGGTAACATTTACCTACTTTAATATTGAAAGTGTTATTTTCCAGGGACCCAGGGTGAAGTCTGCTGTTCAAGCATTGTTAATGTGAAGCATTGTTAATGGCCTGTAGCCCTCTCCCTTGTCCCAGAGTGACTGTAGCACCTTGCCTTCATCTAATAATGTCTGGAATCTAATTGGATTAAATTTACTGTGTAGTACTGAATTTCATGCAGCTTAAGAAATTCCTTTCCCCTTATGAGCAGTTGCATGGCATTTTGGTTTCCCGTGTCTTTGTAGCTGGAAATTGTATCAGGAATAAAAGGGGTGGGTGTTGTTGTTGTTTTTTTAATCAACTTTAAAAACCGGCCCGTAATGCCGCATCCGTCATTAAATTAAATCCTGCAGAATTCTGACCCTGTTTTAGAAAGGTAGACCTCCTTCCATTAACCTGTACAGGCAGGGGAATATTTCTTTTGAACAATTTCTGCAAAACTTCGATTTAAGAGGCACTTTGCCAAAGAAATCTACATTTACTCTTACCATTAAAATCATTTTGGTTTGCATTCAAAAGCGTAGCGGGTATTCTGGAAGCATCGACGTCTCGCTGTACAGCGAGCCGCTTTAGGGTAATTTGAGGTTTGGTGCATTCTTTGAGATTATGTTAATGTTTTGTGTGGCTTCCTTGCATAAATGCTCTCCCTGACTATATTGGAGTAATTCGTACTCAATCGGTAAACGTCATTTTTCTGATGAGGTTATTTTGGTTGTTTCAGTATTTGACCCCGGGCAGATGGTCTCTGGAATCTGTTACGCACAGAAGATGGTCTTCATGAGAGCCTTGCACACTCATGAGTGCCAATAATAGGAACTGAACCATCACTGTTGGGATTGTTGACTCCAGTAATGCTCCAAGAATCTCGGAATAACCGACAAGCTCGTGAGCAGATCTCCCAGCCGTTCCTCCGGGGCTGGGATCACTCAAAGGCCACAGAGTGCTGCCTGCCCCCCCCCCCCCCCCCCCCCCCCCCGCCCCCCCATTGCAACAGACATGCCATCCCAATTGTCCTCCAGTCCACAGCCGCCCCTCTCCCAGCTCGCGGAATGAGGATGTGGACGTAGATTAGGGACGCGATAATGGCGACCGTCCGTCCTGAAGCCCTCATTAGCAGAGCAGAGCCGATACGAGCAGGGGATTCAAGGACATGCGGTCCCGTCGCTGACATGGTCTCTGCTGATGATGTGCTGAGTGTTATCCGCCAGTCAATGAGGCAGATTTATGGGATATGTGTCATAGATACAAGGCTACATATTTCCCTGTCTTTGGGAAAGGTTCTGTCAGCAGGAGACTCCTGCCATAGATCTGATATGGGAAGGGCTCATCCTCGCTGCTTATTTCAGTTGCTTTCATTGCTGGTAGCAGCAGCCCTGCTCTTGAGTTCACTTCAAAGGGTTTTTTATTTTTTTACTTCACCATAGCATTGTGCCCCCTTCACCGTTCAGTATAAATGATCTTCATTATCAAATTATGGCAGGATAACTTTTTTTTAAAGATACTAAGATATTCAATATTGCAATAAGTGAATACCAGACACTGTGCAATTCACAATGAAATTGAATAATGAAAGCACTCCCTATAGAAAAAAACCTTAATTGTGTGCACTTCTGAAAAAACTGATGCTACAGTACACAGCTGCCTGCAACCTCATACCCTATTTACCACATACCAGGGTGTGAAATGAACACCTGCCACCAGCCAAATGCTGGTAAAATTTTGATTGTGGCTGGTAATATTTTTCTACTCGATATATATTTTAACCAGCCAGGTTGTGTTATATTGTGAAAGGTAATATGGCAGGTAAAATGTTGAAAATGGCTGGTGGCTTTTAGAATCCACAACCCACTCTGGCCAGTGGGAGAAAAGGTAAATTTCATGCCCTGCCACGTACCCAATTAAATAAAAATATTTAAAAAGATGATTGGCCATCTCCCTGTATGTGATGTTGATGTATGAAGAGGACGCTGTGTTTCTGTGCTCTACATGCATGTCCCAGCAGTGAGATTTGGCCTTGCTGGTCTTACTTCCCATCACAATTAATAACGACAGACATAATTAATCAAACCCAGAGCACAGTGCAGTGTCTTAAGAAATAAATTGTATGCACAGATAAGAGAGGGAAAATGTCACATAGAGCTTAACGCTAGCTGGCTTCATCCTCCAGTGCACCAGGCTGTCATCTGCTTTCTGTAAAAACACACACTGAGGCAGCGTATCATCTTTAGGGCATTGGGTATGTCCCTTTGCTAGGAGTGTTCAGTAGGATACTTCACTGTCCCTGCAGAATACCCTGACAAACACACACATGCCTCCCTCTCACCCCCTCTTTCTCTCTCTCTCTCAGCGTAGCACTGTTCTAGGCAGCCACAGAACAGATTTATAATGCACATTTGGACCATAGAGCGGATAACATCAGCAGTTTAGAGCATTATTCAGATTAGAACATGTCAGGGCTGTTTGGTTATCTGTCCACTTTGAATTAGCGAGCAATTGCCTTTGTGTTTCTACAGCTGGGAGTAGCCTCTCCTCTCACACGCTCTGTCCATCGCTCTCTCTCTCTCTCTCTCTCTCTCCATCTCTCTCCATTCCATGGCCCTTGCTTTCATTTCAGCTGCTTAGGGCTAAATGAAACGATGGAAAAGAAAGGAAATGTGGCCTATTGAGTCATTTGAAAGAGGGCATTTAAAGAGCAGATTGACAAAAGGACACAGGCATAATGCGAGAGGCGTAGTGCGCCTGCAGTGGTAGCAAAGCCTTGGAAAATCATTAACGCTGCTGCAAAGCTGCTCCCGCTGCTGCACCGAGAGGCACCAGAGAGCCATCCGCTTCGCCCCGTAATCCCTCTTTCACAAGGTTTTTGGGTAATACCGGCACCCCGCCGCTCCCCCTGGCACAGCTGCCCCCGCTCCGGCGGGATGTCATCCCCAGGGATGAATGGGCAGGGAACCCAGCGTGGCTGCTCTCCGCTCAGGCCGGCCGGGGGGGCGGGGGGGGGGGGGGGCACTGGCCTTCGGCCTGACCGTGAGGCGATTCTTCCAGCCTGCGGCCTCGCTCCCACATCCCCGCAATATGGCCTTTTAGCATTTAAGCGACCGCGTCTTCATTTAGAGTCCCCGCCCTTAGGAACATGTCAGCCAGCGCGGCGCAGATGAGCGCTTCTCACCACAGCGGCCGTTAAATGCGGCAGTGAGATTGCGACTCTGCTGATATACAGTAGTTTTATTCTGGTAGGCAGCTGAATACTTTTGGTCAGCGCAAAGAAACACGGCCACGGGTGAGTGCCTCCGCTCCAAGGACGCTCTCCTTGCAGTGGAAGTTAAGGCCTGCGACGGGCTCACCAGTTCCAACCTTTCCCCCGAAAATCAGGTCAGTTTGATTGGCGCCCTGCGTGCGTCTCCGTGTAATTTGGTTTCTTCCAGACTGTCGGTTTTGTAGTGTAATTTGATTGGTGTCCTGATTGTTGTTTTTACAGTGTAATTTGGTTTGTTTCCTGATCGTCTCCCATGTTGTGATTTGTCTGAACGTCCGTGTAATTTTGGTTGCTGTCCTGGTTGCCGTTGTTCCAGTGTAATTTGGTTGGTGCCCTGGTTGTCTGCTGTCTCTGTAATTTTGGTGGCTGCTGCTCCTCTGGCTCATCCCCTGGGCTCTCGGGCTATTTTCACATCCTCTCCCAGTTTAGAGCGTTGTGAAACGTTTGAGCCCAGCGCTGGCCACAGCCGCTTGGCCCGACACACCGCCGGTGGCTTTCCCCAACGACGCGAGCGTCGCGGAACTGCTGTTCCTCCTCGTCGTTATTCTAACTCCTGGAGCCGCTCCGCACGGGAGGTGATCTCGGTGGCCGTTCCCCCGACGACCGCCGCTGCCTCCTGGGCCAGGAACGGGCCCCCGTTTGGGCCCGGGGTACAGCGGGGTCAGCAGTTGCCCACCAACAGCACCGACCCGTTCAGCTGGAAACCAAGTGCCCACAACACCAATGGCCGCTCGCCACAGCAATACTTAGCGTAGCCGCTTAGCAATACTGCACTAACTGACTAGACTACTTCCCATGTCCGTAATGACCGTGTGCTCAAGGTGAGTGTGGACTATAGTGGCGCGTGGTCAGGGTGGGCCTGCCTGCTTTGAGGCTTGCTGGGACGAACGCTGGGAATGGAAAGCGCTCCATCACCTGTTCATCACCCACCTGTGAATCAGTAATGAGAACCTGCATGCGGCAGGGCCCGGTGTACGGCGGTAAGCGCGCGGAGTGGGGGAGAGAGAGAGAGAGAGAGACGCATACCAGATGTGTGAGTAATGAGGCAGGTTTCACTGGAACAGAACACATTCCCACTGCAGCCTGAGTAAAGAATGTCTCCCTTATCTCTGTCTTCTCATCTTTTTTTCCCCCTATGAAGACTCACATTTAGTCTAGTCTTTATCTTTGCCCCCCCCCCCCCCCCCCCTTCATTTAGCGTAAATGTTTACACAAGGAGCATATTTGTGGGCCCAGAGTTAGCAATGGGTAGATGGGGGGGTGGGGTTAGGTTTGTAATTCAGGTTTAGACCGTGCCGCTGACTGACCCTCCGTTAGCTTGCGATGCTTAAGCTCTAACTCCACGCGGCTTCCTCAGTAACACAAGCGAACACGCAGGTGCTGGGCTTTGTCCCCTGTGCTCGTAGAAGCTAATGATGAGGCTCAGTGGCTGTGTGTGCAGTTATTCTTCAGAAGCGTCTTACAGCAGGACAAGCAGCTGGTGTCTCTGAACACCTGTTTAAATAATGCGCCGCCAACTGTAACCTGGGCTGTAGAAACACCGGGGTTTTTAGCACTTTAATATGCCTGTATATAGTGTGTGTCAATTATGATAAAGCGTGTTTAAAGTTACGAATGGCTTCAGATAACTTCCTCTTTCAGGATGAAAAATTCAGATGATTCATGCCAATATGAACGTGGCGTTACATCACATCAGATCACTTAGATTTCTCCCCAGTCTCCAGGTCCCAGCATAGTGTGTGATATCACTGCTCTGTTGTAGACTGGGGAGGGGGCGTTCTAAATAAACAGCATGCCTTCCACATACTTTGGCTTACATTACTAATGAATCTCCTTGTTTTTAATAACAACCAGCAAACGATGCCTTTTTTAAATTAGTATTAGCTGCTTGATTAGACTACACAGATTTATCTCTAAAAACACAGACATGGGTCAAGTGTGTCAAGCTGTCTGTTGTAGAATTATCCGTTGTGTTTTTTGAAGCCGTGGCCTATCAGAAGCTCATGGGCATGTCTGTGTGGCCATGTCTGTTCACATTCGAGCGCTTATTGGATGAGCTTAGTGCCGGAGGCTCAGTGTGAAACACGGGTCGCCACAGGTCCCCTCGCAGTCACCACTCTCATCACGATTGCCAGATGCCAGAGTGAGTTTAGACCGACCAGGGGAACTAAAATGGGGCGCAAGGAGGTCTTTGTGGCCGTTTGAATGCACCGGCCCTCTACAGGTGTCGCAGAAGAAAGACGGTTTTGTTCCTCCGTCAGCGCTCGACATTGAAAGAGCACAGCGGACCCAGAAGAGCGGTGTCCACGGAGAAAAACGCTGGTCTTTTAGCACGGCGTCTGGCCGCCGCACGCCGCCCTACTGAGCCGCTTGCAAATTTATTGTGCTGCGCCTTGCAAATAATCCATTATATGTGAAATGAAAGGACTATAGCGTGGAGCCGGTCCCTGTCGCACCCGCTTTAAAATCCTAATTTCTCGCTTTTATTAGCATAACGGTTTTGGCTTACAGGGACGAGCGGCCCGGTCGTGCGGGAGGAGCCCGTCGAGCCAGCAGCTGTCTCTCGTTAACGGGCGGGCGCTGGGTTCAGCGTACTCCCATTCCCCACGCATGTTGAGTCTGCGCGTTTCACCAGGACCGGCGGCCGGCGAAGCCGCTGACCCAAAGCCGCCCGTCGCGACCACCTCTCGCGCGCCGG
Source organism: Synaphobranchus kaupii (assembly GCA_029718625.1). Lineage (NCBI taxonomy): Eukaryota > Metazoa > Chordata > Actinopteri > Anguilliformes > Synaphobranchidae > Synaphobranchus > Synaphobranchus kaupii. Next base: position 22,110,595 of record CM056379.1, read on the forward strand.
AAGAGACGAGCGGCGACAGGAAGCTGCCGTTGTTTTTGCTGAAGTGGAAGCGCTGCGTTGGGTTAGCCCACCTGTGCGAAGGGGGGAGGGGAGTGGAGGGTTGGAACACCCAGGGGCTGTTCCTCACTCTGGCTGCCCCCCCCCCCCCCTACCATTAGCACATTCCCCAGAGAGTCTGAGGATCATGGGTCTACCCGCTGGCACTCCCCAGCACGCAGACACTGGAGCCTGTCTCGGGGTGAACGGGAGGCCGAGTGGGTCAGACTCCCTGCCCCCCCCCCTCCTCCCGCCCCGCCCGCCTCCTTGACGAGGCCAGACAACTGCTCTCCTCCGCAGCCTCCTCAGGAATGTCTCAGGATCTCCCTCAAGTACAGGGACGGGCGCGCTGACGCACTTCTGTCCGCAAAGCGTCGCCCGACGGCGCGTCCCGCCGAGACCCCAGTGCGTCAGCGGGTTGTACAGCCCCCCCCTCCCAGGGGGAATGGGCTCTGAGGACTTCAAAGGCAGCGTGCCCCAGACACGGCTTGAAGTGAAGTGCGATTGTGCTGGAGCAGACCTGGATCCCGCCTGTAACGGGAGAGCGGGCCAGAGCGGCGATAAGGCGCAGATAAGGCACAGCAGGGGGCTGCGGGGGGGGCTGCGGGGGTGCCTCGCCGCAGTGTGGGGGTTTACGCGCCAGCACCGCGTCCAGTTTCTCCGAGCGTCACACATTCCTTTACGTCCTGCGCCGTTGTGAAATCTCACAGCTGTTTCTGCGGGGTAGCTGCGCAGCTGTTTTTGGGGGCAGGGGCCTCGTGCCAGAGATCCCGCTGGGGGGGTGGGTTTGTGCTGGAGCGCGTGGGACAGGGGGACGGGAGGAAAGCGGGCGAGAGACGCACAGAGGCGCCGTGGCTCCAGACGCTTTGCTGTAATTACGCCACGCTCGGCTCCCCGAGTCTCACTGTAGTGTGCTCTGTCGCACGGCTCATTGCTCCGAGAGCCATTCTACAATCTGAGCGCTGCGTAGACCTGTGACATGCACCGATTCCCCACACACTGTTCGTCACTTTACGTATTTGTGATACGGTATTTGCGGTTAGCTTCGTGTGTGTGCGTGCGTGCGTGCGCGCGCGCACATGCAGTCGCCACATTCCGTTCCCCGCAGTCCAAAATGCTTTCCATTCACCTGTCTCCATTAGCAGCCTGTGATTTCATTACCACGCCAATATCCTCCCTCCCAGCACGAGTCTTCTGTTAGAGACCGCTCTGCTCAGCAGCTCCCTGCAGCCTTGGCCGTGCTATACGCCCTGGGGACTCGCTTCGTACAGGAAAGAATGCTCGTCTACTCAATATTTAACAGAGAGGCTCCTGACTGCTCCTGAATGTGGAGGAGGGAGGATGTGTCTGCATGCATGCCTTTACACTAGTGGTTGGTTGCCAAGGGAGACCACAGATTTGGGTCAAGCAACCTAGAAATTCCGGAATAATGTAGAGGTTGCATTTTTTGAAAACCCGAATGCTTAATAGTCTAACCCTGCGTATTTTATGCAGCCAAGGGCCAAAGAAATGGATAAAAGCACAAAGCAGAACCTGTCCTCAAAAAGAATAAATATCTGTCCTTGTGGTTTGCATTTATCTGGCTTGAGTTTTTAGTCATTGCAAGACATCACTGCAGCTCTTTTGTAATATCACTTGTTCCATCACTGACAATGCGATAGATGTATGTGTTTTTCTATCTTCATGAAATGCTAATGTCTCTTTCTCCTCTGTCCGCAGTCCTGTGTGCGAAAAACCTGTCGAAGAAAGACTTCTTTCGTAAGTAACCCATTTTTAAAGCCCTATTTCTGTACCATGGTCCCCTACAAATTACCATAGTTTTTCTTTTTCTTTTTTTGCCAGTGCTTGTCTGCTTTGAAGTGTGCAGTGTGAGATGTCCCCCAGGACTGGAGTAAAATGTGGGTCATTTTGAGCAGATAAAGTAGCCCGGGAGCGGCTCACATATTGCGTGTTCAGTGGAGGGGGAGTAATGGGGCTGCAGTCTTATGAGGAGTCTTTCAGGACCGGGGATAAAGGGGGACTTTTATTTCTGAAAATCTCATATTGAGCTTTGTGGTGCAAGACAAAGCAGTCATTACGGTGGTGTGTTAAAATGGAGCTTTCATGCCAAGTGTAACAGGGTTTCCCCCCTTTAATAGCTGAAACACAGGGAGATTTATCCTCACTTGTGCTAAACACAACCTTGATATTGTCTTGTACAGCAAACAGCCGTGTCCCGACCAGTCACCTTTCGCATTATAGTTTTTATATTTGTACGAAGCAATGATGCTTTTCATTTCAGCTGACCCCCCCCCCCCCTCCGCAAGAGTAACAATACAATTTAAAAAACATTTTAAGAATCAAGATTTATAAAAATTAATTAACTAAATCTGTACAAGCACATTTAAGACCGGCTCCAAGGTAGATTCTAATACCAGGACTGACACTTTCAAAGTGCCTGACTGTGAGCTCAGGGATAAATAAAAAAAATTATAATTTTGAGCAACTTGCACAGAGTAAAATTTTGAAATATTTTAGACATGCAATCCATTCGTTCAGCTGGATATTTTACAGAATCAATTCAAGTTAAATGCGTTGCCCAATGGTCTAACGGCAGCCTGGGAATCTAACCCACAACCTTTGCACTACAGGCAGTTCCCTAACCACTGTACTACTTCCACCCAATGTGGCTACAGTTATAAAAAAATAAAAAAATTTAAAAAAAACTTTATTGCAATCTGAAAAAGACCGTAAACCATTCACATTCTATACACGCCTGTGCTAGTCTAGCAGAACCTCAGACTTAAGTTACTCTATTGTGTTTTTTTAAAGGTGGAAACATGATAAAAATGAATGATTCAGAGGGCGATTGGGATCACTGTTGTTATTAATGGTCTCCATGGTATCGGCCCATAAGGCGGCTTTATCTGCGCTCGGCTGGGTCTGCGGCTGTTCGTTCAGGGTTTCCTGCGTTCCTTCCCCATTCCAGCCGCCTGGGGCCTGTGGGAAAGGCGCTAGTCCCCCTCCCTCAAAGGGAAGTCCTTGTGCTCGTCGCCATGGACACGCAGCCACAGCACGCGGGCCAGTGTGACTCGACAGGTTTCACCTGTGCGAGGATAAAGGCGCGGTATCGTCGCCCGGGGTTGCGGCCGGGAATGAGCACGCGTGTCACGGTATCTCTCCACCCCCCTCGCGTTCTCCGAGCCGTTCTTACAATGACGGCGTGCGCTGGCGGCGCATGCTTTCATTCCCGGGAGACGCACAAGAGCCCTGTAATCTCAGGCTCGTCCCAGGCCTCGTGGATTTAGAGTAAAGGCTCGGCGTATGGTGGGCGTGTCCCCCTCATTGTGCAACGGCGTGTGACTCAGCGGTGAAACCTGCCTGCGTTTCTGTGCGCTCGCGTGCTCTGACTGTTCTGCTTTTCTCGTTTGTAACCCAGGACTGCCTGACCCCTTTGCCAAGGTGGTGGTGGACGGCTCGGGGCAATGCCACTCCACGGACACTGTGAGGAACACGCTCGACCCCAAGTGGAACCAGCATTACGACCTGTGAGTCCCCCCCCCCCCCCCCGAAGCTTCACTGATGGCTTATAGTTGCACACCTGCGTGCGTCTGTCGCATGCGCTGCGGTTTGCCTTGTTGTGTCACGTGATTGGCGAGACGGATTACAGAAGGCCGTCTAATATGCAGGGAATGTACACAGTGTGACACACAGGGGTGGGGTCATTGTTCCAGGGAGCGGCAACACTCTCCTGTAATTGTCAATTTTCAGTTCAGGACAAAACCTCTAGTTTTATAGCTGTCATAGTCTATAGAATAATGGAGAATAATACGAGTTGCTTTAAATGCAGTTTCCTGGTAGGTTTGTAGGCCATTGGGCTGCTGGGAAGTGATTTGTTTGTGAAGAGTTTCGCACCGGCGCTGAGAAATTGTACGTTTTCTTCTTTTCCACTCCCCTTGTTCAGTTGGTTATGTGGGGTAAGCCTGATGCTCGGGTTCCACACAGCAGGGACTGTGACTACTCAACCTGTCTTCCTGAAACTGAAAGCTATCGTAGAGCTGTTTGTCTTTCCCGTATTTGGGCCCAGGAATCCAGGCCGTATTGTGATAAAGTTTTTTGGTTTTCCCCTTGATTTCCTTCCTCCAGAGCCCAGATTAGTCACTGAGTGCGAGCTCACAGAAGGGCGCTGAGGAGCCCTTTTCTCTGTGAGGTTGTGGCGCTGAGGAGACGGTGGGGGAAGGGCAGGTCCGCTGCATATTTGGCGATGACATCGCCGTGCGTTTGCTCTCGGGGCATTCCGGCGCAAATCCAGTCTGCAGATTAACTGCAGGAATTTTGTCAAATGAAATGGGCAGCAGCGGTGAGAAACTACCGTCAGGAATGAGAAACTAAGGGCTTTTTACCCTGCTAAAACTGGAGACAAGCGTTTTTAAATTGCCTTTAATTTCAGTGCTGACTGCTTAGGCTAAATCAGACTATTTCCATATGCTGCTGTCAGAATGCAGTGTAGAATTGTAGTCCAGCGTTTTTACGTATGCAGCAAATGGCGTCAAAGGCACCTTTCAGTCCGAGTGGGTTTGAGGTGGAACGTGTCACATGACACGGCAGACGCTCGCTGTTGACAGTGACAGCACTGGCGGTGTCGGCGGCGGACGGCAGCCCGCAGCGCGGGTCCCACACGCCCTTGCTCAGTCGCAGGAGAGCGCACGCACTCTCGTAAACGCGGTCGTCTTAAGCAGCAGGTGGAACCGCGCAGGAAGGAAAGCGTCTGCACTTCCCTGCTCTGGGATACGCGGACGCGTGTGCGTTTCCGCGTTTGTAACGGCGTCCGCGGAGCCGAAGTGACACACTATCGCGTCACGCCCAGGGCTCAGACCGCCGGTGACCCCCGACCCCGACTCTGTCCGGGGAAGTGACTCGCGTGCCAGGGATAACAGATGGGAGTCTTTCTGGCGGCCTGCCGCCGCTCGGCACTTAACCCACCCGAGGCCAAGCGCTCGGCCCTGACCAGCCAGACGCCCTATGGCTTCCCCCACCAACTGGCCACTCCGGCACGCCTGCAGTACGTACGTGCTCCAGAAGCTCGCTGCTTTTGCGGCCTGCTCTGGTTGACTGGAGCCACATGGATGAGTTTCGCGACTTCACAGGCACGTGGTTAAATGGATGGATGAATTCAGTGCGAAGAGCCGCCAGTGCCGTTCCTGTCCTTAGACACACAATGTTCTAGCGTTTCTGCTCCATTGCCTCGGTCGCTGGCGCACGGCTGCTGTATTTTATAGTTCCACTGCCACTTCCATCCCCGCTCGTCCATGGAAACACTCCCGGGCTCTCGCACGTACACACACACACACACACACACACACGCACAGCGCACCTGGAACAGGAGCAGCCCAGTGCAGAGCCGGGTCGTTCTGTCCGAGGCAGCGCGGCTCGTGCCTTCTCATAGTCCGAGGGTCATTTATATCGAGCCAGGATTTCACAGAACCTGCTCCAGGCCACAGGGCAGCTGTGTCTGTTAATGCCTCATAGTACAGCCGCACTGCCAGTCTGTCACCTCAGTAAACGGACACAAAGGCAATCGGGGGTAACGGCAGCAGGCTGTAAAGCCCTTTATCAATCGTACGATGCCCGTCTTTAACATCTCGCCCCCGTCGTTTTGCGGTTGAGGAGCCGTTAAGGATGTGTGTTGTTTTCTGTAGCTTTGCGCAGACGCGTCTCAACCTTCTCCTGTCCGTCTACAACACTTTCAGAGTTCCCTCCCTCTTAAGCGCACGAGTCGTACAGTAGACCTTGTTTTAATTACACCCTACCGGCGGGGCCTTTTCCCCACAAAACTCGCAGGTTTCCCAACCGAAAGCTGTGCGAATTTGCTGCGTCATTTTGAATGGAGAAATGATGTTTACCGTGCTCCGAGCTCGAGACGTTTTCTCATTTGTGTCGCCCGCCGTCTGTTTCCTTGTTTTCTCCCATAACACTGGGTTTGCGAAACGCGAGAACAGTTATAAAAGAGCATCATTGTGGAGACTACATGATTTTAAGAGACAGCTGGGATTAGTCTTGATTAACTTTTGCCAACTGCAAAAATACAGGCTCCTCGATCTGTCTCTTAGTCAGAGGGCTTTTGATTAGAGTGATATAACTGTGAGGTTTGTAGAAGTGATGGATGAATAATGGTGAAACTCACATTGCTCATCCTGCTCTTGATGTCGATCAATTGAGCTGCGTTTTTTAAGTGAGGTGGGGGGAGGGGGGTGCAGAGGACTGAAGGCAGGTCACTGCTGTGAAGTGAAAGAGTCGATTCATGAGTAACACTGACCCTCAGTGTGGTGGAGCGGCGGAAGGTCTGTCTGTCTGTCTGTCTGGTGGGGAGGAAAGCCCCTTTTGGTGCGCGGTGGGAGAGGAGCAGAGGTGGCTCTGCTGGGAAGGCTGTAATTAGAGCTGTGTTGTAAGTTTACTGTAAGTAGCATCTGGGAGAAAAGCTGCCTTTTGTTCAGCGGGCGAGGGGAGGGCCAGGGGGACTTCCTCTAATTCGCACAGACTCATCCGTTTGTCTCGCGTCCAGACAGACGCGCTGTCACGCTCGCCGCTCAGACCGCAGTGTGCTGCGTATGCGCCAGGACTGCAGGCAGCCCCCGGTGAAGGGCCCCCTGGTGATGATCCCAGCGGAGGCTAGTAGCTTGTGATAGGCTAATCCAGGCAGAGGCTAGTAGCTTGTGATAGGCTAATCCAGGCAGAGGCTAGTGGCTCGTGATGTGCTAATCCAGGCAGAGGCAAGTGGCTCTTGATAATCCCAACAGAGGCTAGTGGCTCTTGATAATCCCAGCAGAGGCTAGTGGCTCTTGATAATCCCAACAGAGGCTAGTGGCTCTTGATAATCCCAACAGAGGCTAGTGGCTCTTGATAATCCCAGCACAGGATCGTGGCTCTTGATAATACCAGCACAGGCTAGTGGCTCTTGATAATCCCAGCACAGGCTAGTGGCTCTTGATAATCCCAACAGAGGCTAGTGGCTCTTGATAATCCCAGCACAGGCTCGTGGCTCTTGATAATCCCAGCACAGGCTAGTGGCTCTTGATAATCCCAGCACAGGCTAGTGGCTCTTGATAATCCCAGCACAGGCTAGTGGCTCTTGATAATCCCAGCACAGGCTAGTGGCTCTTGATAATCCCAGCACAGGCTAGTGGCTCGTGATAATCCCGGCAGAGGCTAGTGGCTCATGATAATCCCAGCAGAGGCTCTGTCCACACTCTCTAGCCCGACTGTGGTGTGTTTATCTTTGCCAGAGAAGGGCAGGTGTGTACTCAGCATGGGCCCAGTGCACTATGGGAAAAGTCCCTGTGAAATCTGCGCTGGCAGCGGACGCTGGGCGTGTCACCTTCCCTGCCCGCTCTGCTCAGCTGGGCTTCAGGTGACCTGCAGCGCTGTCCTTCCCTTCACGTGAGGATGTGGATCAGCAGCTGCTCATGTGACAGCAGAGATGCCGTGTGCTTGTTCAAATGTGTGTTCCCAGTGGCAATGCTTGAAACTGACTACCCCTCCCCCCATACCCCAGATACATTGGCAAGTCTGACTCCATCACCATCAGCGTGTGGAACCACAAGAAGATCCACAAGAAGCAGGGGGCGGGGTTTTTAGGCTGCGTGCGTCTTCTGTCCAACGCCATCAACCGCCTCAAGGACACCGGCTGTAAGTTCCGCCGTCGAGCGCTCCGTGTTTTTGTTTCATTTTAAATCCATCTTTGCTTTTGTTACCTACTTCAGGCTGCATTTTCCCTCATGTAAATCCCAACATGCATTGCTCCACTTCTCCACCTCGCTGTGAATTGCTGCATTTGCAGATGTGGTTGTTATTCCAAAAGGTTGCTGCTTCTGTGTTGCCCTTGTGTTAATCCCTGATGCACTACAGACTCTAAATTCTTAACTAATCTGATAGGCGTCAGCTAAAATGCAGAATTATCAATATTCCATTAAACTGACCTGCTTGAGAGCTTATTCTTGATTCGAGTGCCCGTTCATGTGTTCGAGAGGTTGATTGCCACACACTGAAATCAAGTGTACAAACTATGGAAAGAAAATTGATTTTTTCTCATTGTGAAACCAGCTAATTGCCTTCTAATATGAATGTCTACAAAAGCATAAGGTATGGACAAATTTTCTGAAAAATGTGCTTCTAATCTGTGTGCACGTGTGTACGTCCAGCGTACGTCTTCTGCCCTAGTCTAGTCAAGAAAAAGACAAATTAACAACCTTGGTCTCCCAGACTCCCAAAAACTATTAATATGTAGCATATTAAAAATTGTGATTTCATTAATCACATAACATTATCTTTATTGCCCTGTGCTTTACCCTCATTAATGGTATGAAATTGAAGGGAAGAGCCCTATTCTGGTATACCTCAGGAAGCCTGTGCTATTAGGTGCTTATTGATTGACTGCCATATGGGCGGCAGTCTGCTGGGCCAGGATCGGGTGCCAGGCTGGCTGGCTGTGAGAGGGGGGGGGGGCCTGGGCGGGGCTCTCCTACCCAGGGCCTCCTTGACCCCCAAGCTGCCTCCAGCGCAGCTCCGTCGCCGCACCTCCTCCTCTGACTCCCCATCCCAGGGGAGGCGCGCTCCACCCCGGGGTTACGGCTGGCTCTGCTGGAGAAGGGGGCCCCCCCCGAGGCAGGCCAGCCGCGTCTCGCCACATGTCCTCACGTACCGGAGCCAGCCGGCAGCCGCAGCCTTGTGGTTCAGTTATGATGACAGAACGCGCCGCGCTTCCTAGAAGTCCAGTATTGTATTGTTTCCTGGAGCTGGCGAGTAAAGGCAGCGCTCTGCGCCCCCCCCCCCCCCTTTGCTTTTTTCTTTCTTTATTTAGTCGTTCTTTTCTACGGCTGCATGATGTGCAGGTTCCACCGTTTAAATGTAAAGACCCTTGACTGTACCATCTAGACTGCAGTGCACAGGCCTTGACAATGAGTAGATACCACGGCATTAATAATTAAGAATTCATTACAGCCTTGTTTTTGTAGTCATTTTATTTAAATTTGTTTCTGTCACTCAGCATTATTGTACTGTAAACAAGCTTCAGATGTTAGCCATGCTTCAGTTTTTTTTTTCAAAAATGCTTCCCATTCCAGCCTCTTAGCCGTCCCCCTGTCCCTGTTTAGTCTAGACACGCATCCTGAACAGATCCACATTACAGGCAGACAACAGTGGACGGATTCACATTCTCTTTTGTCTGGGGGCAGCCCGTCATGCCTGACTTCTGTACCCTGAAAGTACATTTCACTCTGTCATGTACACGATCAGTGAAAAGTGTAGCACATTTTCTAAAAAAACATACTTGAATCTATAAGCATTAATGTTTGTGCGACATATTTATTTTTCATTGAGTCTGGCACCTAGTGCTTCTTGAGTCTGGCACCTAGTTTCTGTTTCTATTAACCTTGGTTGCATCACTTATTATTCCATGTGTTGTTCCATCTGACATTTAACAAGGGACTTTTTTAAAAATCTGGTCCTGAACAGCAGCGTATCATTGGGCGATGAGAGTGCACTGATGTTGCTGATGCGTGAACAGGGAGCGGTGTGGGAATTTGCCTTTCCATTGCCCTCCGATGCTAATTACAGACTTTTTTAATGAACAGATCAGAGACTCGACCTGAACAAGCTGGGCCCCAATGACAACGACACCGTGAGAGGGCAGATAGTGGGTGAGTACAGCCCCGCCTCTGAAAGCTCTCCTCACACAGAAGCAGGGACGAGCCCAGTCTTGCACAGCTGCCTCCTCCTGTGTCTGACCTGAGACACGGGTACGCAGCAGGAAAAGCGTGCTAACTGAAAGCGCCGGGCTAACTGAAAGCGCCGGGCTAACTGAAAGCGCCGTGCTAACTGAAAGCGCCGGGCTAACTGAAAGCGCCGTGCTAACTGAAAGCGCCGTGCTAACTGAAAGCGCCGTGCTAACTGAAAGCGCCGTGCTAACTGAAAGCGCCGTGCTAACTGAAAGCGCCGTGCTAACTGAAAGCGCCGTGCTAACTGAAAGCGCCGTGCTAACTGAAAGCGCCGGGCTAACTGAAAGCGCCGGGCTAACTGAAAGCGCCGTGCTAACTGAAAGCGCCGTGCTAACTGAAAGCGCCGTGCTAACTGAAAGCGCCGTGCTAACTGAAAGCGCCGGGCTAACTGAAAGCGCCGGGCTAACTGAAAGCGCCGGGCTAACTGAAAGCGCCGGGCTAACTGAAAGCGCCGGGCTAACTGAAAGCGCCGGGCTAACTGAAAGCGCCGGGCTAACTGAAAGCGCCGGGCTAACGGAAATGGCCGTGCTAACTGAAAGGGCCGGGCTAACTGAAAGGGCCATGCTAACGGAAACCACGCTGACGCCACACCCTGCCGCCTGCGGGAATGAAGCCGTCCGCTGGGGCCGTCCCATCCCTTCTGGGGATACCTAAAGTCTCCATGTGGGTCAGGGCAGCACCCGTCTCTCCGCTCATTGTAACCCTAATTTCTGACCTGAGCATCTGAGGCACCAGCAGTGGAGCTGGGAAAGGGCCACAAATGAAAAATCTGTATGCAGTGGCACTTTAAATGCAGGAATTATTCGCACCATAGGATCGTTTGCAGGAATAAAATGTCACTGTCCCCTGAGCCAACATCTGTGTGGGAGGTACGCACGCTTGTGTTTTTTTTTTTGTTTTTTTTTTTACATTGGCCATCGCAGCTCCACTGCCGTTAGCCGCCCAAGATCTCATGCAGCTAATCCTTTTCTGTAGTTTAGTTTTTTTTTAATAGTTTTAAACAAATTCAAAGAACATGGTCATTTCAGGCAGCGGCGTAGAGAAGAGATGTTGAAGATGCAGATCTGAGTGCCGGTATCAAATGCACACAGCGGCCAGGACTGTTTTGACTGAGGAGAGCTAGTAATCTGTCAGTAATTTCTGGTGGCTGTGTGCTAAATATGGCGTGCTGAAATACGGCTGCAGCGCTGCCTGTATTTATGCTAGCTCTTGTGTTTCGTCCAGTGAGTCTCCAGTCCAGAGACCGGATAGGCACGGGCGGCCCTGTAGTGGACTGCAGCCGTCTGTTCGACAATGATTTGCCCGACGGGTGAGTGAATCTCTTCATTTTTGTTCATATCAGCCCTACTGCCATGGATAGTTGCCTTGCTTAAGAAAGCGAAGATGGAGTGTAGCTGGACCGATGTTTCTCAGGGGTTGTCTTCACTATGGATTGTAAGAGCAGAGAATATGGAGTAAGTATATGGGGGAGGCCCTTCAGCAGCTAAAGCTAGCAAAGTGCAGGGGAGGCTTTTGGGAAGTGCTGTGGTCCGGCGGGTCTTTATTCCCTCCCAGGTGGTAGGGATGAGTTGGGATTTGTTGGGGGTGGGAGTTGTTATTGAGCTTCATAGCTTTGCACATTCTCTAGGCCCTCACACTGACCCTCTGGGTGTGTCTCTGTGTCTGTCTGTCTGTGTGTGTGTGTGTGTGTGTGTGTGTGTGTGTGTGTGTGTGTGTGTGTGTGTGTGTGTGCGTGTGCGTGACTGCTTTAGTTGGGAGGAGAGGAGGACTGCCTCAGGCCGGATCCAGTACCTCAATCACATCACGCGCACCACACAGTGGGAGAGGCCGACCAGGTGAGTACATCACAGCCTGGCCATTCTGCCTGGATACAGCTCCTCGCATTTTACACAGCAACCAGGAAACGACCATCTTCTTTTTCATTTGCTTGTTTAGCAGATTAGCACGTTTGCCACAAGCCATTAGCTGGTATTCTCATCTTTGGATTCCAAGAACAGCAAAGGAAAGAACCCGCTATTTTTTTAGCCTTGATTTAGTATCGATAGCGGCTGATTTGATTTTGCTGCGCATGCATGCTGAAATCAAATATCCTTGTGATGGTTTTGATCTTGTCGCAAGTCGTGCTAATGAGAAACAGTAAGTGTTCTTACTGCCATCTGAGTTGAGTCAAATTCTAGTACTTCAGAATTATTCACAGACTTGTACGCAGTATCGGGTTTCCTTAGCTAAGCTGACAACAGTCACCCACGGCCAATTAAACCGATTAATTCAACAGCATCATGAGGGAAGACGACAGACACCATGGCAACAAGATACAAGCAGCAACGCAACAAAAATGTGCCTTGGTCTAAACAAGCTGAAGCGCAAAGCTGCGGTGGGAACATGCACGTTTGTTTGATAAATCCACAAAGTCCTGGCTTACCAGGACAGACCAGCGCAACGGATGGCAAAAGACCGTCTGGAGTTTTAGCAGAAACGGTGGCTTTAGGTAAATTTGTATGTCCCTGGATTGCGTTCTGTGCTTTAAAACACACTGGACAAGACACTGAAAATAGCAAGCCTGGTAATGCACCCAGTAATACTGGTGACCACATCCTGAGGTGATGACACACACTCCAACTCCCTGATTTCAAAACCTGTGTGGTATGTCTGCCTCAACCTCAACAATTCCGCAGTAGCTGTTCCTGTAGTGCGTCAGTTACAGGAGTTTTTTTTTTTGTCAGTGTTCCATTATGTATACCGGTCTACGGTGAGGCTACATTGCACGTACATCCACTGCCCTGTAACAACCATTGTATCGGTCAGACGTTCATTCTTTGTCCTCTCTAGGAATGTAGATATACGAAAGCTGTAACTGTTCATACATCCAACTTTTCACGTGTCACAGAAATCATTGGCAGATCTACACTTAACTCCTCACTCTGCTGCGGATTAATACAAACTAGAGTGGACTGTATTTTTCATAGTCATGCTGATGAGTGAAACACAAGCTTGTGAGCTCTTTGTTCTACCTGTATTTATTAACTGTACGGCTCTTCTGTTCGAGGGTCTGTGACATATTACAGCCCGAAAACGGAAGGCTCGCCGAGCCTGTTCAGCCGAGCTTAGCTCTGTCCAAGTGCGGCCTGGTTCTGCTGTTGACCTGTGGGGAAAAGGAATTTAAGAGACAAGCTACACGAGCCTCTCGCTCCTCTCTTCCTGTGCAAAGTCCCTTCATTTAGTTAAGGTGCTAAAGCACAGTTGGCTCAGACAGTGACGGGTGCAGTCTCATGCCAGGTGGGTTGAGAGAGAGAACTCCTCAGGGCTCTGAGTACCCTGACGCCTCGCCTGATCCTGGTAATAAAACGGCCCAGTAAAGCATTTAGCAGCTCTGCCCACGTCTGGTGTAACCACAGGGAGCGTTTAATTCGTGGGAACGGAGCGGCGAAACGTACGTCTCAGTGCTGGTTAAATTATGTATGCACCTTTTCCTTTATGTCCCAGAGAAGGGCGTCAGCAAAACCAGTCCTATTTATAACAGTAATGAATTCCCATTGATTTCCTGGCGGGGTCCTGTGGAAGGCCTGCCGCTCGCAGGCGAGGGTTGCCTTCCAACTGGAAACAAAAATGTTGTTCTTTCGAAGGCGCTATCGGTTTCTCAGATTAAAGAAAATAAGCAAACAAATAAATTAGCCAGAAGCTGTTTTTTGTGTTTTGTTGGAAGGGGGGGGGGGGGCTGTTTGGGAGGTCGCTGCAGATAACCGAGGCGTCGGCTTCTCTGGAAACGGAGACGCGGTGGTCTGGAGGGCCAGACTGGAGGGCTCCCCTCTCCCTCTCTCCTTATCGGAGCCTTTCCTGTCACGCCGGCTCTCGCAGGCTGACGCACTGTGCTGTCTGTGACTCACACACACACACACACACACACATACATACACAGGCACGCTCACATGCACGCACACACACACACACACACACATACACACGTACACACACGCGTGCACACACACCTCTGAGAACAATTTTGGGAAATGCGAGTACTACTGGCATTGGCGGTGCATAATGTGGAAACTTTGTTGGATGAGGCCCGGTGAGGCCCTGCTCCTCTCTCATAGCGACTTTGTCTCCGCCCTCAGGCCGGCGTCGGAGTACTCCAGCCCCGGCCGGCCCCTCAGCTGCTTGGTGGACGAGAACACCCCCATCGTGGGCACCAACGGGGCGTCGTGCGGCCAGTCGAGCGACCCGCGGGCCCAGGAGAGGCGCGTGCGCTCCCAGAGACATAGGAACTACATGAGCAGGACGCACCTGCACACCCCTCCGGACCTGCCAGAGGGCTACGGTAAGCAGGGAGGCGCAATGACACCCCCACTCCCAGCGGTGGCGCTGTGTGCTTGCTTGCATGGAGCATTTTCTGTTCTGTTTTTGCCATCTAAGGTCATTGCTGTTATCGAGTCTTAGGCCTCATGCACTGGCAGTGAAATGCGCTGGGCCTGTGGAAAGCTGGCTCTGAGGAAGCGTGGGGTAAATGAGCGGAGCTGAAATGATGGGAGCGGGAGAGCTGCAGTAAAGACCGGAGGCTGGCCGCTGTGTCTGAGCTGGCTTGGCCACTGGGCTGTTTTATTTGGCAGGGAGGTGGGCGCGTACGTGTGCTGAGCCGTCCTTGTGTCGTCTAACACCCCCTCTTGTTCTTTCTCCTTCTATCTTTCTTTCTATCTTTATCTCTCTTGTTCATTCTTTCATTCTCTATCACTCTCCTTCTCCTGCTTTCTCTCTCTCTCTCTCTCTCCCGCCCTCTCCTCGGGGGGGGCGAGGGTTGGCTGGAGCAGAAAAGTCAACTGTGAATGACTTATTCATTCATTCATCCCTTCTTTCATTTGGCAGTTGCTTGTATCCAGGGAGATTTCCGGAGCGTTATAAAATACCAAGACAGACTATCGGGATAATACCGTGATTTCAAATCAACTGAGGAAAAAAAAAAAAGTCCTTGCAGTCTATTCTGATATTGCTTGCTTCTCTTATTTTGTCGAGGTAATAGGGGTTTGTGCCTTTGGTTAGACATGCATATTAAAAGACTGCTTAGTTAATCATATTCGTTTGCCAGTGTAATAAATAAAGTAATTTCATGTAATATTATAGATTGTTATGGAGTGCACATACAGTGCATCCGGAAAGTATTCATAGCGCTTCACTTTTTCCACATTTTGTTCAGTTACAGCCTTATTCCAAAATTGATTAAATTCATTTTTTCCCTCAAAATTCTACACACAACACCCCATAATGACAATGTGAAAAAAGTTTTTTTGAGATTTTTGCAAATTTATTAAAAATAAAAAACTAAAATTTCTCATTTACATAAGTATTCATACCCTTTGCTTTAACGTATTTTTAAAGTATCATATTTCATATTTGGTCGCATATCCTTTACATGCTGTTACTTCCTGAAGTCTGTGACCATCAACATCAAAAAACTGTCGATATCTTATTTTTAGGTACTGTTACAAGCGATACTATAACCTCTCTGCATTTGAATGGATCTCTATGGAAATTGGGGGGTGAGACTAGATTCAGCTGTAAATTATACTGGTACAGTATGGAACACATGGCTGGCTAAATGGCTGTAAGTTATCAAGGGTCTGAGCTATCAAACGAGCCCCAAACCATCACTCTGTTGCCAGATATGGAGTAGATGTGGATGGATCACTGCAAGGGTTATTTCTCCGGACTCATTTTCCTATAGAACTCTATGGGGAAAAAAGTCAGGAGAAACAACCCTTAAAGTGATCCATCCACATCTACTCCATATCTGGCAACAGAGTGATGGTTTGGGGCTTGTTTGATAGCTCAGACCCTTGCTAACTTACAGCCATTTAGCCAGCCATGTGTTCCATACTGTACCAGTGTAATTTACAGCTGAATCTAGTCTCACCCCCCAATTTCCATAGAGATCCATTCAAATGCAGAGAGGTTATAGTATCGCTTGTAACAGTACCTGAAAATAAGATATCGACAGTTTTTTGATGTTGATGGTCACAGACTTCAGGAAGTAACAGCATGTAAAGGATATGCGACCAAATATGAAATATGATACTTTAAAAATACGTTAAAGCAAAGGGTATGAATACTTATGTAAATGAGAAATTTTAGTTTTTTATTTTTAATAAATTTGCAAAAATCTCAAAAAAACTTTTTTCACATTGTCATTATGGGGTGTTGTGTGTAGAATTTTGAGGGAAAAAATGAATTTAATCAATTTTGGAATAAGGCTGTAACAGAACAAAATGTGTAAAAAGTGAAGCGCTGTGAATACTTTCCGGATGCACTGTATGTGTTTGTCCTGCACTGTATGTGTTTGTCCTGCATTGTTGTGTGTGTGTGTGTGTGTGTGTGTGTGTGTGTGTGTGTGTGTGTGTGTGTGTGTGTGTGTGTGTGTGTGTGTGTGTGTGTGTGTGTGTGTGTGTGTGTGTGTGTGTGTGTGTGTGTGTGTGTGTGTATAATCTGTTGTTACCATCACTTGGGCCCGTAGAGGGCTCTCAATGCAGCTTCCTCTGTAATTGCATCATTGAATCTTGGAATTAGAGGACGACAGCGGTGTTCTGCTGCGACTGGGCCAGCGCTGGACTCTTTAGCGCCGGAGATCTGCTGTCTCTGCTCTTGTCTCACCTCCTCTCTGTCTCTGCTCCTGCTCTAATCTCACCTCCTCTCTCAGTATCTGCTCTCTGCTCCTGCTCTAATCTCCGTGCAGTTTAAGTCCGTCAGGCTGTCAGGTCTTGAGAGGTTTCTGTAGCGCGAGTCCAGGGAGTAAATTAGAGGGTGTTGCAGTCCAGCGCTGCAGTTGAGGAATGTCTCTTTGGGCTCCTAAAATGCCCGCTGCACTCCGCCGGCCGCAGCTGCGCCGCTGGCTGAGGTTAGCCGAGGTGAGTCACTCAGGGTGTCCGAGAGCCCGTTTGTTTTTCGTTTTATTTTGGGTAACCGCACCCAGCCCGCGAGACCAAGAGAGAGAGAGGGAAGGGGCGAGAAAGGGAGTGAGGGAGAGAGATACCAAGAGGGAGGGAGAGAGGGAGAAAGGGAGAGACAGAGAGCGGGAGAGAGATGGAGAGAGTGAGTGAGGGAGGGAGGGAGAAAGGGAGAGACAGAGAGCAGGAGAGAGATGGAGTGAGTGAGTGAGTGAGTGAGGGAGAAAGGGAGAGACAGAGAGGGGGAGAGAGATGGAGAGAGTGAGTGAGGGAGAAAGGGAGAGACAGAGAGGGGGAGAGGGAGACAGGGCATGGGAGGGAGAGGTGGCAATACACACACTCTTGTAGAACAGGGCGGTGTGTCCTTAGTGGTGCCAGGGCGGTCTTGGCACAATGAAACGTCTGGACGAGCAGTGGTGATGGATGAGTCTGCAGACGCGGCTGCCCCCCGCCTCCCCCCCCCCCCCCCCCCGCGCTGCAGGTTTGCCAGTGCGAATGCAAACGCTCCTCCGAGCCACACGTTGACCTCAGACACTGTCCCTACTCTCATGTTCATTACAGGGATTTTTTCTGTGTTTTCTCTGCCCAACAGAGCAGAGAACCACGCAGCAAGGACAGGTGTACTTCCTCCACACGCAGACGGGCGTGAGCACGTGGCACGACCCACGTGTGCCCAGGTAAGGACCCCCACACGCACAGGAAAACAACCTCCCAAAACATAATTTCCTGCATGGGCTCATTCTGAGCAAGTGTCTGCTCTAAACGCAGTACGAACGTCAAATGAAACGCAGATAAGGGGAGATGCTTTTCTGCCGTGTCCTTCAGTCCAGCCTGTACTGGGGCCTCTTCCAGCACTCAACATTACTCCTGGAAAAAACAATGCACTGAGGTCAGAGCTCATCAGATTGCGAAACATGTTCACTCGATAATTTACGACCACCAGCCCAGCAGGCCTTTATATCAGTATAACTTACGGCACGACTGGCCTTAGCAACCGTATAAAACACGACTGGGGATGTGTTATCCCTGCGGTCCACGATGTATCGTTTTCTTCTGGATTTTCAATGTATCACTGATAGTGGTGATATTGGACACCTCTGCGCATACATTTACACCCCGCCCTACAAACACGCACACGCACACACACACACACACACACTGCGTGCACATGCTCGGTTAGAAAGCCTGTCATCAAATAGTCCTCACGGCCCTTTAGTCATCTGGTTGAGGCTGTTTAATAAAGCACATTAAGTCACATTAAGGAGATGCTGATTGGGACCTCTGCAAGTTCTGCAGGGTTTTGTCCTGGGAGGTAAGGGCTTCCAGACGAATAGGCAGATTTCAGGGGAAAAGAATTCTGGGGGACAAAAAGTATTTTCTCAGACATCTTGGAATTATTTCCTTTGTTACAGAGTGGAGTTTTGGCCTGTAGTCATGAGCGTGTGCCAAAGTATGTTTTGTTGGGTGTTTTGATTTATGCGTCCCTCTCTCTTCTGCCTCTCTCCCTCTTTCTCTCCCTCCCTCTCTCCCTCTCAGGGATCTCAGCAACGTGAACTGTGAGGAGCTGGGGCCCCTCCCCCCGGGCTGGGAGATCCGCAACACCGCCACAGGCCGCGTCTACTTCGTCGACCACAACAACCGCACCACCCAGTTTACCGACCCCCGGCTCTCGGCCAACCTGCACCTGGTCCTCAAGTGAGTTGGAGTGCCGGCTCCGCCCCCCCTGCGGTTGCCCTGGCGATCCTGTGTGCGCGGGTTCGAGGTGGCCGGGCCACAGTACGGTGCCTCTCTCACACTCGACTGCACCGCAGGATCTCAGAGCACCTTGCACTGGAGTCTCTCTGTGCCTGGCGTTCCCAAGCCTAACCGTTATGGAAGGGCGGCTGAGGGCTCGTCCACAGGTGCGTTTGGCGCTCTCTCTCTGAGTGCGCTCTAAGCTGGGTTCTCTCTTCTGTTTCCTTGCAGCAGCCCAAACCCTAATGGCTCCCGTGTTGGCATCGAGAGCCAAAACAGCAACTTCAGGTAACCACCCCCTCTGCCACATTACATAAAAAGGCGCGGCGAGACAAGCGTGCTATTTATACCAGTGCCGCAGGCCAGCCTGCTCTCGCCACACCAAGGGCGCCGTCGCCGAAAGGTGGGCCCGATATCTGTGGTGTACGTCAGGCCTCTCTGAACCCTGCATGTGAATATAAACACACACAGTACATCATGCCCTCTGAACCTACCTGCTTCTGTGTTGAACAGTACTTACTACATATAAGGGCTTATTGAGCTGGTAGCTCCATAGGGTGACGCGCGATTGGTGGTTGAGTCGCCCAGGGTATGTGAGGATGTCTATTAGGGGTCTGCATTTCATCGCTCTCTAGCGACCCCTGCTGGGTAATCAGGAGCCCGTGGACTGCATGCTAAAGCCGCATGTGAAAAGTCTTCCTCTGACTCCGCTCTGTGCGGGCTCAGCCGTAGCCT
Organism: Synaphobranchus kaupii; assembly: GCA_029718625.1. Taxonomy (NCBI): domain Eukaryota; kingdom Metazoa; phylum Chordata; class Actinopteri; order Anguilliformes; family Synaphobranchidae; genus Synaphobranchus; species Synaphobranchus kaupii. Next base: position 22,129,781 of record CM056379.1, read on the forward strand.
GCAATGTGAAGAGAAGCAGCTGGCGACACCGCGTGTTTCCTTCAGAGAACCGCGGATGTCTACGCTCTCCCCGAATCGGCTGGGGTCGCGAATAGTTGGCCATTCCAAATTAGGATGGGAATTGGACATGTTCAGTCCCACTTTAGGCGCCAAATTAAAAATAATTAATTAATTAATTAATAACAAGAAAAAATGAGACTGTGGCATTTGCTAAGTCCCTCTTACAGTGAGTGTAATACAAACCACTTCTGGCCCTTCTCTGCGCTGAAGAGAAGGGAGTGAGTGTGCAGGAGGGAGGGAGGGAGGGAAGAAGGGAGGGAGGGAGTGAGTGTGAGAGGGAAAGAATGAGTGTGCAGGAGGAAGTGAAGGAAGAAGCTGATGGAAGAAGAATAGAGGAAGGGATGAGCATGGGGTGGAAGGAATTGGTACAGGAGAAAGGGAAACAGGGATGGTGTGGAATTGTGGAGGGGAAGAGTTGCAGAAAGGAAGGAGTGAGTGAGTATGTAGGAGGGAAGAAGTGAGGGAGGAAGGGAGTGAAGAATTGAGAGGAGGAGTGTACAGGAGGGAGGTTGTTTGTGTCTCTGCTTTGGGAGTGTTCATTGCATAGGTTTATAATGTTAGTACGTATTACCTACAGTGCTGGGTATACGTTTGTTAGTTGTGTTATCTGCTGTGCTGGGTATAGGGTTGGGCAGACAGGTAAAGGTGTATTAGACACACTTTCTCTGATTGGGTTGAGCGGGTTTCCTTCCGCTCAGTAAATTGATGCCTGGAAGTAGAGATTGTGTTTCTCTTCCTTGTTGTGACTACTCAAAGAATGTGCTCACTTTTTCTTCTTTTTCCTAAAATCCTGAAGGAAACTCTTAGAATAACACAATCTGACACGGCATGTGTATTTGTAAAATGGGCACAAATTCTAGGCACATGCGTGAAAGAGGATTTAAGCAGGTACCGGAGTGATGCACATGCCCAGTGGAACTGTAGTGTTCAGGTGTGTGGAGAATAAGTGGTTGCTATTAAACTGAGCCTCTGCGGGCGTGGCCTCAGGCTCTCACGACAGACAGTGTGCCGTTACCATGGAGACATAAAGCCTTTCAATCTCCCTCTGACTGCACCTGAGCCCTGATCAGGGATCTGCCGGGAAGGAGGGGTCACGATGAGTGGAAGTCACCTCTGGTGGGCGCCACCGAGGAGGGGGAGAGAGGAGGCGGAGAGGATGGGTTTCCCTGCTCTAAACGCTTCCCGCCCCGCGTCGGCCAGCCCACAGACCGCGCTGCGTTCAGCCGTAGCGGGAATTACACCGTAACGCAGGGCGACCGAATGGCTAGCGCTATCATTACCGCCAGACCGTTTCAGAAACAAGGGAACATGACATTTATAGCCTCTTATTTCTTCCTTTTTTTCCCCCCACCACTCGATGTATACTAAAGGTGCGGCATGTTACTGGGAAAGAAAACGGGCAAGAGGGTCCCACGTTCATTTAAAAAAAGAAATGGTGAAATAGGGTGCTAGACCAGGACTAAACAAGCTTTTAAAAACGTAAGGGTGTTCCTGTGGTAGCGGTTACCGTCTCAGACCTGGCGAGGATTGTGTGATGTATTTGTGTAACGTGAGGCTGCCCGCACTGCAGGCTTTAAGTGCAGGCAGTGAGATGTGCTGGGTTGGTCTGCGTTGCAGCCCCCCCCCCCCCCCCCCCTCCAATGGCCCTGCTCATGCGTGCGCCGTTTGTTGCATTTTACTCCTCTGGCAGCTGCACAGTCAGTTTTATTGGTTCTTAGATATTTCGGGGTACGGGGACATATTATTCGATTGTTCAAGGGCTTTGTGCAGGAACCATAAACAATGATTACGAACTGACAACAAGCACGTAAACATGCGGAGTGGATCCAGATGGGCTAGCGAGGGTGACGGAGGAGACAGACGGGTGAAGATGGATGTATCGGGCGTGTCCCGGGACGGTGAGGCGAGGTGGGGACGAACATGTCACCGCGGGGTGCCGTGCAGGGCGGCGGTGGGGGGGGGGGGGTGGGGGTGGTCCAGACCGGAGCGCACCAATAGGAGCGTCTCCCAATCAGCTGCTTGATCCCAGACGGCCCCCGAGCTGGAAAAGATATTAGAAGCGGCGTTGGCCTTCCGTCAAGACATCTGTCTTTTATCAGGACAAGGATTTCAGAAATTTCGTCTTAAACACCGTTATCCCAGAAGTTTGATGAATGTTTTTAGTGGGTTGTTGTGTTTTTCACCCCCCCCCTCCACCCCCTTTAGTTTTGTTTTTCTTTATTTATTTATTTTACAAGGGAACACGCTCGGCGTAATGCGTAACAGACATCAGTTGAGCTCTAAGAGCACGTTTGCGGTGCAGGTCCACTTCATTAGGCTGCAAGCTGTGTTGTGTTAACACAGGACTGTACCAGTCTGAATTTTTCCCCGTTTTCAGGATTACACTGAAACACGCTCACTGAAAGCGCACCATGTGCAGAGACTGCAGTTAGAAAATGGTTATCCAGAGCAACACTCAAGAGTGCTCACACTTTGAGCGAGAGAGAGGGAGGGAGGCAGGGAAGAATGAGCGCATACCAGACAGAGAGGGGGGAGGGGGGAGGAATGTTTGATTTACGGGCGAGAGTGCAGAGAGAGCCGCTGTGTAGCGCGGTGCCTCTCCTCTGTGTTTGGGTGCAGTCGTCAGGCCGCTCTTTCCTGCCTCCCGCTCCCCTCCCCCGCCCGTCTAGCCTGCAGGAAATGAAGGGATTGCAGGATCCTGCAGGGCTGAGGGACGGCAGGATGTGGTCACTTAGCGCAGCCAGACAGGGCCTCAGTCTCTCCCAATGCTCAACCACTCTCTATCCCAATGCTCAACCACTCTCTATCCCAATGCTCAACCACTCTCTATCCCAATGCTCAACCACTCTCTATCCCAATGCTCAACCACCCTCCCCCCCCTCAACATTGAACACCCCCCCCCCCTCAACATTGAACCACCCTCTCCTCCCCTCAACATTGAACACCCCCCCCCCCCCCCAACATTGAACACCCCTCTCCCCCCCTCAACATTGAACACCCCCCCCCCCTCAACATTGAACAACCCTCTCCTCCCCTCAACATTGAACACCCCCCCCCTCAACATTGAACCACCCTCTCCTCCCCTCAACATTGAACACCCACCCCCCCCTCAACATTGAACACCCCTCTCCCCCCCTCAACATTGAACACCCCCCCCCCCTCAACATTGAACCACCCTCTCCTCCCCTCAACATTGAACACCCCCCCCCCCCCTCAACATTGAACAACCCCCCCCGCCCCCTCAACATTGAACACCCCCCCCCCCCCCTCAACATTGAACCACCCCCCCCCGCCCCCTCAACATTGAACACCCCCCCCCCCCTCAACATTGAACACCTCCCCCCCTCAACATTGAACACCCCCCCCCCCCTCAACATTGAACAACCCTCTCCCCCCCTCAACATTGAACAACCCTCTCCTCCCCTCAACATTGAACCACCCTCTCCTCCCCCAACACTGAACCACCCTCTCCCCCCCAACACTGAACCATTCTTTGTAACTTTAGTAGTTAAATTGTCCCTAAATCCCGAAGGCCACATCAGGCTGTGGTCATGTTGTGTTCCTCCACGCTCTCTCTCTCTCTGGTTGGAAAAGGGGAGTGTGCATTCACTTTTACAGCTGCTGACATTCTCAGGAGTGATAATCTCTCTGGATTAAGAGCTCTCTCTCTCCTTCCCCCCACCCCTTCACTCTCGCCTCCCCTCCCACCCCTCATTCCCTCTCTCCCTCTCCTTCCCCTCACGTGTTCCCTTTCCCAAAAAACATAAATTTCAGCCATTAAAAAGGAGGTAGAATTCATCCTTGATAATTCAGCAGTTTTTGCGGAGGAAGGTAAACCGATTCAGACATTCTCAGACATAGAGCAGAATGATTAGTGTGATGTGCATGCACACAAAAGGGCAATGTGCTCCGCAGTCGTCTTCTCTTTGATTTTTCAGTTAACCTTTCTGAGTGCCTTCCCTGTTTTATTTAAACATTTAATAATATTGAATTGAGCTCCAGCGACACATCAAACTTACTAACACTGCTGTGGGAGAGGCTGTGTGTCTGTAGAATGTGGCCAGCAGAGACTGTCTGTCTCCTCTCTCCTCTCACTCTCACTCTCTAACAGTGGAAAGCAGATGTGATTACAGGAGCATCAGAGATTGTCCTGTGTGTATCAGCTTGTAGAGAAACACCGGCGTACTCCATTATCCAGGCCTTAAAGACCATGATGCCAAAGAGAAATCAGCGAAACTGCTCTGTGAAGCTGGGGAGGAAGTAGTAGGAAGGTAGTGATTGGACATGTAGTCCTAACTGAACAAAACTACACACTAGGGGTGACATATACGCAAGAATATTGCATCTTAAAAAAAAAAAAGAAAAAAAAACTGGCATGTGCTATTAAAGTTAATGCAGGGAATAACTATTTTTCTTGGTGTGTCTGTGCAGCCATTTTCTCAGGGAAAGCAGCATATCGATACGCTGTAGGTCTCGGGGGGGCTGAAAAGCGGCACAGCGAAGAATGTCAGTGAATTTCACAGTCTGCCATTTTGTATTTATTTTTTGTTCACCTGCCTTGTTGTGCAGGCTTTACTCACCTCCCAAGTCTTTGTTACTGAAGCATGTGCAGAGGTGGGCCTACAAGGCTTGTCCAGGCTGAGAGCTGCATGTAAAATGGCGTGTTCCTGAAGTCAGGGGGTGCATCCCAATACTCAAAAAATGCACCCTCCTTTCCTCCACTACCACCTCCTCTCCTCCGTGCCCCGGAAACGGATCTTTGTGTTTTAATCTAATGTTGCTGATTGCGTCTTAATTACATATGAATGGTTACATATGAATTAATGTCTTGACGCAAACCGCAATGTCAGGTACATTGTATACTGTACATGCAAATACTTGTACTCGAAACGTTCCGGTTAGGAGACGAGTGGTACTGGGGGAGTGGAGGAAAGGAGGTGGGGAGTGAATGAATATTGGGACGCACACCAGGGTGAGGCAGCACACCATAGTGTGGGGCACAGAAGGGCTCACGCGCGCGCGGGAAGGTCAGCAGAAAGAGGAAAACGGGGCGTGGCAGTCAGCATCAGCACTCTGTCAGGCTGAGACTGTCTGCCTTTTTTCCTTTTTAGTTTTTTTCAGAATATAGCCTTCCCCCCCATTTTTCTTTATTTAGTTTAAGTTCAGGAAACGCTGAAACAACAGACTTTCGAGTGTAGTGCCAGGAGACGTTTACTTGCAGTTCATTCAATAGGCCATTGAGTTTAGCATGGAAATATTTTTCTGAAATCAGGGCGCTGTTTAAGTTGGACAGTCTGACATATAGCGATGGACCAGGGATGGTCTTTAACTTCTGTATCTTTTGTGATGTAACATTTATTTTATATATAAACAGCAGGATAATACATTTATCACTATAACATTTTCACATTGATCACATTTTATGGAGTGAGAAAATACTCCTGCTTGGTTTTATTCATCTTTATTTTTTAACTATATACCTGTATCAAAATTATTTCAATTCAATGTTTATTCAAGGACTTAAAGTAATAAAATATGGGCAGCTTGGGTTGTTTCCATATGTGGAGATAGAATAAATTGGCACATTTTTCTAGAAAATGAGAAAAAGCCTCCGATATATACCCACAAGTGCATTTTAATTAAGTTATCATTTTAAGAAATAATTAACGTATAAATTGAACAACACTTTTATGTACGTTCATATACAAACCCCAATTCCAAAAAAGTTGGGACCGTATGTAAAATGCAAATATAAGCAGAAAGCAGTGATTTGTAAATTCCCTTTTACATATATTTAATTGAAAACAGTACAAAGAAATGATATTTTATGTTTTACCTTATCAACTTTATTGATGTTTGTAAATATACGCTAATTCTGAATTTGATGCCTGCAACACATTCCAAAAAAGTTGGGACAGCAGCCATTGAGCCAACCATAAAAAAAAACAAAAAACATGTGAGCCTCAGGCCCGAATGATTATCGTAGGATTGCATAGTAGAGTTTTGTCTGGCATTATGTGCATTTTTGTGCCGTGATGTTGATAGTGATGCTATGCAGATACTCGGAAGATACGACGTCTGTTAAAGGGCTTCCACATGGGAGAGCGTGGCAGGGCCTGCTGAAAGCTCCTTTTGTGTGAGAAACGGGTGGCACTGTGAGGACCAGTCTCTCCGCCGGCCGAGCGCGACCTTCTCGGAGCCCTTTTTCCAGATGCGGGTTTTACTGGGAGCGATGCTCCGTAATAACATTTCTACTTGCGCCCGGAGCAGACTGGGCGGCGGTGGGGCTAAGGGCCGTGCTATCAGCGCTCACACACACGGCAGCGCTCACACACACAGCCCATTGTGGACGGCAGCACAGTGCAGTGATTATAACCCTGCTCCGGGTGCTAGCACGCCTGCTGTTCCCGCTAAGTGCAAAAGGCCAGTGTGTAAATAATACTGCAGCCCTGATTTCATAAAGGACCTTTTGATTCCCCTGAAGCCAGGGAGCGTGTCCGCTTTACGGCAAACCCCTCCAGCGTTCCTACGCCAGTGTCATCGAAACTCCTGTGCGGCCTTGAGTAGACACTGTTTTGGTTCAGGAGTTCATGTTCCGTCTACACTTGCAAGCACACTGTAAGCTTAGTCATTTATTTAATCATTGTTGTGTTTATAATGTATTGCATACTGGCAGTAATATTTTCTCAAATCTGTCAAAATGAGAGAACCAGTGCATTGATGACTGTTTTGAAGGGTTTTCAGTAGAGAGTCTTGAGAGTTTTCATTGAATTGCTTCAAAACCCAAGACACTGACTTGTGTTTGAATGGATTTAATTACACTGTTCTCTTTTTTAAGTAAAAAAAAAGAAAAAAAAAGAAATGCTTTGTTACATGGCTCTGGGTTTTCAGCCAAGAGAAACTCTCTTCGGTTTTGTTAAAGAATACTTTTTTTTTTTTTCTTCCCTGAAGTGGTTTTAAACTCGACGCTACCCTCACTTTGACATGGAAGGGACCCAACGTCTGCCAATAAAATAAATCGCTGCTGACTTAATTATACGGGGTTGCTGTTAAAACACTGGAGCCGTTTTGTTATTAAATCCAAATATAACACACTTTTCCAGGGAATTTAGGGTGGGTGGGAATGTTCTGTACAGGCAGACTGATCTCAGACAGAGGGGTCCTGGAATCACCTTTGTTCCCGCCAGGGGCTGTGCGTTCCCGTGGACACTGGGGCCATTTATAGCAATGTGGCTCCGGGAGCCCAGCCTTTCACACTCGTGGAAACTCTTCTTCTGTGAATTGTGTTTTCCGGGGGCCACCCAGGCGCAGACCGTGGGGGTGGGGGTGGGGGGTGGGGGGGGGCGCTGGAGGTGCCTGAGAATGGGTGTTTCGTTTGCGAAGCGTGCCAGGGCGTGGTGGGGGGGAGCCGTCTGCAAGCTGGCATAAGTGTCGTCCGAGCGGGCCGCTCCCCTTCGCCGCGCACACCATTGCGATGGTGCCACAAGCCTCGCGCGCCTCTCCTTTTAATAACACCACCCTGACCTCTGACCTCTGGAGAACATCTCCATTACGCACCTCTCTCCTTTTAATGACACCACCCTGACCTCTGGAGAACATCTCCATTACGCACCACATCTGCTGTTTGAATTTTACCATCATCAGTTATATGATGTTATAACTTTGTGAAAGAAGGTGGCGGTACGGTTTTGATTTGCCCCACACACGGTTGTTGAGAGATTGTCGGTCCCCCGTTCCCCAGCCGTCAGAACCAGCTGAAGGAGCAGCAGCCGCCCCAGCAGGTCCTGGTGTCCCCCAGCCAGCTGCCCGAGGAGGCCGAGTGCCTGACCGTGCCCAAGTACAAGAGGGACCTGGTGCAGAAACTGAAGATCCTGCGCCAGGAGCTGTCCCAGCAGCAGCCCCAGGCCGGACACTGCCGCATCGAGGTGTGCCGGGAGGAGATCTTCGAGGTGAGCGTCGCCCCAAGCATTCAAACGCAGGAATGCACCGCAACACGCGGTCGCCCCAAGCGTTCAAACGCAGGAATGCACCGCAACACGCGTGTGCAGATAAGCGTGCGTACACCTGCACACGTGTTTTCAATAACAAATCACAAACAGGAAAGCTCACTTCAGAACTATGTATTACCACCAGGCTCTACCAGATATTTGTAATGCCTCACAAATCATTTGTCATTCATTGCCAGTGCCTCAGTTTCTGGAAGTTTATATAATTAGTAGAAAAGGATATGAGAATGTACACATTACTTATTTAGTGTGATGCATCTTTGTTGGGATGAAGAACAGCTCAAAACACGCTACAGTAAATCAGGTTTATGTCTATAGTACTGATGGTATTTTGTATTCTTCGTGTTCATGCAGAGTACTGTTGCACTACCACCTTTTAAAAGGCTTAGACACAATTATTAATATGACTAATGTTCACCGTGGGGCTCATCTCATTGATTAGGGGTGTAAATATTATATTAATGGTTCCTGATCTGGTCAGTGACCTGCATGATGCTCCCAATCACCATGTGAGATTATAGATGAGGGTCTTATTTTATATATAAGAAAAATACTTTCCTTTTGTCTTTGTGTATTTTAATGTGCGCTTGTGTGCATTTGCAGGATGTAGCACATAGATCATGTTTGATAGACCTGCCTGTTTGGAATCATATTCTCAACCTTGAAGTCAAGGTGGAGCCATAATGGCAGCTTTACTGCTTGAAGGGCATGTGCTCGGTCGTGGTGTGCATGCCACGCGCTGGGCCTTATCGGCGATGACCAACGCTTTGTCATCCAGGGGAAAGTGGCTGCATCAGTACCTGAACGATGCTGGTGATTTAGGCCTGAGCACCAGGCCTCTCCCCTCCAGGCCCTCTCCTCTGTTCGTCTGAAGGAGGACATTCTTTCTGGATGATTTCAGCAGCGAAAGGGGAGGCGGGGAGCTTGGGCCAGACATAACTTCATAACTTCACAGGACAAGCTGAGCTATAAAAAATATTACTTCATCCAACTGCTGGGGGGAGTGGCCAGTATGGCCCTTTGTGTGTTCTGCGGAGGAAAGTAAAAATGTTTTGTAATTATGAACGCTGGAGAATGCCCGAGGCCAAACGCACGCAGCCGACCCACTCTGTGGAAACGGGAATAAACGTGGCGGAAAAGCGCAGGAATGCTTTAATTCTGTCGCCGGAATTCCATTAATAAGAACAAATGTCCCAAAGGCTCCAGTGAACAGAAAGAGACTGTGCGCACGGGTGGGTGTGGGAATGTGGTCGGCAAACAGTACTGTAACTGCCGATATCTGGGGGAAACTTTCTTTTAAATGTCATTCGTGAGAAAGCTTTGGTAGCGGCAGACCCTTCTGGCTATAATGTGCGTGTTTTCAGAGGCTAAGTTTCAGAGCTCTGCTTTTTTTTTTTTTTTTTTTTTTTTTTTTTTTTTGTCTGTCTTGCTGGAAGTGGGCTGTATAGAGAGAGAAAAGCCTTATGTAATTTTTTCACATGTTAAAGGGAAACACACTTGACTGGACCGAGGCCGCGCTGGTACATTCCTGCTGTTTTTCCCAGGCACTACTGAGTCACAGAGGGCGAAGGGAAAACGGGCCAGATTAGAAAACCGACACACAAATGGCTTCGTTTCGAACGCCCCAGGGGACTCCTTAACGCTGCTGCCTGCAGAAATTGTTGTTTTAACGCAAGCCCCCTTTTCGAGGAAAACTTTCCCAAATAGAGAAGAACCTGTGTGAAAAATGGCAAACCTGCGAACCTTGGGGCTGTTGCTTTGTCTGTTCCACCTTGGATAAGCCCCAAAAATGTGTTAAACTCGCACTCCTGGCGTTTGGTCTTCACACCGTGAGGGACAGTCGTAGCTCCTGAAAAAAGACAACCTTAGGGAGCAATTTCTCCTCTCAAATGTTATTCTCTGTGATATTTCGGTCTGTAATGTTCTGTGGTGTTCCCCTCCTGCAGGAGTCGTACCGCCAGGTGATGAAGATGAGGCCGAAGGACCTGTGGAAGAGACTGATGGTGAAGTTCAGGGGAGAGGAGGGGCTGGATTACGGGGGAGTGGCCAGGTACAGTGCCAGCGCTCTTCTGTCCACCGACAAATAGTCAGATTAAAAATTTTAAAAAAACTCTAGATTCCATTGGATAGGATCTGCAGAAAGGAATCTGAAGGAACTCTTCCCCCTGGTGGCAGCTATGTGCTATTGCACCCGTTTGATCGTGTTCCAGGCCAGATTCTGGCAATCAGAAAGCAATCACAGAGGTCCTGTTTGAGATGCTGCTGAGAGGAACGGTATGTTTCAGTGGTTTGTTTTGTTGCTTCTCCGTGCAGGGAGTGGCTGTATCTGCTGTCCCACGAGATGCTGAACCCTTACTACGGGCTGTTCCAGTACTCACGCGATGACATCTACACCCTGCAGATCAACCCCGACTCCGCCGTCAATCCGGTAAGCCAGGGGCCAGGGGCCAGGGCCCGTCCCGTGCTCCAGTGTGGGGTCCGCCCTGCGTCCCGTGCTCCGGCGTGGGGTCTGCCCTGCTGCCGAGACTCTGGCGTGGGCCCCGCCCTGCACGACGAGATCACACGCCTGCAGCAGCTGCGCATGTCAGTCAGCTGCGTCTTTGCTTGTGACCTCCTGCAGACAGCGCTGCGTTCTTAGGCCCCCATACACAACCACAGCTTCCACACAAGCTTCATATAATGAACATCAGGGCCACAGTCCTGTGCCAGGGCACCGAGGAGAGTGTGAGGTTTCTCACTGTAACGGGATAGTTCATTTTATTGTTATTTTTTAATGGAAGTGGATTGTACTCTTATTTCAGCTGTTTGGGTTATACACAGAGGTGTGGAGAACTGTGGAATTTGGCGACTCCATTCAGAAAACATCCACATTTGTTTTAGTTAAGCTGTTCTGCCATATGTCCTTGATGGGTGAAAGGTATTGGGATAGATGATCATGTTCCTTTTCACCCCGCCTCTCTCTCTCTCTCAGGAGCATCTGTCCTATTTCCACTTTGTGGGGAGGATCATGGGTATGGCGGTGTTCCACGGCCACTACATCGACGGTGGCTTCACACTTCCCTTCTATAAGCAGCTGCTGGGAAAACCCATCACTCTGGATGACATGGAGTCAGTGGACCCTGACCTCCACAAGAGTCTGGTCTGGATACTGTAAGCACACTCTCTGTCTCTCTTACGCGTGCGCACGCACACACATGCACACACACAGCTTGTATTGTCAGATTCAACAGTAGTCCATTTTCTTGGCCATGAAGTCATGGGTGTTTTTTATGGTCTTGCGGGAGCATGTGGTTTTATAGTGATAAACCTCATTAACTCCGATAACTGCTGGTGCTCAGTGGCTTTTGTCATATGATGGCTCCTTTCATTATTGTTCCGTGTGGTCAGTCAGCAGTATGTCTGAGCTCTCGTTTTGGGCCCTCGAGGAGATGAAACTTCGTATTTTATGGGTAGTTGATATGACCATTTTATATCATCACTGGTACTATTTAATGACATGCGCCTTCTTCAAATTCTGAAGATCGTTCCTTCAGGCTTTTCTGAAAAGCTACTAAGCGTATGACTAACACCAGCGACCATAAGTGTCTTTTGCTTTGAAAAGCCTCGATTAGCTGTAGTTTCAACCAACGGAGGCAGATTTCATCATATTATAGTAGAACGGCAGTAAATGACATGTCATGGAATGGATTTGCAACCATGAAGGTCACCCCTGTGTACATTTGTTATGTGTAGGGACAATGACATCACGGGGGTGCTGGACCACACCTTCTGTGTGGAGCACAACGCGTACGGGGAGATCATCCAGCACGAGCTCAAGCCCAACGGCAAGAGCATCCCTGTGAGCGAGGACACCAAGAAGGAGTATGTGAGGTGAGGCCCGGCCGGCGCTCAATCCGCTATACCGCCCTCACGAGGGCGCGAGGCACGGGCTCCGCGGCGGCTGCGCATCGCCAGTGTTAACCGGCGCGTCCGTCCGTCTGTCCGTCCACAGGCTCTACGTCAACTGGAGGTTCCTCCACGGCATCGAGGCGCAGTTCCTGGCTCTGCAGAAGGGCTTCAACGAGGTCATCCCCCAGCACCTGCTCAAGTCCTTCGACGAGAAGGAGCTGGAGGTAGGCGACTCGCGCGGGGAACGAGAGGTGCGTTAAAGAGGTCTTCCCTTGCCTGGCTCGAGCTCACCCCCCCCCTCCCCTCTCGCTTTGTCCCCGGCCCAGCTGATCGTCTGCGGCCTGGGCAAGATCGACATCAACGACTGGAAGTCCAACACGCGGCTGAAGCACTGCACCCCCGACAGCAACATCGTCAAGTGGTTCTGGAAGGCCGTGGAGTCGTACGACGAGGAGCGTCGGGCGCGGCTGCTGCAGTTCGTCACCGGCTCCTCCAGGGTCCCGCTGCAGGGCTTCAAGGCCTTACAAGGTAGCCCTCCCCCAACCCCGCACCCCCATAAGCCCCGCCCATATAGCGCCGGGTTTCAGGCATGGCAGGATTTCTGCTCAAACGCGCTGCACTCTACTCGGCTGTCCTCAGCTCACCCTCAGGCTCTTCTGTGGGGTAAAGCCCGGCGGACCGGACCGGACCGGACGGGACGTCGCTCTGCACCACAAGCACAGCGCGGCCTTTTAGCTCCCGCTCCAGTCCATGTCCGCCCACATTTTACGCCTTTGCATTAGTTTTTTAATACTGTGAGCGGAGACAAAAACGAAAAACGCGCAAAGCCGGCGTGCCTGATAGCAGCAGGGCTCTAGACGTCCGTCCCCCAGCGCACTCGGGCCTGCGGGGGAGACGGCGAGCATCGCTGCGGCTCCGGGCCTCTGGCAGCGCGAGCGCGGGCGGAGAGATGGATGTGGAGAGCGTGCGAGGGATCCCGCTCACTCCCCGTCTGCGTGTTTGCCTTGCAGGTGCTGCTGGGCCCCGGCTCTTCACCATCCATCAGATTGACGCCAGCACTAACAATCTGCCCAAAGCCCACACCTGGTGAGTGTCTGAGCCGAGCCCCGCCCTCCCGGCAGCTCTTCTCGCCATGACAACCTGCTGTGCAGTGTCATATGCAGACACTGAGTACTGTTTGCTAATAATTTTTACAGCACCATTACTCTTTGTACTTCTAATGTGTAAAGTGAGACAGTGTAGTGACTTTAAGTACATGATCTCAGCACAAAATGTATCTCGGAATAATGTACTATATCATTGTCTCCATTGACGTTATGATACACTAAGCCTAGATCAAGATGCGTTTAAACGTTTGGAATGCATAGAAATGGTGCTTTGGGAACTGAGCTAATGGAAACAAAAGGGAATATTCCAGTTTATGCTCGCTGGGCTGTTAGACCTCTCCTCTGAAGGAAATGTGTGTTTGAGTCGACGTTTTTCCTTTATCTTTGTCATTGAAGTCTGCAGTATGGATTCGGTCTTTTGTCCTGGGGGCTTAAGCTTTATTTTTTGACGAGGGTTTGAAAACAAAGAAAATGGGTTCCTGGCAGTGATCTCACCTGATCTCCTTCCTTCCAGCTTCAACCGGATTGACATTCCGCCGTACGAGAACTACGACAAGCTGTACGACAAGCTGCTGACAGCCATCGAGGAAACCTGCGGCTTCGCGGTGGAGTGAGGGGGATACAGGGGGAGGAAGCGGGGCATGTGCGGCCAATCTCACGCGGACAGAGCCGTCGCCAGCCAACAGGAGAGCTTCCACAGTCCGTGGCCCCGCCCTCGTCCAGCCCCATCCTTCCTTTTTTTAAGATTTCCTTTTTCAGCTGCTAAAGACTTCATAATAACTTACATTGGAACCTGCAAGGATACTGGCTTTTTAAATTTTATTTACAACATTAAAAAGACTGTTCTACGTAGTGTTTCCTCATTTACTAAGCAAAACACAAATCCACCAGGGAGAAAGCGGCAACAGAGAGTAGGATTACTAGTACTACTGTTCATTTCAGAGGAAGCTTTTGTCGCCATGGACACACGGAACCTGGGACGGGGGAGGCGGCACCCCATCCCCTGTGGTGCGGAGGGCGGGTCCTTGGGCTCCCCAGGAGCACCAGACACGAGGAGCTGCGGCCGTCTCCAGAAAGCCCTCCTGTCACGCGGCGGTCGCCATCGCTCTCCGTCACCTCACACCCAGAGACATGCTCCACAGGCCTGCCGGCTGTGCTCGTGTGAAAGAAAAAAACGCTTTAGTTATTTTTATATCAGATGGGAAAATAAAAGTATAAAAAAATAGAATTTAATGCCATTATTCCAGAATTCTAAACTGCATCTTAGAAATTCCTTCTTTTTTTTAACGCTCAAAGTATTAATGTTTAAATTATAGACTATTTGTGAAAGAGTTAAGCTTGAATGAAGTTCATGTATTCCTGACGGATGAACCAGAAACCTTTAAAGCCACTCTCCAAACAGGAAGTTGAGCGGCAGATATGAAGAGCAGCGTTGTGAAAAACAGACATTTTCCTCTATTGCCCTCAAGAGTGCCATAGGTTAAATCGCTTGACCCGGTAGGTTAATTTAATGATGTCATCATGTATATTTGCATATTGGTGTGGTATTCATTTGCGTTTTGCAGACTTCTGACCCCCCCCCCCTCCCCTCCTGAGCCCAAAAAGAGGACGCGACCCTGCTTGTCCCGCAGCAAATGCGCTGCCTAAACCACTCTGTTTGACCTGAAGATAGACATCCATCCATCCATTCAGCTGGGGGAGAGTGAACATGTGTTCTATCCTCAGATGCTTTGTGCCCATAGGAAATGCAATTCAGGGAAGATTTCTGTTTTGAAACTGACATCCACTTACGAAGGCAGGAGTTTTCCTTGCAGCTCTCGAGCACTTTACAACCTTGTTGGGGGCGGGAGGTGCTTACATCGTAATAGCTTCTAAATAACGCCATAACACATTATACACAACCCATACCGCATTGGAAATATATATACCTGTAATTTTCGAGTATATATATATTTAAAAATATCTATTTTGTATATGGCTTGTCTATTGTCCTTTTAACATACCAGTATATATCACAGACCTCACTCAGTCACATTCTCAGGTGATGTATCTTTTTTTGCGTTTTGTTTTTGCAAAGTTGACGTGCAACTCGACAAATGTACATCCCTCTCAAGGAAGCATGTCTGGAAAGAAATTGTGAGGGACTGCCATTCTCAAGTCTAACCTGTGACCCTCTCCCATAAGACACTCAGCAGAGGTGAGAGCTTGTCTCTTTAACCGAGACCCATAGCCCTCTGATTTGGGGGACTGAGGTCAAGATTTAATGGCATAAACCCTTTCATCCACCCCCCTCAAACACAGCTCTGCAAATATGGACTTTTTAAAACAATATTTATTTGTAGCCTTTTTTTTTTTTGCCCTGTAAACACGTGTGTTGATTCATAAGTTCTTTTGAATGTTTAATGCTGCCTGTCTATAGCAATCTATTATGACCATGGACTGTTCTTAAAGTTTGCATACACACAAAATTGTTGTTTTTGCCAGTGTGTATGCAAAATTTAAAATATTTAGCCTCTGGATAAAGAAAATCAAGTATCCTGAGATGGTGCTTTGTACAGTATAGGATATTGTTCATACGCCGATCACAGAACCTTTAATTTATCTTAACTTAAAATAAAGGAAAAAAAATAGTTTGCACACCTCCGGACTTAAGTTGCGCAAAACTGGCAACTTCCATCGATTTACCAAATAGTTTACGGACTGATCGACTCCTATATAGCAATTTCGTCCAGTGCACACACTGTCCTCTGCTCCGCCTCTTTCTCTCTCTCTTACCCACACTACATCACTGCGCATTACTCTCGCTCTGCTCCCATCGACACATGCCTTCCAGCGTGAGAGGAGAGCTGCTCTTGTATCAAGTCAGTTGGGGAAAAATGCAGCCTGTTGCTTCCTGTAGCATGCTCTACTAGCAGAACTATATATAGCTGACTGGTGCAATTTGTTGTACTTAATACACTATCATTTGTTTTGTATGTCGTGTGTGCAATTGGTTCTGATTAAATTTCTGTTGTCCTGAATTTACACCCCACCCCACCACAATTTCCATTTGCTTGTATTTATTACAGTGTGTTTAGCATTCACACCAGCTGTTCTGTGAGCTTAATTACAACTGTATGATAAACATTTGGAAAAGATCTTGTACCCATGCAGAAGATGAGCAATAAACTCTATGCTGTTTGCACCTCACAGCATAATGTTTAATATAAGAATGTGTTCAGGTCTTATTTCCACAGATGTACAAAGAGAGGGAGGGATCCTTTTGGGAGAAGTCATTGGATGGATTTCATAAGGTTGTGAAATGGTTTTGAGATCTGATTCATGTCATGGTGTGACAGCACAGTACATTATAGCATTATCCATGCTTTTAAACTACAGGTTTTTTCGTGAACATAGCTTTTCTGTACAATATAAATTATAGCCGTAAATCAACACTTCCGCTGTAAGCGGTAATGCAGGATCCGTTAGATTTCAGTTTATTAGCGCCCCCTAGTGGTCAAAACGCACAACACAGTAGGATAGTTTAATAACCGAAACCCTGAAACGAGATTTAATAAATAATTTAAGACCTGGTTTTGCTCTCAGCAATCATTTAACAGTGTTTAAGACGTTAGGAAGATAAAATCCAGCATGTAGTTAAGAACATTTCAGGTAAAAAATAAAAACATCTCCCATATACACTTTCTCATTATTAGTGTTGCATCCTCTTCTTGATGGTCCAGGTATGCTGAAGGAGAACTTTCATGGTCCCCGTCTGTCTTTTTATAAAACAAAATGACATTACTAAATTGCACAAAAAGAAGTCCGTAAAATTACATTGTTTTGGAGAGAAAAGGAAAAAAAACTTAGAAATCAGTCCCTTGTGTGGTGGAGTCTAGCAGCGGAAACGTCTGGAAGGCTGTAAGTTATGAGTGCTTCAGGGTAAATGGCTGGTGCTGTACTGGAATGAAGCCATTTTCACTTTGCCTCGTAGCCGCTCGGCCTCCAGATCCCAGAAGTAGTCGTCGTCGTCGTTCTGAACAATGATCTTCTGAAGCTCGCCGATCTCCCTCTCCATTTTGCTGCGTAGCTCCCTCTTCATCTTCTGAAGGGCCTGTGGGCAAAGACAGGCAGAGGCCACTATTCACTAATAATCATTACTGGATTACAAGCACTCCACAGGGCCTAGTGTGGCTCTATCAGCTATTATTAAAGGGTAAAGATATCGTTCTCATAAAGGCTAACATAGCCACCGTGTTTACAGCACACAGACAACGTCCTGCTCCATGTTCCAGCGCCGCCATACTTGCCTTCTCCTGGGCCTTCTTCCGCATTTGGATTTCTCTTCTTTCTTGTGCAAGAGTTTCAGCCAACAATGAAAACTGGAAGTGACAACAGATGGCAGATGTGAGTCTGACTAGGAGATCCTCAAAACAATTCGAATGCATTACACGTTACGCAGATCTTATCTACACGCCTTCAAAAATGATACTGAAAACCCATCACGGAATGCCACATGCATGCACACAAATGTTAACTCATTAGCAGAACTGTGCTTGAAATGCAAGCTATTAAAGCAGCACTGTTTGGATCCATGACTGGACTAATAGAAGCCCTCTAAAAGAGTGTGTGGACTGGTCAGCAGTCGGTTACCTGGTCCTTGTAGTAATTCTCCATGGACTCCAGCTCGTCCCTGTGCTTGCGCTGGTGCTCCTGACGTACTTCCTTGGCGTACACCCTTTCTTCTCTGAAACGAGTCTTCTGCAGCTCCAGGCCCTCCTCAAATATCTGCTTGAACATCTGCACGCACAAAAACCCAAACCATTGTACCCCACTCACAACAAAATCCAAGGGCCCTCCAAGCCAGAAACCATGCTCAACTAGGAAAATGCTACCCTGAAAATGTACCCTGTCGCAGCTTCATTAGCTCCCCAATGCTCAAGCCAATTGTGTTTTATAATAAGAACAGCGCTGTTGGTGGCAGTCTAGCACAATGGTTAGGGAGCTGGGCTCGTAACTCCTAAGTTTGTAGGTTTGAGCGAAGCACTTAACCTGAATTCCTTGTAAATACCCAGCTGTATAAAATGCATTTGTATGTACAGAATGTGTAAGCTGGTCTGAATATGAGAATCTGCTAAATGTCCAGAACACAAAAGAACAATCGTCCATATTTTGGCGAGCAGCTTAAGGGGCTCTCGGGAGTGCTCACCCTCTCCTCTCGAGTGCGGGCCCTCATCATGCGGGCGCGCATCTGCACGTGGTAATCACTGTAGTATTTCTTGGCTCGGGCGATCTGTCGCCTCTGCTCCTTCAGCTTGTTCTGGGCCGACTTCTGCTGTTGGATCCGCTCTTTGAAGTCCCTCTGAAATTGGAGGGAGAGGAAGAAAAGATGGGCCAAGAGGAAACAATCTGACCCGCGTACGAGTGCATGATGGGAGATGGAGTTGGCTATGGAGCAGCCGGACTCACCAGCCGGTGGTTGTGCTCCTGCTCTTTTCGGATGATCTCCACCAGGAGGTCATGTCTCCTCTGTGCCTCCTCCACCTGCAAAAAAAGGCAATGAGCAAATGTACTCAGCTGTCACTGCAAGGCTACAGAATCCACTACACAACATGTTACTGGACACATATAGGATGACATCACATCCACTGCGCAGGGAAGAGATGCAACTACATGCTACAGCACGGAGGTGTCATGCTCACAGAAGGTCAGACTCTAGCAAAAGGGTCACCAAACTAACTGCATACTAACAGTATTTGAACAGCCTCCGAATCAGATGCCAGAGTGGTAGCGCAAAATTAATGACAAAAGAAGAGAAAATGAGCAATTTAAAAATAGCAAAGGAAAAGAAAAAAGATGGTCATGCTGGTAACCAAAAGAAAGACTTTGTCACAGCGCCCCCACCTGGCTGGTTAGTTTGTTGCGGCTGTGGTGGTTGCCGACGGCTCCCAGGTGGTCCACCTGTCTGAGCTGTTTCTTCCACATGCGTGTGAGGGTGTGAGGGGAGAGCTGCAGGTGGGGGAACTCCTCCAGCAGCAAGGGTAGGAGATCATTGTCCTTTACCTTCACTGGAACACACACAGATATGGAGCTTCTCAGTACAGAGGAGGAGCACACCATGTAAATAACCCTCAGGCCTCTAGCTCTGATTGGAGGATTGGGAGGAGCTTACTTAGTGCAGGTTTGCGTGGAAGTGGCCTCCCTCTGCTAGAGGTGAGGTGCCTTGCCCTGGGCGGACGGTGGTGGTTAGACGCTTTGGGGCTGAAGGCTTGGGACGGCTTTGGTATTCGGGGAACATCTTTCTGGACGGTCTCTCTGTACTCCCTCTCCTGGAATGGGCAGACAAGGCCGAGATCGTTAAGAGCCTGCCTAGCTTGTTGACTATGTTGCTTACTCGAGGATCCCTCCTGTCAAACTCCCGAGGCTCTTACCATTCCCTGGAGCCTCCCTCGCTCCTGGGCCATGTCAACATGCTCCCGGTCCTCCAGCCTCTGCAGTTCATCCTCATAGGCTCTGCCCACCATCTGGGAAACAGCACAGAAATCAGCCACCCTGCCACGCAAGTCCCCTTCTCCTTCCACTGCTGTGCGTCTGCACTGACTCCACAGCCAATGACAGCACTGACTCCACTGTGTTTTATTACAACGCTGAACAAAATTACATTCAGCATTCAACAAAAAGATGTGTTGGTATGAGTGGACGGTATTAGATAACACTGGCTTCGTGAGCAGGAGTACTGCACAGAACAGATCGAAAAACAGACGAACAGAAAAGGCGAAAATGTTGGGATTCAAAGGTGATGTTGCTGTTCAGTACTCATCAGACCACACAATAAAGTAACACTGACCCCCCCAGGCGTTGGCAGGCGCATTTTATGATTTCTCAGAGGTCGTCATTGATTTCTCGTTCACTTTTATGCCATTTAAGTGCCTCTTGCCCTTGGAGAGCCAGCGGCCCTGGATTCTTTATATCATGTGACAGGCCATCAGGAAGCCCCCACTGGCCTCTCTGTTTCCGTCTCAGCAGCCACACTGCTTCACGGTCCAAACGCTACAAACGCCAAAATAAGAACACTGGATTTGAAAATGACAACAGGAGACATTAGTTATGCTCTGTGTTCTTGGGTTCTGTAGCAAAGAGGAAGTGGTCACTGTCTCTGCAAGACAAGAGGAAGTTCTTTGTTCTGTTCTTCAGTGTGGATTGCGGAATTGGAGCAAGCGCAGAGCCGAGAGACTATTCCGAAATTACAGTAAATGCATCAATTCCATGTCTACCAGTTTCAGCCACAAACCAGTGGCTATTTTACATACACAAGCATTTACAAGAGCTGGTACCAGTTAGAGAGGTGCATCTCTCACCAACATTTGCTAGTCCAGGGGTAGGCAACCCTGGTCCTGGAATGCCAGAGATGTTCCTGGTTTTTGCTCCATCCAAACCTATAACTACACAACTGGATTAATTATTAGGCGTAATGAACAGAGGTGACCAGGAGTGCTGGAGTGCTGGATATTCAGCATCAGACATTTAATAATCCATCAAAAACCAGAAACATCGGTGGCATTCCAGGACCAGGGTTGCCTACCCCTGTGCTAGTCGATGGGTGTATGATATGTTGCCGGGACAAACCGGCAGCAGTAACCTAACGAACACGGGCTAATTTGAGTCAACCCCACCCCTGAGAGGGCAAATCCAATCATGTTTCACCAGGATCAATTAGTCAGCTAATGACATAGTCCAGCCTCAAACCTGCAATGCCTTAGCTATGAAGCCTGGCCTACGCTCAGGGTGAGCGCCTTTACTGACTGGGCCATTGGGAAGCCGTAATGCCTCGTTGAGTAAATGAGGATATGAAAGCACACGCGTGAGAGCAGGAAGCACATCATTGTGGACAGGAGCCCTTAGTGATGAAGGGCTCCTCCTCTTCCTAGTCTCACCTGGCCCAGCCGCCGCTGGCTCTGCAGCTTGCGCTGCTCCTGCTTCCGCACCCGGGACATGTGGTGCTGGGATTTACTGGTCAGAGCGTCGTCCAACTGGGCCTGGAGCGACCGGCGTGCCGGAGGGGGCGAGGGCGACAGGGAGCGCGTCCGAGGAGACTTCGACGTGTGTGGCGTGCCTGTGGAATGGGAAGGCTCAACGTCATCACCACACTCCTGACTTATACACGACACAGCTAAATGCAGCGGATCAATACTAACCACATGCTCAGGCAGACATAGGCACTCACATAGCCACATGGTATTAAATCTTGTATCTTTTTACTTGAGGGAGCTGTATACTGATATACTGACTTACTTGAAAACATGAATTACTATAATAACCAGGTATTAGTAATGCATGAAACGTTTAAGTCTTCTCAAGCTAGCATTAAGGACAACGCTGTAACGTGTTAATCCGCTCTTTATTGGACTCAACTGACACTCAAACAAAATTATTTTCGAGGGCCATTTTTCACAGGATTCCCTTGGTGGCCCAGTGGGGTTTATGTGTGATGTCACTCAGAGTAGGCGTTTCCCTACCCGTCTGTCTCTTGGTCCGGCGACACTCCATGAAGCTGTCGCTGTGGTGAGACTGTTTGTCCTCTTCCTTGGTCTCCGTCGTCTCTGCACTTTCCCCTAGGGCCCGTTTCAGCATCTGTGGAGACATACGCAAACGCTTACAGACCTGGGGTCTGCGCAGACATGCGCAAACGCTTACAGACCTGGGGTCTGCGCAGACATGCGCAAACGCTTACAGACCTGGGGTCTGCGCAGACATGCGCAAACGCTTACAGACCTGGGGTCTGCGCAGACATGCGCAAACGCTTACAGACCTGGGGTCCGCACAGCTGTGTTTCCAGCCGTGCAGCCTTGGGCCTGTAAGATCTATACAGGCTGTGGTAGAAAAATGAATAACTGCTGCGGTTCAGAGCACTGAAAGCTTGTATCCCCTGCAGTATTTCTTATTTATGGATAGTCCTTTATGAGACAATCATACAATTTCAGGCCAACGCTCATAAATTTTGTGACATTCCCATCACAGGCTCAATCCCCAGCCCTGGAGCGTGGTGAGGGCTGAGGAATGTTCAGTCTGACCCGGCACAGCGTGTCCGGATCTGTCCCGGACCCGACGGGGGGGGCGCTTACCGCGTCGAGGTCCTCCAGGCGGCGGGTGAGCTTCTCCGACATTTGGTGCAGCTCCTGCTCGGTCTCCCTGTTCCTCTGCCTGTGCCAGGACAGGGGCTCGCTCGGCCGCCCCTCCTCCGGCAAACCGGCCCGGCTGAGGGGAAGGAAAACAGCCACCGTCAGCCTCGACGTGGACCTGACGCCGAGCACAACCACCGACACTGCCCTGGTGTGATCCGAACGCTACGGAAGGGTTTGAGCAGTCATCAGACTGCCTTCGAACGTGGCAAAGGAATCATTTCTGTGATAATAATCCCATTCGTATGACGCGCCGCGTGTAAACACTTGGTTAGCATTTCTGCTGGCTGTGCTAAATTGGAACCCTCACCTGGGCCCCGCCCGGTCTCTGTGCCCCCTGTAGTCCTGTTGCTGGGATGAGGGGCTCTTCGTCACGTCCTCCTGGCTCTGCTCTTCGCTGCGGTTCCTCAGGGTGAGGAGGAGGACGTCAGGCTCTGTGCGGAACAGCACCCTCCTGGGCCCGCCACCAGAAGGCTGTGGGGGGGGGGGGGGGGGGGGGGGTAGTGAGGAACAGTGGGTAATTAGCTGGGCTTAAACAAAAGACTCCCAGTTCTAAACATAGGAGGGGCACTGTCATGGGACCATTGCACAAGGCATACATCTCGGAATGCTCGCGAAAATATCCTGCAGGATAAATAGGTCATTTATAAAAAATAAAAAAAATGAAATAAAAATAATTCCACCGTCGTAGCTTCCGTACATAAATCGGGGTGCAAAGTAAAAGCCATGATGTACGGTGATGGATCATGTAAAGAGTCAGATGGGTGTGGGAGTAGATACCAATAAGACTTTAATGCAGGATCCTGGCCCTCAGTGCATGGGAGTAACCACATTACTACATGGTTTCAATGCAGGTCTGTTTGATTCAGCCAATAAGATGCAGGGACACAAGCAGAAAGGAATGCTGTCTGTGCCTCCCTCTCCTCCTGCATCACCAGTGAGTGGTACAGACTGCATGTATGAAACCTGCATCACCAGTGGTGTTAGTCTGCAGGTATGAAACCTGCATCACCAGTGGTGTTAGCCTGCAGGTATGACACGTCCTCCTGCATCACCAGTGAGTGGTACAGACTGCATGTATGAAACCTGCATCACCAGTGGTGTTAGCCTGCAGGTATGACACGTCCTCCTGCATTACCAGTGAGTGTCACATTACCAACTCTACATATCGACAGCCTCATAACAAAAGTGCCTAAGTCATTTTTTGGACATTTTGAGATTTGCTGCCTAAATCACTTGATTTATCATTCGTCAACAGTGTAAAAATGCTCAAGTCACTGCAGGTCGCTGTGCACTTCCTGAACCACTTTATGCTATTCTGCCTAAATCCTCATTGACGTAGAATTGCAGCAGTTTTTTGCCTTTTTCTCAAAACTACAAAAAAAGACTTAGGCACTTTTGTTATGAGGCTGTCGATATGAAAGCTCCATGGTTGATCTTATGTCAGTGAGGCTAGAACAGTATGCGAGCTCGGCTTGGTTTTATAATCTTTCTCTGAACCCGTTCTTTCATTGATAAGAGCCCAGTTTTGACGAAACTGCAGCTCCTGAGTGATGAAGGGATGGGTCAGGTCAGGTGACGTGTGTTAATCCAAACTGTAGCCTTACCTCCATCCGTTTCCTGTCCACTTCAGAGCCGACTGTCTTCGGACTGGACACAGACCTTTCACCCTCATCTGCAAACCAACCACACCCAACTCAATGAGGAAACTGAGCATGTCAGCCAAGAAACTGCATCACAAACTGAGCGAACCACATGTTTCCTGTGAAAGTGATATGCAAGTGATAAAAGTGACTACATTTGAGTGCATGTACACAGTGCATAATGACAGCACCAGACCTTTTTTTTAATACATTTTAAAGTGACATTATATAGAAAAAAGTTTAAGAAAAGGCGCTTATGTCCACAGCCTTAGAGACTGCGGGCTCTTGGCGAGCCAGCGGTGAACGCTTACCCAGGAAGTGGCAGGGAGATTGCAGTCCATTAACTGGAATGGTGTCAGACAGTGGCCTGGGGGACTGGCCATTCTGTGGGCAGAAGAGAGGACAGGATTATTAAAGAGAGGCACAAACAAAAGGCACTCAGGGTGGGGGGTGTTAGCACTCAATCGCCCTCTGAAAGGAGAGTGCATCACGCAGAGTTTAGAGGAAGGGCTGGTGCTAACAACTAGCCTGTCTGTATTGTAATGCAGAGAGACTGTATGCTAAGTGCTAATGCCACACTCAACACAGCTCCCAGGCAGCAATAATGGAACTGCCTGGAAACTCCACCCCCCAAAACCAAATCTTAAAAACTCTTTGCATAGGAATGTTTCCTCATTCTGACCCGCTTCAGGTTATGTAACCGTATGTGAGCTCATAAGACGTTTATACACGAACTGTAGGAATCATTTGGGTGGTTATTTCTACTGATCGCTTTCCAGAGAATGAAGTAAAGGAAACAATCTCGCCAAAATAGCTTCCGTGGTACATAGGCCTGAAGCAGAAGTGTTTGAGAATGTAGCGTGATGCAAGTAATGTCTATCTGACGACAGTTCAGTCAAACTGAAAGAAAAAGTAGTACTATTGACAGAATGAGATCAACCACAGCTTTTCTTAACTTTATTTCCCCAGCTCAAAGTGGCAGAGGAGGGGGGAGGGGGGCTATGAGGACTGGGACCTATGCTGGTTTAAAATATGACTATTCCTATTCCGATTATTACAAGCTGTGGGAACTGCAAAATAATAGCATCCATTTCCCTTTTAATCACTCCTAAATAGCTATTCAAGTTTACTGTAACTAACGTGGGCATTTAGGAGGCATTGTGTTTAATGACTTAACATATCACGGTGTACAAGTTGTGGAAAAAAAGCACTAAACCCAATAAGACAGTGAGGGACACAACTCATTCAGACTTAATGGATACAACTCAGCAGTGCTTGGTATGTTTGAGCTTGCTCTTCTTGGATAGTGTTCACAACCACACTCACAGAACGCACGCACGCCCGCCGTGACCGCCTACAGCTCACAACAGGCGTGTCCGTCTACCTACATATCCTGCTGGGGTGTGCCGAAAGCCGGAATTCAACGTCAGCACAAGAACTAAACACTTCACACAAAAGAGTTCTGGCCCCCCGCCCCCACGGTGTACCTTCCACAGCCCTCAGGCAAAGGTTGGTCACGGTATCAAGCTGTAACCACCTTTCTTTGGGATGTGTTTAAACCGGTCAGAAACTTCCAGTACGTCACGGGAGTGCGCGGGTAACACTGTGTGAACCGTGTTAAGTGAGTGTCACAGACAGAAACAGGAACCGCAACCGTGTCGGCTGAGAGCCAGCTCCAGGCCTCAAGCTAATGCAGACGGCGAGTCTCACTCACGAAGCGCAACGATCATCGTGATGCCCCCATTTACCATCTCTTCTTTGACATAAAGTTTGACAAAACAAAGTCATGTTTATGGCTAGAGTTTAGAAACCGTTGTGTGAACCTGAACTGTTTTTCCCCATTAACATAAATATTTAGTAAGCTTACCGTCACCACTGTCTCAGCGTCTTATGAGTGAGTCACACTGCACAAAGATCATACTTACGGGTCTTATCTGCAGTACACATCCTCACAGCACAGGTGCTGCTCTGTATTTATGCCATTTTCAGCTGCAGAATGAACTGCTCACGTAATATTGACGGTTAAGGACAGCGGTGACGGTTACGCATATGAAACGGCAGCCAGTGCTCCTGAACTCACAGCTCTGATAACTGGGGGGCCTGTGGTCCTCTTCCACCCCCCTGTGGCTGGACACGCTGGCGGGGGGACTGGCTGCCCGAGGGCGGGGTCGGCGCTCTGGCCGCTGAGGTGTGGTCTGGTACGGGGGGCAGCAGGGGGGATGGCCGAGTGAAGGGGCTCCCTCAGGAGAGTGGCGCTGCCGTTTGGGAGCTCCCGGGGGACCGGCGCTGCGTCCACTGCCAGAGTGACACAGAATAACACCGATTTAAAAGCACATTCACTGTGTTTCCACTCTACTTCCCACCCAGCCTAATGTTTGTCAAATTCAGGCCTGCGCACAAACTCGCCTGGCTCTCGGCCGTGTGGCGACACCACCCCCGGCCTAGAACAGGAAGTGTTTGTCCGAGGGGCCTCGCAGGCTCGCCGTTCTGTACTGATTGGTCCATCAGACTGTTCGCTACCACTCCTGCAAACTGAGAACAAAAACACTTCTTTTTTTTAACATAGTGTCAATACAGCAATTCAAATACAGCCAAAGGGACTACATATAATCAAACAGCACACCAGGAAGCTTACATGTGAAAATGTGATATCCTGTTTCTTCCACCAAATAAACAATCTATAGGAAGGTCCCCTGCTTGCAAGTAAGTAACTAGGTGTGCCATAAGAAGCTAGTACCTTATTCCCCCCCCACAATTCCACCAAAAACACCAACTACACAAACAAAAAACCTCCTGTAATGGCAATAACATTACTGTCCATTTTCCCTGCATGTGCTGATCAGACCACCCCGTGTATGGGGCACAGGTGGAGCAGTTCAGAGCTGCAGGGGAGGCGTGGATTAAACAGGCTGGAAAAACTGTGCTGTCTGGCAGAGGACACTCCACCCTGCCAGTCCTGAGCCTTGTCACATGACCAGCGCGCAAAATCCCCCCCTGACGCTCAACTGACATTAGGGCTTTTCACACTGCACCCCCCCCCCCCCCCCCCACAAGCTTGCACAGCCTGCTTTTTCCATTAGCACCAACATTTTAGCACTGAGCTAACTCCAGAAATCACACACAAGTGATGCCAAAATATCTAGTGCGAGACAGAGTTTGGGTCAGCTGTAGGATACTTGTGGAATGTTTATTGTCCAATCAGACTTCTCTGCCGTTACACGTGTGTGATGCCGAATGTAAACATGGGTTGCGTGTTATGTTTGTCCAACGGATGTTAGCACAGGGCTTCAGAGTAGAAGTTTGAATCTTTAGCCCAGGCCTAAAGCATACTCCTGGTTAAAAAAAATGGACTGACAGGACAGGTAAGCTAGCCCTGGGCCAGCCTTAGCTCAGGGTTACTAAGATAGTGCAGCGGGAAAGCTCCTACTGAAGGTTAAAAAGCTTCATGTACAGAGATGCCACATGCTTCATGCAGCCACTATAACACAAAAGGCAGATCCTTTAGTCTTCTGCACAAAATCACTGCAGTGGCTCATTGAAATGTGAACAACACGCCATGCATCTCACCTCTGTGTTTTGCAGTAAATGTCCGGGCGGAATCTCCCAATCGAATAAGCTCTGCGGTTGACTCCGAGCCATCGGCACTCCAAGAAGGGAGGGAATGTTTGCTAGACTGGACGGCAGACCTGCAAAATGACAGACTTTGTTGTTTATTACAACGACAACCAGTACTGATGTGTATAACTGGGCATCATAGATTTGTATGATGTACAAATAGAAGTATATAGAATTTTTCACAAATATGTCACAATGTAAAAGCTTCTGCAGTACAGACATTGAGTGATTGTGTGCCTTGGCTTGTTTATCAGGACGCAATCTGAATGAGTGCACAGACCGAACTTCCTGTAGTTGGCTGCAAACATTATAAAACCACAAGGGCAAATGCTTTTCATTCATCTGACATAAGTAACAAGATCTGAAATAAGTGATGACCAGAAAAACTATTCAAATGTAATAAAATGCTTTTGTACTGCATGCATCAGCTTTACCATCAAGATACGGTATTGCAGTGCATGTGATCTCTGTGCAGACTCTAGACTTTTCCACTGTCTCCACGCAAGAGGAACAAAATGCAGTCTAACCACTTTATGTGCTGCTGGTAAGAACAGCTGTTGTCGTCATTACCGTGACTCATTCCACCCTGTTTACTTTCCAATAAATATGAGGAAATCACCAAGCCTTGGACGAGGAGTAAACCGAAACGCACAAGGCGCAGGAATCCCGCGGGGACCGTTCCGTCCTCCTCATTCACTCTCAAAACACTGAGCCCTAAAAGTAGTGAGAGTCGCGGTTTTTGTGTTTGCGTTGTCCACCTCCCCTGACCTCGCAGCGCCGCAGGGCGTGACCGCGATATGGATCCGAGCCCCGCCCTGACGGGCTGTCCGACTACGTGGGCCGGCAGGGGCCAATCAGGTATCAGGGCGAGGAGGAGAGACTTTCTCCGCTGTAATCACAGCCTGCTACCATTACGAGCAGCCAAACATTGAGACGTGTACGACGGAGCGTGTACTCACTGCACACTGGAACACTGGGATACGCTCTCCAGCAGGTCACCCTTATCCTGCTGCTCTGGTTGGTCTGTCCCTGGGGCCGTGGCGTGGGCCGCAACCCTGCCGGGGACCCTGTCTGGCTCTTCTGCTGCTGGAAACAGAGATTCAGAGATTTAGATTAAACACCTGTACACTCTGCTCTCCCAAGGCTCCACAGCGCACCCATTTTAGGAGCATTTGCTCCTGAAAATTGATGTGCAAACTGGAAAAATTATTTAGTAGCACATCTAGCAATTGGAATGCATTAGTGCGCTCCTAGATTTTTCAACTTCGGAGCACGTAATCTCCTTGGAAAAAATATTAGTGTAGAGTCCTGCCTCCACAGCCACCGGGTGAGACGTAATCCACACAGGCCACCTTCTGTAAAGGCCGAAACAGGGCAACAGGCAAACAGCAGTTGTCCCTGTGAGAAGCCAACCTGTCTGGGATGTAAAAGACATTGCAGCTCTCTGCCTTGGATGTTCAGGCTGAAACATTGCTGAAACATTGCTGAAACATATTGCAAAAATAAATAAAGAAACACATTCCTGAATATTGGCATTTCACTTTCAAATCTCCCTTTTTTTGGGGGGTGCTGCGCAGACATGAAGAGGAGAAATAAATACTTACATCCAAGTTTCAAAGCTCTGTTGAACTCTGGTGTATCAAGGCGTATCAAAAAACCATGTATGCGGTTGACTAATTTGTCCATGGCATGCAACAAGTCCCCCCCCCCCCCTCAACTGGCAAAGCTTTGAGTATTTACCAGCACAAGAAAGACCATTTGAGTTTACATCACAGTGCAAATGCAACCATCATGGCTTGATGGCCGCTTTCAGACAGGGGGAGTGTGACACGGACACAAAGGCAGGCACAGTTATACCGATACATTAACGCTCCCTGTAATCCCGGCCGCAGTCGGTTTAAACCCATTACCTCCAGTTCATGTGTGCGGATGATCTCATTCAAACAGGGTCTCACGCCCTTTGGCAGCGTGAGCTTTGGGGTGTTAAAATACAGAGGAGCTCAGCAAAATCGGACAACCCGCCGCAAAGCAGCTCCCAAATTGCAGACATCTTCAGAGCATCATGACAGTACATGTCAATATTAAGAGACACAGCACTTTTCTGCGATGAGCACAAAGAGGACATTACCTGCTCTGCCATCATGCAGTGGCTCCTCTTCATATATCTGCTCTGTGAGGTACTCCAGCAGCCCATCAAAAATTTCAAGCAGGTTTTTTATGGATTCTTTGTCTCCTCTTGCAACATTCTCCCCTGAAAAATTGAGCCAACAGCAAGACAAAGAGAGACTGAAATGGATTGAGTTTTGAACAGTATCCCTGCAATCCGTATTTTATTAATAGAATTTTGAGAGCTCCGTAAAATACATCTCATGGAGATCTCAAACATCTAAATGTTTTTCAGAAAGAGAAAACCTATGTTTCCACTGAATAAGGCCCTGTTGTTGTTTTTGTATGTGGCAGAAATTGGCCTGGGAGAACATTACTTGATAATACCTCACATTGACAAATTCAGAGGGTAAATAATCGCATTACTCATGGAACTGTTGAGAATCAATTTGGACGAGACAATTAACTGGAATGTCATCTTCCGAAGGCAAAAAGCTCATTTACCATTTAATAATATTCTTGCAATAAAAGAAAGGCCATGAGAACCATGTGATTGCTTCTTGAAGTGACAATAACAACCTCTAAAAGGCTCCCCCATCATAAGAGGTCACTTTTTGTCTCTCTACTGAATTGCCATCCGTTCGATTATCATGCCATAGTAAGTAAGAATTTCTGAAGATGATATGAGCAGTCGTGCCATAAAGGGCTTGGATAAAAAGGACCACACACTGTAATTGCAAACACATTCCCACAGCGCTCTGTAAGATTGACAGGAGAGCTTTAAAATTACTCAAGACTAAAGCAAAGGCATGCTTCTTCAAACTGCCGTTCCAATACTTTGTTATATAAGATGCAGGCGCATTAATTAAATCTATAAGATGTAGCTCACTTTTTAACATTTGATATGTACACAGCTTATAGTGATGCTATCAATCGCTAATAGGTGATATTTAAAAAAAATGTGAAAGGTCCCCTCACCTGTGATGTGAGACAAGCTGATTTGCAGGTAATCTAGAGCTAGAGAGTCAATAACGGACTGCACATTGTGAACGTCATCCTCCTGGCTCCGAGGAGCTGCAACATAATCTGCAGATAGAGAAACAGCCCATCACCATCTGTTATACCCTAGCAGTTCTCGTAATCACCACCTACATGCATTTTAAGGGACAGACAGCTTTGTTCAGACAGGTATGGCACAAGTATGAGATTTTCTGAACAGGGCTTTAAGGTTCCATTTCCTGATCCACTACGCAATCTGTGTAATTTGCTCCAGATGCATGTGTAAGCATGCAGTAGTTTGTTTTTGACCAGCAGTACAAGGAAACAGAACCTTGCAATGGGAGCCATTAGGTTCTCATGCACTGATTAGGAAGGAGAGCCGTACGATGGTAGCTATAAGATTATTATGCCTACCATTGCAAGGTTATTTTTCCTCATATTGCAGGTCAAAAACAAACTACTAAATATTCTGCATCCATCCGTCTTAAAGCACTTAAATGCTTTTCTTGGCATTTATTGGAGTCACAATGTGAAATGCTTCCTTGATGGTTTCAAAAACAGCCTTCCATATAATATATTTCACAAAACAAGATAGAAAAATAATCAAAATCAGTAATCGATGATAGAAAACCAACTTTAAAGATGAGAAAACTGGCCTTTATGGGGCAGAGGCAGGGTAACATGGTTGTTACATTTGGAGTATGGAACTTCCAATGCACACATGAGCAATTCTTATTGAACTACTTCAGTACATGTTATGCTATAAAATGGCTAAATATAAAAAGGGCAATCCTTAACTTGCTGTGGATAAATGGCACCAGGTAAACAAATAAATTATAATTCCTGGTAAAACACTATGGGTGTAGAAAGATGCTAAAAGAAGGCTGCTGAAGGGTGATTTATTAATTTAAGCTTATAAATTAAAGAGAGTAACAGAAAAATATAGACGTTAATATTTAAGCAAGTATATCAGAAATATATATTTACAGTAGCAAGGTTAAACAATTGTAATGTCAAAAGATAAGATGAGTGGCATTAAGGTAGAAATTAGGTTTTTATCCGTTAGCTAGTTTACCTGGGACCTTTTCCCCCAAGATTGCTTCATACAAAGCAACAAAAACATTGGCGTCACAGTCTGTCACCTTCCTCAGCCTCAGGTTAATATGACACTTGCTGAGAAGATCATTGGCCACGTCCACCCAATCTGTTATAAGAAACACATTATCAATCTTTGTCACTTAGGTAACGTTAATAACCTCATCAAACTGCTGAATTCGTGGAAGTGCACTGCACAACAAGCCTTTTGTTGCAGAAGTAGGGCAGTAATTTGAACATAACGTTACATTAACTTAGCTAACGTTAGCCGTTAGATTTCTTGCTAATGGTCGTTACCGTTGGCCCATTAATCTATGGGAGGTTCACGACAGCTGGCTGTAGTTCTTAGCTGGCGAACGTCAACCGTTTTGACTAAGTTAATTAATGATGGCTACCACTACCACCATCTTATTCAACCACATAAGCATCTCAAATGATCTTCTTAACTCATAAACTGCGGTCTTTGCCATTCGGACAGTAACTTAAATGTTGGCGCTTAATCGAAAGACTGGCGGCAATACATGCCAAACGTCATAAATTTGCCGTTAGGTAACTTAGCTAGCTAACGTAAACTATCCAGCCAACGACGCTGCATTACGTTAGTCGTGTCAAACTGGTGGTTGGGCTAGTGTTACCGTTTACACTAGCAATTAAACTCCAATAACGTAACAGTTGACTACAGTTAGCGAGCGTAACCAGCTAACTTACAGAATCCTTCAATAACCCTAATGGTAGACTACATCTGACCAACAAAAGTAACCTGTCAGTAACGTAACGATTGATCCATAAACTCTCAAGATGCTAGTTAGCTAGATAGCCAACTTCCTACCGTTAGCCCCTGTGTTCACACACCAACAAATCCTAGATCTGCTCGATAACTCCCGTTACCAGTCAATTGGTTGCTAGACAGCATTGGCTAACGTTACCTAGTTGCATGTTACAATTTATGAACCAGACGTGTAAGTTAACTGGCAAGCCAGCTGTCATAATAAACGTTGTAACGCTACTTTGTTAACGTTAGCGAACTAACATTAGCAAAAGATGCTGATTGAAGAATCGGTAACGTTCGTTCGCTACTAAGTAACTCAATGGAGATCACAAGAATCCAATTGAAACAGTAGAAAGTAATGATCGAGTTGGCTAACATTAGCTAGCTAACTAACGTTACAAATAAAATTATATTCATGGGGCTTTCACAATTCAGCCACTAACCTCTCTCTTCTTGGGTTCCCATGAATCTCTTTAGCTTGCGCTAGCTGCCTCCGATGTAAAGCGTTAGCTTTCAAACTCGTTCGCTACGTTTGTGTTAAAAACGTTGCTCTGACCTGACAGTAACGTTAACGTCAGCCTGAGCCTGGCCAAGACATTTGGGAGCAGCCAGACAACGAGTACATTGGTGGGTGTCTCCTTCCCTGAGCCTGGACATTTAAAACAGGAGAAAATTGTGATTGGCTGCAGAGGCCATAAATGTGTTTCCGGAAATAACGTAATATATTCCTTTTTTTTTCTACGAAAAATACCGCACCATTCGAATACTTGCATCAAATAACACTAATCAATAACTTACACGAATAGCGAGACTACGTTCAAATATTGTTTTGTAAATAACCAAATATAGTTTCACTTGGTTAAATTATTCACAGGCGGTTGCATTGACGTCATTTACCGGTAAAGGAAATGCCTCAGTACATCCGTTGATGTTCTTTCACGCTGCGTCGCCCTAACACTTTCAAAAAGTAGTTCCAATACATGATGTTGGCAGTTAACTACTTTGGAATTCATGTTTAAAATGGTCTAAACCTAAGCGTGTATGTCTTATTTAGCTGTATGTATTTACATTCAGGTAAACGAAATCTTACTTTTAAACAATAAATATTTGAATCAAATGCATTTCATATTCGTCACTCAACAAAGGAAATTGCCTCAACGTGCTGAAACAAATAATAATTTTAGTTGCCATAGAAACAACATGAAATGTATGGAAAAAGGAAGAGTCATTATGCTTTGACAACAAACGACAAATCAGCCATGATGTGTTGAAATGTCGTTTTGGCGTACAAAGATCCTAATGGAATAATGGCGGTTGAAATATACGGTTACATAACGGATGGTTTATTTTCGTTTTCTCCTACAAGGACGAGAAAAAACACACAGAAGTTTGGGAAATGTGGGAAGTATCCCAAACTGTGTCTTAATGTTAAACATGTAGCCTACTTTAAAGTAATACACAATAACAAAACAAAGAGCTTTTTAACTGTAAAGGGGTGCATTATTTGAGATGTATATTTCGGACTGCATTTTGACTGAATATTTTGTGTTGTGTCCATGCCTGTCTGCAATTCTAGTTTCTATATGACATAAATAGAGATTGATTGACGAAGATATTTATATATATATATAACCTGTTGCCAAGATGTTCTCTGACCAAGTCTATTTGTATATATATATATATAATTTTTTTTACCCCTTTTGCCTTAAACTCACCTTTTTGACTGGGGCCCACTTTCAGCACATTTTGCCTATGCTTTATATTAGTTGTGAAATGAGATTTGAGAGGTAGGTTTTTTATCTTTTAGAAATAATTAAAGATGAGATATTAAATGCAATATCTTTGACGGAATAAAATGCTAATAATATTTCATAAATAAGAAAATAATACAGTGGGTTACTAGCTAAATTATTCCAAGTTATTATAGGGGAACATAGAAATATCTGTGAAAGTCAGGTCTGTTTTTATTTTATACAATAAATAGGAGACTGCATTGACCTTCCTTTCAGACGAGGTCTGGAAATAAGTAGTTTGATCCACTAATATAAACCAGGGGGCTTTCCCTCATCGTACGTGGTATGGCCTCATCTGGTCTATTTTGACAACTCAGTTAATAGCCAGTTGTTGGGGGAGAAAAAAACTGATGTTCAGGAAAAGTAGGCTAGGCTATAATGTTACTATGTATCACAGCAGAGTACAACACCCAGCAGCAGGGTTGTATACTTATTAATTCGCCACGTGTTTCAGTTGTTTAAAAAGAAAACCACCCTGCCAACTGCATAGTGTCTGATCTTGTAATGTCACAATGCTCAGGTTTAACCGTTACAAGTTTCACTCTGGCGTGTAACTGTTGCAGTGTTTCTAGCGTTGGGTAGATAATAGACTACAATAAAAAGTCACGCCCCTCTATGTAGCTGTGTGACAACCTAACCGTAGAACAATCTAGAGATATTTGTAGCTGACATAAGCCATTTTAAAGTCAAGCCGAAACGAACCCATAACTAGTAAAAAAGATAAACTGTAAAAAAAAAAAGTGCATGCCAAATTGTGACGTACAATACAATACAAGTGACGTACACTGCAACATAGAAAAATGACTAGGCAGAGCATAGGCCAAGTTCTTAATAAGCCCCAAATGGAAGCCTACTAGTATGTGCACATTGATATTCAACAATTTTGAGTCAAATTAACTCTTCTATCAAAATATTCACGGTAGCCTATTTTAGACTCAAGTCTTCCAATTGATCTGACCCTTTGCTTTCTAATATAATCCTTATCTTTTTGATCTACGATCACCCCCCTCCCCCCTTGTTCCTTCCTTGATGTAAAGTAGTACCGGCGACAGGCGGATGGATACAAAGACTACTGCACGAGCTCGTGTCTTTCCCTGCTGCGCTATAAAGCAGTTGCGCTCGTTCAAAAGCCGGCATTTTCATCATTCAATTGCAGGTAGTGTTTGTCGGGAAGTGGACTTTGTATTTAACGTTAATTTGGTAATTATTATTTAACTGCTTTACTTCCCCCCCGCTTCGTCGACGACATGCCTGGATTTTCCGACAGAGATCGCGGCAGAGACAGAGGGTAAGATATTTGGAAATGTAATGTTACCAGCTAACGTTTGCTAGCTCGCTAAATCGTCTTAACCTACGCTCATAATAATTAACGTTAGCATCATTATGACCATAGCCGAATAGTAACGTGGCAAGCTGGATTAAACCGTTTAGTTATGTCGGCAACATTTAGATTTTTTTGTAGATGGCTACAAAAAATGATTTAAAGCCGCTGTTAGGTAGGTGAAGCGTGTAACGTTAGGTAAGTTAACGTTGGTTAATAATGACCCACTTTTTCTTACTAAATATTCATAGATATACGGTTACGTTTGTGTTCTATGTTAAGTTGGTATATCGAGAACCGTAAGTGTAATTGAAAGCAGTACGTTAGTTTCCGTATTTTTTTTGTTGTAAAATTCCATTCGCCCTGTTCGCCATGTGGCGAAACTGGATGTGAATACAAAATGCCGGCCGGTTTTTTCTTTGTTCCTCTGTCGGTCAGAAGTAAAATGGCAGCGGCTTAAAATGTGACGCAGAAACAAATGAAATCCACCCCGCATTTTAAGCCACAATGTATCCACTGAAAACTTAACAGCTACTGCTAATTTCAGTTCTATTTGACCATTTTTCTGTAGCCAGCTAGCATTTTTCTAGCCCGATCACTGGTCGGCTAAACGTTAGCTAACAAGGAACTGTTGAGCTCGTTAAGTTGCTTAAAACGTGAGCTAGCTACCAAACTGTATTGGTTTAACACGTGATCTATAGTTACAAATCGGTTGGCCATTTAAGAACTAACGTTAGGTAGACTAGTGTTGTGTTTCTGGGGGGGGTTTAAACAAGATTAGACTTAGAATAGTGTCTTAATTTATCTGTATTTTGGCCACAGATATGGCGGTGCACCACGTTTTGGAGGAAGTCGAGGTGGGCCTCCCCAGGGAAAGTTTGGCAATCCTGGGGAAAGACTGCGTAAAAAACACTGGAACTTGGATGAGCTCCCAAAATTTGAGAAGAATTTCTACCAGGAGCATCCTGATGTCGCCCGGAGACCAGCGGTACGTGCTCATTTTAAAGCTGTACCCTTCCATGTTTGATTTAATGCCGAACCTCTAAGGTTGCCTCATGGCACGATTGGCTTTGCTTCCACTTTGTTTTAAACTCTTACCTGGACGATTGTCATTGATGTTTTTTGCCCTTTTTTTCAGCAGGAGGTTGAGCAGTACAGGAGAAGTAAAGAGGTCACAGTGAAGGGTAGAGACTGCCCAAACCCTATGCTGAAGTTTCATGAAGCCAGTTTTCCTAGTAAGTAAATCTACATCCCTACTTTACTTACTATAATGTAATTGCACCAACATCTCTGCTAATCTCCTCATATTCTATTGCAGCTTATGTGATGGATGTGATCACCAAGCAGAATTTCACAGAGCCCACCCCCATCCAAGCACAAGGGTGGCCATTGGCTTTAAGCGGAAAAGACATGGTTGGGATTGCGCAGACTGGATCTGGAAAAACCCTTGCGGTAAGCTGTAGCTATGAAGCCGCTTCCCTGCATACAATTGTATAATCCTTTTCATATGTATAAAAGTAGCTGTGCAAAGACGCTTGTACAATGTTGTAGACTTTAACACACTGTGCTTTCATTATTGTAGTATCTGCTGCCTGCAATTGTGCACATTAATCACCAACCTTTCCTGGAGCATGGTGATGGGCCAATCGTAAGTACTCCTAAATGTACTGTAATACGATACGTCCATAGTCATTATGGAACATTATATTAATTGACCTTGTCTTTCAGTGTTTGGTGCTTGCCCCTACTCGTGAGTTGGCCCAGCAAGTGCAACAGGTTGCTGCTGAATATGGGAGAGCCTCCCGACTGAAGTCTACCTGCATTTATGGAGGTGCCCCCAAGGGACCACAGATCCGTGATCTTGAAAGAGGCATGTTTTTGTCTTAAGGGCAACTTTACTCCAAATGATGTCTATTAATGCCAGACATGTTTCTAACCTATGATTATTACATTACAGGTGTTGAAATCTGCATTGCTACGCCTGGAAGGCTCATCGACTTCCTGGAAGTTGGAAAAACAAATTTGCGTAGATGCACCTACCTGGTTCTGGACGAGGCTGACCGAATGCTTGACATGGGTTTTGAGCCACAAATCCGGAAAATCGTGGACCAAATCCGAGTAAGTTTCCAACATAATCCTCTACAATTTGTCACCTTCAACTCAACAGTTTAGTAATAAACTTTAAAATTACTACTTTGCAGCCGGACAGACAAACACTCATGTGGAGTGCTACTTGGCCCAAAGAAGTACGCCAGTTGGCTGAAGACTTCCTGAAAGACTATGTTCAGATCAATGTGGGGGCCCTGCAGCTGAGTGCCAACCACAACATCCTGCAGATTGTGGATGTGTGCAACGATGGAGAAAAGGATGACAAGTGAGTTTATTTTTATTTTTTATTTACACGATGATTTGAGCTTGAGCTCTGTTCTCTACCTTGTAACGTGATCAGCTCCCTGATTGGAGCAGACAGTAAAATGTGCTTCTTCCTAATGTTCCACAGACTCCTCCGCCTGCTGGAAGAAATCATGAGTGAGAAGGAGAACAAGACCATCATTTTTGTGGAAACAAAAAGGCGATGTGATGACCTCACCAGGAGAATGAGGAGGGATGGGTAGGTATCTTTAGAAGATGGCATGACTCTTGTTGCTGCTTTAAAGGTTTTTTTTTTTCTCAAACTTATTTTCTCCTCCTCAGCTGGCCAGCAATGGGCATTCATGGAGACAAGAGTCAACAGGAGAGGGACTGGGTTCTCAATGGTATGTTTCAAATGTTGTTGTTTTTTTACTACAAGGTAAACATATGTGGTGGTTTCCTGAAGGGCTTAATTTACAATTTTATCTTCCAGAATTCAAATACGGAAAGGCTCCCATCCTAATCGCAACAGACGTCGCCTCCCGAGGTTTAGGTTAGTGTTTTTAAAATGCTGTACCGTACCATTTCTTAATGTTACTTTAAAGAAAGTGTATTGCTTTCTTTAACTTCTATGCATTTTCTGAGTTTTTCTCACCTAAAGGTGCAGTCTTTGTGGCAGGGCCTAGGCATGACAAGTCCAGGCCTCGAGAGGGGGAAGGAGGACTATTGGAAGTGCTCGACTGGCTGCCACCCAGTCGCGTAGAGAGGTGAAAGGCTGAGCTCAGCATCGTGTGCCAGTAATCTTCGAAAGGCAGTGTGGCTAAGCCTTGCTCTGATTCATATCTGTTCTCTGTCCATGGGTTTACTTGAAACGCCATTCACCCAGCCCTGTTCCAACTCAAACCCAGCTTTGTGCTGTTACCATGCCTTGCATGTCTGTTATAGAGCACTGTGTGGCAAATCATTGTTTGAGATTTTGGAAAGTTTCTCTTACTTGCGAAGCTTTGTCAAAGCATGGGTGTTGCAAACAGATGTAAAACTGTTTCAAAATGCTGGTACTGGAATGGAGAGAGCAGGCTACAGCGTAGTTAATCACCTCTCAATTGGTGACAACTGGCACATGTGTAGTGACGGACGTAAGAACAGGAAGCGTAAAATCTCATACCAAATTCCAAGCTCAAGTTCCTCCCTCGCCTGCGTTTTTAAGTCATGTCGAGACCTGCCAACGAGAGACATTTTCTCAAGTGAACACTGGCTTCTTGGAAGATCTTGCCTAGACGAGACTGATGGGGGGGATGCTTTTTGATAGATCAGGGGTGAATAGAGCTTTTTCTTTTTTGGGACCCCTCAAATTAGTTCTGGTCTATATGGTCTTGGCAAGACATGCAGTGTGGCCTTTATAGCAAGCTTCTTATGAGTGTGTAAGGGAAAAGGACCTTCAAAGCCTTACCAACTGAAAGGTCCTATATTGGCACACGAGGAGGCAACAGTGCACATAGCGGCCCTACTGCGTAGAAGCACCTGGATGTCACTTGACAATTTGTGGGGAGTTCGCTGCATTGGGAAAGGACTAGTGAATGCATACTCCTTAATGGTAAGACTTCAATCCAGTTTCTCTTGTGGTAAAGAGGGAGGGTCACTTTTTTCTTTTTTCTTTTTTTGGACGGAAGCAAATGGAGTGTGCATCGTTTCTCTCTTCCCACAGTAGTATTCCCATGGAGTTGAACATTGGATTTGTGTTAACGCTATTCTTTGCAGCCCAGCTATTCTCGTCCCCTCCCCTGTTTTGCTAACTTGTGTTTTTGGTTTGGCTGTTGTGGTGTGCAAAATCTTGTACGTTGCTTTTTGCCACACTGCAACACTTTACAGATGTGGAAGATGTGAAATTTGTCATCAATTATGACTACCCTAACTCCTCTGAGGACTATATTCACCGCATTGGAAGAACTGCCCGCAGTCAAAAAACGGGTACAGCCTACACCTTCTTT
The DNA here is from genome assembly GCA_029718625.1 of Synaphobranchus kaupii. Taxonomy (NCBI): domain Eukaryota; kingdom Metazoa; phylum Chordata; class Actinopteri; order Anguilliformes; family Synaphobranchidae; genus Synaphobranchus; species Synaphobranchus kaupii. Next base: position 22,169,680 of record CM056379.1, read on the forward strand.
ACTCCCGGCAACATGAAACAAGCCAGCGACCTCATCTCTGTGCTTCGAGAGGCCAATCAGGCAATCAACCCCAAGCTGATCCAGATGGTGGAAGACAGAGGAGGTAAATTTAATTGGTGAGATACAGAAACTGTGGTTCATCTGCAGACTTTCATTTTACTTTTATACATTTTTTTTTTTTTTTTGAGTGGATGAGCCAGGTTCTTGAGTGTTCTATTTTTTAAAAAGGTGATTAGGTTTTGTATACTGGGCATGTCTAACTTGCTTTTTAAAAGTGGAATCCAGTAACTGTTTAAGGGCACCATTGTGCTGTAGCAATGCAATGACTCAGTTTATTGGTCATTTTAAGCCATGTCTCACCGTTACTAAGTTTTACATTTTATTTTCCTTTCAGGTCGTTCAAGGGGGGGAAGAGGTGGCTATAAGGATGATCGACGGGATAGGTATTCTGGTGGGAGGAGGGATTTCGGTAGCTTTAGGGACAGGGATAACGACAGGGGTTTTGGTAGTGGAACAAAGAAGGTTTTTGGCACAAAAACACAGAATGGAGGCTATGGGGGAAACGGCTATGACAACAGCAGTAGCAGCAGCTTTGGAAACGGCTATGGTAACAGTGGACAGTCCAACTTTGGTGGCGCTGCAACTCCAGCTGGCACATTCGGAAATCAGAATTTCCAGAACCAGCAGTTCGGAGGAAACCAGGGAGCTGGTCAGAATGGCATGAGCCATCCACAGTTCCCCTTTAACCCACAGCAGCAGCAGCAACAGCAGCAGCCTCCACAACCCATGGTCCCCTACCCCATGCCTCCGCCTTTCCCACAGTAAACATACGCACATGAAACATGTAGGAGTAATTTATTGTTTTGTCCTGTTTAAGTCCAATATTCTTATCCTGCATTGTACTGTATTTTTATTTTTACAATTGAGTTGAAAATATTCAACATTTGAAGTCTTGCAAGCAAATACAAGTGATGTCTGCAGCGCAGCAGAGTGTGATGGTGCACTTTTCTTACCATTTATTTGTCACATTCCTGTTCTTTTTTTACTAGGTAATGAAAATCATTTGATTTACAGTATGTTTAGTGATATGTTCAAATCTTAACAGAAGGCAATGCATGGCCTTTCAAATAAAACCTCAAAAATCCAAACTGTCTTCCATTTTGTTTCTTGTGGGGGTATTGGCAGGGGTGGGTGGTGTTTCTGTGAACACATGCAACATGACATGAATTTCAAGACTATGGGATTTATGCCTTTAATGAGTAGTTTTAAAATGGAAAATGTTTCCCTGAATAAGTAATAATGGAGATAATTTCTAAACTTAAGTGGGAGGAATTTATTTCAAGGCTCGGTGGGTGAACTGGTCTTGCCATCGACTAACCAATGCTGCAGGGTTTTTACAGTTGATTCACCAATGGTGGTTTATGAAGGCTGAGTAATGTGCTATATTCACAAAATGAGATTAGTCATGGACAAGTTTGTTTCTTGCAATGCATGTCTGCTTAGTCGTGACTCGCCTTTTTACAGGGTTATACTTGCCAGGCAGTGTTCCTAGTCATACCAGCAAAGAACACACTGAAATGAACAAATCCGATTAACTTCCAACAAAGGCTCAGTATAGGGAAGGGCATGGATGGAATTCTTTATAGAAATTGAAACCAAGATAAAACAGCCATTTTGTGGATGCACTCACCTTCAGTGGTGTAATGGAAAATGAGGCATCTTAGCTGGGTAGGTAGAATGCATTCCTCATGTTTTACACCAACATCCAAATCACTGGTACTGATTTGATGGTTTCCTCAGATTTGGTATAGTCCATTTATTTTGTATTCATCTTTAGAAACCGGAGACTGATCGTTTCATTAAACGACTTTCTGCTTACAGGAGGAAGGCTTTAAATCGAGTAAAGCCGGTCATCAATACTCTATTAAATATCGACATTGTATCATAGTTGGGAGTTTTTCTATTGGCTGTTCTTGTGGCTATGTGCTAACAACTAGAGCTCTATAATTAAAATTATAGTGAACATTAAATGTCTCCTACTTTGTATTTCAATCGTCTATAAAAACGACCTGGCTACACCATGTCTCGCTGCAGAGGTGAACTAGCACAATTGGCTAGCTGGTTTTGCTGCTGTACGGATCAAAATAGTGAACAAATTGACCATGTAAATTTATCTCTGAGTGGGGTATAAATCATGGTAAATGAACAAATGTAAAACACATACAACGCATTTTGAGTGTACGCTGGGAGTCGAGACGACACGTTATATAATCGACATGAATGCAACGAACAGCTCCTCCTTATTACTGACGTAGGCTGGCTCTCCGTCCGAAGCACCAGCAGTCTGGCGCCAGCTCATGAAAAACAAACGGAAGTGTTTCAATGAAATTGTTGTCCGCCACTATAAGAAATCCGATTACAGCTGATTATTTTTATCTGGTTTATATTCCATATGGGTTTTGCTACCTTGACGGAAAAGCAGCACAGTGAGGTTCAAATGTTCGTTTACTTGCCAGAAGAAAACGAAGCTTGAAAACACGTTATGAAATGTTTCGAAATGCCTTTGTGGTAGGTTCTTTTCCGGTTCACGCACTGCACGTTGTCAGGTTTGAGTTGCAACTTGATTTGGAAGATAGGGTAAAACATGACCAGCTTTCTTACGAGCTTGCACGGATAAGCGGTATAGACACCGATAAACCATTATATATGTCTACAATAAATATTCAAAGAATCTTAAGTGAGTTAAGTTACTAACCTAGAGAGCGAACATGTAATGGATACAATTACTTAGTAGTTATTTATGCGGTGTTAATATAGCACTGGGGTACTTTTAGTCCTACCTAGCTAAATATGTCCTCTCCCAGCTTGATGGGTAATTTACGACTTCAATTTCCTGCAAGATAGTAATGAATATTTCGGAGGCATGCAAACTGGCCCAGGAAGAGCCCTTCAGATAATTGTGTGCCTATGCCACGTGTAGGCTATAGACAGGATATCATTCAGCTGATATATATATAAAATATTTTTGGTTAATATAATTTTGTCTTTCTTGCTTAAAATAGGATTAATTGGTATATTTCTCTAGGAAATAATGCTAAAGCATTGTTTAAGAACTCAAGTTTTCATCTTGAGGAGACCAAATATGCCCTCACTGTTGCTGTGTAGATTTGCGAATCCCCTTCAACTTTGGAGAGACTGTAGAGGTTTAGCGTCTGACATTGACGACACCGATCACATCAACACATTCATGCAGCTTTGTTCAGACCGCTATTACATAATCCGTGACGCAGTCCATGGGGACTCCTTTCTTCGTGGCATCAGCTGTCCCTATGGACCCTTAGGTATGGAACTGAAAAAGGGTATTCTGGATAAGTGGTGGACTTCAGTGGTGATGTCTAGAGCTCAGGTGTTTGGAATCAATACCTTGCACCTGACCAGGACCACATCTGTAACAGTGGAGAGCACTCTGAAGTTAGTCGACAGAAATGCTCTGGACTGTATTGTAAACCAGAATGGATTGAATTGGGACCAGGCAAGAGACACTTTGAAGAAACAACTGCAGGGTAGCTCAACAGTGCGGACTAATCTGCTGCAAGGTAATTGCCACTTGTGTATCTAGGGTATAAATTGCTATCATGTTTACTTGAAAAAGCATGTTAATTTCCCAGCGGTCCATGTGTCTCAGGTGCTTTGGAGCAGTATTTGTCTTCCCTTGAGCTGGTGAACAGGAGGCTGCCATTTGGCCTGGCCGAGACGGGTGTGTGCTACCAGCCATCGGAGGGGAAAAGCAATGGGCCTGGTTGGTGAGGCTCTGTCATCATCTCCATGTTGTGCTCATGCTTTGTTTGGCTTTCAGTGTTGCATACATATTTGTAATGGTTTAGAGATGTACACAGAATGTATAGTAGTTTCAGTCTTTGCAGGTATTTAAGCAATTAAAGCCATCAACAGAATTTTTTCTGTTTCCTGTCTTTTTTTTGTTCTTTTTTTTTTGTAAAAAAACAAAACAAAGGGCGCAGGGAGGGGGGGGGTACCTCAAATTCATATGCATTGGTTATTATAATGTTCTAAGGTTTTGTGTTACATGTGTAATTCTGTTACACTTTTCATTCTGTTCAAATTAACATTTTGATCCAGTCCTGGTCCATCCATGTTCTCACTCCACCTCACCGCATTTATGGTCTGGTTTATCTGTTTGTCTTGTCATTACTTTGACTAGATGTTACCATTTGATCATTTGTGCTATGAAATTTGTGTATGCTTGGGTTTTGGGGGAAAAAAAGCTGAACCCTAATCTAAGCTCCTCTGTTTGTTAGCCCAGCTGAGGTTACACAGGCCTCGTTGGTCTGGTTCTGCTCACCTCGCACCTCCTCACAGTGGCTGGACTACTGGGCACGTCAGCGGCTGCAATGGTGGAGAAAAGTGGGTTGCTGTACTAATTTTTTGGTTAATCTTAAACACCTATGTTTGGGGTTTCCTTTGTAAATACAACCCCCCCCCCCCCCCCCCCCGTGTTTCAGAAAATTGTCAAGGCCAGTCATTTCATATAACTGTATGTCCTCATATTTTGCTGTCCCATCAAAGGATCACAACTGTCTAATGGCAGTATGTTTTTCTCTTTGATTGCAGTTGTAAGTGAGTTCTTGTTTACTGCATGTGACATTCTCTCCTGATGACGGCGTATGCCAAGAGCAAGGAACCCGTGTTCATTTTTAGAGCTGAGTTGGTCTTTGTGTCTTCAGTTTGCCTTGGGCCCCTCCAGCTTCAGCTGCAGTGATATATCAGACGGTGAAGGGGGTGAAAGAGCATACCGAGGGGTCAAGATACTGTACCACTTCCCTTGGGGTGCAGAGCCTCTGGAGACGCTGTGGAATCTTGGGGATGTGGAGCTGCTGCAGACACACAAGGGTAGCCGTGCCAAGCTGCAGGTCAGTCATAATTAACTGCCAATTCCTTTGCTTAATGTCCCAACCTTCTTGATGTCATTTATTTATGCTTGGTAAATTTCTCTGGCTGAGATACTATAGTTCCAGAGAAAATCAGTCGTCTTTCACAGTCATATGAAACCGATCCTAAAAACAGACAAAGGGCCTGATTTACTAAGGCCTTTAGCATGTGCAAAACCTTTTAGCACCCGCAAAACTAATAGCACAACCATTGATTGGTGCAAAACAAATACCATGGCCAATCAGTGGTCATGTTATTGGTTTTGCGTGTGCTAAAAGTTTTTGCACATGCTAAAGGTCTAAATCAGGCCTTAAATCAGCCCACCGGGGAAGAAAATGGGTTCCTTTGGACACAGGCCTAATCCGGTTGATCATTTTCACTCCTCGTCAATCATTAACTGCTGATGGTGAAATTTAGGGGCGGTGCTATTGTGTAATGAGACTGGGAATATCCTGCCAATCAAAATACTTACCGACGAGCACTCGAGTGATGCTATGTGTTGCCATGCAGGATTGTTGGGTCTGGAGGAATTGGCGCAGTGACACAGGATTCAATTCTGAACTGTGGGGGCTGTCACTCATATGCGTTCACTGCTGTTTCACAGTGTAGAGATGGGAGGAAGTCTGTGGTGCCTCATGTCATCTCTGTGTGCGGAAACATCGACCGTGGTGTCTTAGCATACCTGCAAAACTCTCTACAGGAGATAAAGAAAACCGACGGTCAGCAGAGACTGCATAAGAGAAAGGTAATGTCATTTCCTCCTCATTGTAAATTTTCACCACTCATTCGCCATTATAAAAAAGCAGCACATGGAATTTTGGAACAACAGCAACCTGAATAAATAGTAAAACCTTTTCAATAACACATGCACATATAACATATATAAAAGTTGACATTATTTCAAAAGAAAAAACCTTATCAAAGGTACATATTTGGACTCCCCTGTGTATGTATGTGTTTGAAAGTCTGTCTTGGTGTCTATATCTAGGTTCTGAAGCTGCATCCCAGTTTGGCCCCAATTAAAGTAGCTTTGGACATGGGCCGGGGACCCACAATGGATCTACGACAGGTAGATTAGTGTGCTTCCTATAGGACCTTACAGACACACACACACACACACACACACACACACATCAAGATTAAAACTAATGTATTTGGTAAACAGTGTTATCCCTAGTTTACATACATTTCAAGTTTTATAATTCCCTTGTTATTCCAATATCCTGTATTATGCAACGTTAATATAACTTGGTTGTTTTCAGAGCAATTGGGACAAGATCTAGATGTTTAATCTACAGCAGAGGTGAAAGGTTCAGGGGTCAGAAAATAAGTCTAGCCATGTGTTTCTTTCACTCAGCCAGCTGATTTCACGAACCGGTTCTACCTCCTGGCTGAAAAATTGTGCTAATTGGTAAATCCAGGTGATTGGAACAAAATACTGCGAAGGACAATTTTTCTTTCTGAACCAGGATTTTCCACCTCTGATATACAGTAGGTGATGAAGCAAAACTACATGCTTGATATTAACAATTTTGTTTCCTTTTGTAGGTTTGTGAGGGTTTACTTCAGGAGTTACTGGAAGGACGTATATCAGTGTGGCCTGGGTACCTGGAGACTATGCCATCCTCCATGGAACAGCTCAACACCAAGTAAGTTGTTCAAAGTATTGATTTGCTGTCCACAGTTGTACATGAAAAACAAACGACCAAGATAAGGTTTTTAAGGCATCTGTGAACGACATTGGTAAGCAGTCTAAATGTGGAGCGTTAAAATACTTGGCGGCTTTTAACCTTATTCAAGGAAATGGTGATTTTGGATCAAAGCAACTATATGAATTGAAAAAGTGGAGACTATGTAAAAAGTCTTTGTGACATACCGCACTGTTATTCTCGAAATGCAGTACCAGAACTGACCTCAGACCAGTTGACCTCAAACTGTAAATGAGAATATTGGTTGTAGCAGGTTCTGTTTCTCTGGGGCAGGTGTAGAGACCATTACTTATGGTTTTTTTCTTGCATCTGCAGTTTGATTGAAACCGAGAAGAGATTTTTAGCCTTTTGATGGCTGTTATGACGTTGTAGTGCTTCAGTACCATTTGGGTGTTTTGAGTGTAAGCACATTTCACAACTGAGTGCAAATAATTGTTTAAATTTTGTGGAATCTGAGCAAGACCAATCTAAATGTTGTAAACCTTGGTCCTGACAGTTGAAACAAAGGTTAGTTGAGTCTGTGCTGAGTGTTTCTGACAGTGGTGTTGTCTTGTCTGTCCTATGTGTGAAGGTATGACGAGATGGGGGTGCTGTTCACTGTAGTAATCACTGACAGCACTCTGGAGAGTGGGCTACTACAGGTGAGGAGCCGGGACACTACCGTCAAAGAGACCATGCACATTTCTGAGGTCAAGATGTTTCTCACCAAATACATCAGTGCATCAGAAAATATCTGAGCCATAAAGAACTCTGTGGAGTTACTCCCTACAGATAGAAACATGATAAACGCAATACCTCTTCCACCTGTGTCCGTTTTTGTCAAACGTCTACCTGATGTGCCTTTTCTTTTTGGAAGACTGGAAATGTAAATGTAAAATATTTAATTTTTAATTGTGATTAAAACCTTTTCATACATCAAAACATATTTTTTGTGATATGTGTGATGTACTGGTCTTGAAATGTACTTTATGTATTTAGACTCAGTTTTTCATTCTACGAATTACAATTTCAGTTTTTTTGATTAACAAAAGTTCAGTGACTCTTCCCCCTAAAAATGGTTATTCTTTCATTGTCTTACCTCAAGAAATGTATTTTGATCCCACGATGACGGCTCTCCACAACATATTTTTTCAGGTTTGATTTCTCTATTTTATAAAGGCAGGAATTTATATGAAAAGGAAAGCAAATGAAAACAAATGAATATGAGTGTTGCTCCTGACCTGCTATGATAATGACTCATGTGTAGCACTCCTTAGACATTTTAGCATGTTTCTAATGAAAAGATAATTTAAGAGGTTATTTCATTTTGGATGTGGTTGACTGCACATACAAGTCTCTGAATTACTCATTTTCACAAACAATGGAATTACATTTGTATTATTTAAAATTTTTTAAGATAGTTTAACACAGCCTTAGCGTGATCTCTTCATTTTGGGAATGATGTCTTATTCCTTTTTTATTGACTAATCAAATCTGAAGAAGTATGCTCTGGAAACCTGTCATAGTCAAAACACATTTCTCAAGGTGAGAAAATCAGTAATATCAATTTTTTACGGTGAACTGTCCCTTTAAGTTGAAAGCTGTGAGGATGAAATAATTTGTGGTGAGGTTTATCATTGTGATGGTTAAATCCTCTCATGAATCACAGCACTGAAGAACATCAGGGGGTGTACTACGAAGCAGGATTACTTAGCTGGCTAACTGCACTGAGTAAAACCCGGAACCATCCCAAATCTGGAACATGGACTGAAGCAAAAGGAGCCGTTCCCGGTTTTACTCAGTGCAGTTATCCAGCTAACGAAGTAATCCTGCTTCGTATTATAGCCTCCAGGTCTGCAAGGACATGACTACTGATGTGTTTAGTCTTCACTAATGGTTATCATGACCTGTTGTACATTATCACGTCAGTCTTATGAGCAGTAATCAGCTGTCAAGAATACAGAGTACTTCAGTAATAGTTAATCTACGTACTGACCACACAATAATCGGTCATGAAAAATTGAACAGGTTTTTTGTGTCATTACTCCAATTAGACATGTCTGGCTTGCTAATGATTAAGACCAAGGTGTATTTTAGTCAATTGTAATACATTTCTAATTCTGAGTTACAATTGTACCGTGGTGTTTTCAGTACCATCAGGCTGCCAAGCACAACCGAGAAATAAGACCTACACAGAATGTGTGAAAGTCTAAACATGTTGTAGTCTGTATTCATTTTCAGTACACATTGTGACCTTGAGTAAGCCTTTAAAAAGGAATGTGTGTTGGAAAATATTTTGAAGGTCGTGCGACTGAGAATATAAGATCAATTAAACCACATCAACGTATAATGTTTTTACAGTGGCCATTCAGAAAACTGGTCATTCTTGTTTTAAAAGAATGCAGTTTTGCCAATCCATGGTAAACATTAAAATGATAGAGGGTTATGTCTGTGACAGTTTAAAAAACAGTTTAACTGCTACTTAAACAGTTCCAGATTATGCAAATTCTCATTAGAAGGTATGAATTGATGGGTCTCGATCGCTTCAGTGTACAGTTGGTGTGATTGAGTTTATTAGACTATTTAAAATACACATAACTGTACTGCAGTCATTACATACATTTAAAATCATGGGTAATAAAAAACATCATAAAGCCAAAATGGCTTATTTCCATTGAGGTCCTCCATTGCGGTTACTGCTGTAGCTAGTCCTTTAAAGTGGCCGTATAGTCGTATTGACCTATTGTAGGCTGTACTTCAAGGTGTTATCATATTGCGAACCACCCCTCACTGTAACTACTATGCAGGCAAAAGATAAGATAAGAATTTAAGAAAAAACAGCTTTCAGTTCATTTTAGCATAAATTATTCATACACAATGGTCACTAGGGCAGGTAACCCAACTAGTTGTACAAGTTTACAGTATGAAAGGCACTACAGTGCCAGCAACATGCAGATTATAGATTAGCATGCAGAATATAGTTTGTGTATCATTCGTTGTTCCAGAATTTAAAGTAATAGGCTATTCACAAAAAGTTTCATTGATAATATGATTGTGTAGGGAGATGATTGCAATTTTACTGGCTTTGCAGTGGGTAGAGGAAGAAAGGACACAGATTCCAGTTTGGCATTGATAATTCTCAGGCACAACTACTCTGAATGTAGACAGGCATTGTGTAAGAAGTATTACAGACATTGAAAAGCATTCAAATGATTGGGTTAATTGTCTGTTTTTTTATTGATTCCAGCACACGTGGGAGTTGTAGGTAATGAGGTTGCTGACAAAAAAAAAAAGCAATGGACAGAGAGCATGAAGATTTGAGTTTAAATTTTAATAAGGCAGATGGAAAAATCAATGGAACAACAATAGGACAGGATGACATTTGTATAATATTTTAAAAAAGTGGGAGCGATGAGACAGGCAGGAAGGAGTAGGCTAGAAGAGGAGACAATTTTTTCAACAATGAGATTTGGACATATGAACATAAATGGCACGCTACATCTACTGAAAAAACAACACTGGGAGATGTCATTTCTGCTGTCAAGAAGAGACTAGACATTTAATACTATCTTTCCAAAAATACAATTTTGAGAAACAAATTTTGGTTAAGCATCTGATAGATAAGGGATTAGTCTATGATTTGAGAGCAGTTTTACAAATACATTCTGGTGATAAATGATATTCATTTATAGTTCAGTTCTTAAGAAGCACATGGTTAATAAATTAGATCTAGTTGTTATTATTATTTCCGAGATTACTACCAAGATTACTTAGTCAGCTGGATAACTGCACTCAGTAAAACCGGGAACAGCTATTTTTACAGTCCTTGTTCCATATTTGGGAGGGTTCCGGGTTTTAGTCAGTGCAGTTATACAGCGAACTAAGTAATCCTGTTATGTCGTATACCCCCCAGGTGGGGGCGGTAATGCTCGAAAAGTTGTCTTAATACCATAAAACCCAAAGAAGAAGAAGAAAGCATTGACCTTTCTTTTTGTTTCCGGTGCATTTGTGTACGTTCTGCTGCTTGGCTGCTTGGCTGCTTGTAGAAGGATGGCTGGAGAGAAGCACGTCGATACTAAATTAGTTGGAATGGATGAGAATAAGCAGAATTCAGGCAACGCGGGGCTCGGATTAGAAAGTATCCTAACTGCTCTATACATCATTTTTTGGTTTCTGTATGGTTCTTATTCCCAAGTTGCTAAGTGTGTATGTGATGCCTTCTCTGAATTTGGTGTTAATGTGCTAGCCTTCTACATAGCCAAGTAACGTTACTTTACTAGCCGAGGAGGCTATTAGCTAGCGAGTTCAGTTACTTAGTCTACGTGTCATTAGTAATTTATCACAGTTTACTTGACCGCTAGGCAACGATTTACACCTTGTTTTCACCTTTCTGTAATGCATTTATTTGGCTGGTGAAAGACATGATGATCGCATTTAATTGCCAAATGGTTACCTTTTAGACGTGTTTCTAGATTTTTTTTTACTGATTTTACGGGGACGTTAGTGTGTCCACTAACACCAACACATTACTAGTAAAATAGCAACGAGACATTTCAAACATTTCCTAAAATTGATCATAGCTAATCAATCTAAGGCTACCATAGGTCCTGTCAGTAGTTAAGTTAAGTTATGTAACGTTACCGAAACTTTATAAGTCTTTTTAAGCACACCAGCAGATAGCTGGTTACATAATGTGGGAATGTCTGTGTCTAACTTGCATTGGGTGCTGCTGCAAATAATTATTTCTCAATTGTCCGCAGTTTCGGTCCTCAGGCATCATCATATCGCTAATTTATGACCTGTCGATCGGACACATTTTTGGGTGGATATTACGTTGTTTTTGCCTACCCTTAACACCGACTAACAGTTCTGCAGATAATTAAAGATTCCCAGCAGCAACACGGCTTGAGACATGGGGATTATCAGCGATACAGGTGAGGACTTTAATGATATAGAAGGATTTGTCAATCGGGGATGAAGTGTGGTGTGTTATGACATTGTTGCTCCATAAACTCTATTTTCCGAAGAGGGTACTGTTCTCGCCGTTTGCGCCGCATTCGCAAGACCCTGGGCTTCAAAATGGGAAACCGGCACAAGTTCACTGGGAAGAAAATCACTGTGGAGATGCTGTCTGATAGCAGGTACCTAATTACTGTACATGAAGAATAAATTAATGTTTTGTAAAGAGGTGCATTTTTCCTCTAATGGTGTACTGCTCAGTCAGGCTAGATTCCATAATGGCCATAACAAATGAGCGTCCACCCCACTGTCATCTCCTACTGCAGATACCTGCTTATTGTCCTGATGGAGGCTGAACGGGCCTGGAGCTATGCCATGCAGCTGAAGCAGGAGGCAAACACAGAGCCTCGCAAACGCTTCCACTTACTCTCTCGCTTGCGCAAGGCTGCCAAGAACGGAGAGCGCCTGGAGCGTCTCTGCGAGAGTCCCCGTGTGGACGCCAAGACCAAGCTGGAGGCCCAGGTAAGTGCTGTTGCGCTTCAGTGGGGTTACGGGAACCTGTCTGTCATCTCTGACCTGCAGCAGGTTTGAGTCCACTTGTATTTCATCCACAGGCTTACACTTCATACCTCTCTGGAATGGTGCAGTTTGAGCTTCAGCAGTGGAAAGCAGCAATGGAGGCCTTCAATAAGTGCAAGTATGTGTGAAGCCACCTGAACTTTTGTGAGATACAGTTGGAACCTGCTTGCACATACAATAAAAACTCAAAGGCAGTTCATGGTGTGCTAATTGGATATCACATAATTGGTGTGGGTTTTGATGCACTATCTAGTGTCAATATCCCTATTTATTTTAGAAACCAGTTTTGAAGCTAGATGGCTTATATGATCAGAGCCTATTAACGTCCATGTACTGCTTTCCATTCAAGACTTAAATTATATGAACGAATGATAATTTGTCTTTTGCACCTGTCCTTTTCCAGAACAATCTATGAGAAACTGGCGAGCGCCTTCACAGAAGAGCAGGCAGTGTTGTACCACCAGCGTGTGGAGGAAATCTCCCCCAACATCCGCTACTGTGCCTACAACATTGGTGAGCGCCACGCCCAATGCTAATTCCCTGGTGACACTGACCTAACTGATTGGAACCTAACTGAGCTAACCCCCCCCCCCCCCCCCCCCATATCACCCTCTCTGATTCTAGGTGACCAGAACGCCATGAACGACCTGATGCAGATGAGACTGAGCGCAGGAGGTGGTGGGGGCATGATGGCTGAAAAGCTTGAGGTTAGTGGGACCTCATGGCAGCTTTCTCGCAAGTTAAGCACGTTAAAAGTCATAGAGCTGGTTGATTTTTGGCTAAGCAAACCAGAATACGCAAATGTCTTCCTCTTATGTAATCTGCATACCTGGGGCCTATATCACAAAGCAGGCTAAGTGGGTTAACTGGATAACTGCTGAGTAAAATCTGGAAACCCCCTGAATATGGAACATTTTATGAAGCAATAACACTGTTCCGGGGTTCACTCAGCACAGTTATCCAGCTAAAACCCACTTGCTTTGTGAGACAGGCCCCTGGCCAGCTTTATGCTGTCTTGTGCACAAACAAATACTGTAGACTTGCCCATTCTATATGGCATATGCTGCAGCTAATCACATGAAAACTGGAGCTTGAATATTCAAAAATATTGTTTTAAATGTAATGATTATATGACATGGAAATGATTCACAATTTAAGCCCATGCTACACAAAGCACGAAATAATTATTTCTGTGCATACACTGATTGCAAGTTTTCTGGCTGGTGTTGGAAATTCATGTAGTTCATATCACAAAGAATTTAGGCAATGTCCAATCTGTTCCTGTACCTGCAGCCATATCACCTAGTACCCTGCTCAGTAGCCATATGAGAAGCTTCAAACTAGGAACACTTAAGTTGCTGCCTGACGAGGTGTTTGGTTGGCCAGCAGGGAGACGCATAATAAAACCCAACCCCCTTGTGCTGTAGAACTAGATTTAACAAACTATATCTAGCTGTATGTTCGAAGCATTTTAATTTAAACTACTAGAATAAAACAGGACAGCTTACAAGAAACTTGCGATCATGTAGGCCAATAGCCTATAATATATAAATTACACATTGACACAGTTGAAACATAAGCCTACCATTTGAATCATAATTATGCCTACATCACCTAATGTAGGCTAATTAATGCATTCGCCACCTCCTCCCGTGCCTTCCGAACTTCTGGGAGACGAGATGGTGTGGATTGTGATCCATAAATTACTACAGTCCTAGCCTGTACTTCTGTTGCAAGTATGTCTGATTCCTGTGCGGAAAATCGCTCTTGTCGTTGACGGTCCAGTGCGTTTGGGTTGCTCATTATGAAATTGCATGGAGCGATTGCGTTCCAACTGGCTTTTTTTTAAAGCATGAGAACAACAATTTGATTGGCTACCATAGAGACACACCTTGGACATTTAAACCCAGCCTTTTAGCAATACCGCCATAAGGTGCGCCAAGATTGCCGTCATGAAATTACCAAATTTCTCGCCGACACGCCCTCAGAGCGATACCGCCAAGCGATTACTCTTGCGTTCACCATTGCGTTTGGTTTATTAAAATAGAGCCCTTGGTGTCACCCCAAGCAGTCCAAACTGCATGTGGTTGAATTGTAAATTGTTTTGAGTGACATGGGCTTTAGGCATGCTCTCTGTCTGAAGGTTCATACTCATACAATACAAACTAGTGTCATTTAGTAAACCTTTTATTTTTTCTTTGTGTTGAAGCCTCAGCTGCTTTCTCACGCACTGTAAAGTAAATGATTCATTTACCCAGGATATCCATAATGTCTTTTGAATGGATTCAGAAGAATGATTTTAAATGTGTGTTTTTAGTCAAAAATCTGAGCTCTGCAGCCAATTTTTATTTGCTCTTTTGTAAAAGTGACACTATGCTGAGTTGGCCTTTCTATCGTTTGCTGTATTTGTGGAGTTGTTTAAATGAGTCTTTTTCTATTAGCAAGCCACCCTGCTCTTTCTCCTCCTGGTGTGTCCTGTGCTCACGGCTATGTGCTCGTGTCGCTTGTAGACTCTGATCACGCAGACGAGGGCGAAGCAGGCTGCCACTATGAGCGAGGTGGAGTGGCGTGGGCGCACCGTACCCGTGAAGATAGACAAGGCCCGCATCTTCCTCCTGGGTCTCGGAGACAACGAGGCGGCCATCACGCAGGTCTGTCCAGTGTTATGGTTAGGGAACTGGGCTTGTAACTCAGAGGTTGCTGGTTCAATTCACTGCTGTTATATCCTTGGAGCAAAGTACATAACCTGAGTTTCTTCAGTACAATATGCAGTTGTATGAATGGATTGTGTGTTTAAAAAAATATATATAAAAAAAAAACGTCAGTCTGGAATAAACGTCAGCTTCTGCTAAATGCCGAATTGTAATGTCCTCCTGTGCTCCTGACAGTACACACTGCAGTCACAGCATGGGATAATGTTAGATTCACTATAGCCTAAACTGTGCTTCTGACAGTACACACTGCAGTCACAGCATGGGATAATGTTAGATTCACTATAGCCTAAACTGTGCTCCTGACAGTACACACTGCAGTCACAGCATGGGATAATGTTAGATTCACTATAGCCTAAACTGTGCTCCTGACAGTACACACTGCAGTCACAGCATGGGATAATGTTAGATTCACTATAGCCTAAACTGTGCTCCTGACAGTACACACTCCACTCACAGCATGGGATAATGTTAGATTCACTATAGCCTAAACTGTGCTCCTGACAGTACACACTGCAGTCACAGCATGGGATAATGTTAGATTCACTATAGCCTAAACTGTGCTCCTGACAGTACACACTCCACTCACAGCATGGGATAATGTTAGATTCACTATAGCCTAAACTGTGCTCCTGACAGTACACACTGCAGTCACAGCATGGGATAATGTTAGATTCACTATAGCCTAAACTGTGCTCCTGACAGTACACACTGCAGTCACAGCATGGGATAATGTTAGATTCACTATAGCCTAAACTGTGCTCCTGACAGTACACACTCCACTCACAGCATGGGATAATGTTAGATTCACTATAGCCTAAACTGTGCTCCTGACAGTACACACTGCAGTCACAGCATGGGATAATGTTAGATTCACTATAGCCTAAACTGTGCTCCTGACAGTACACACTCCACTCACAGCATGGGATAATGTTAGATTCACTATAGCCTAAACTGTGCTCCTGACAGTACACACTCCACTCACAGCATGGGATAATGTTAGATTCACTATAGCCTAAACTGTGCTCCTGACAGTACACACTGCAGTCACAGCATGGGATAATGTTAGATTCACTATAGCCTAAACTGTGCTTCTGACAGTACACACTGCAGTCACAGCATGGGATAATGTTAGATTCACTATAGCCTAAACTGTGCTCCTGACAGTACACACTCCACTCACAGCATGGGATAATGTTAGATTCACTATAGTCTAAACTGTGCTCCTGACAGTACACACTGCAGTCACAGCATGGGATAATGTTAGATTCACTATAGTCTAAACTGTGCTCCTGACAGTACACACTCCAGTCACAGCATGGGATAATGTTAGATTCACTATAGCCTAAACTGTGCTCCTGACAGTACACACTGCAGTCACAGCATGGGATAATGTTAGATTCACTATAGCCTAAACTGTGCTCCTGACAGTACACACTGCAGTCACAGCATGGGATAATGTTAGATTCACTATAGCCTAAACTGTGCTTCTGACAGTACACACTGCAGTCACAGCATGGGATAATGTTAGATTCACTATAGCCTAAAATATATGGATTCTCTGCACATGATTATTTGTTGATTAGTACATGCTCTCATCCCAAAATCAACGTATGCCACGTATTTAATTGTTTGCATATATTATCCATCTTTACAGATTGATGTTTACTGTAGTAATTCAGGATGGACCTCATTGCACTACAGTGTTGCCCCGTATGAATGCAAACATTATTTACTTTATCTATATAGTGGATCATTTAATTCAGAGTGAAAGGTCAACCAGACAACAGTGGCTAGACTCCAGTGTCTGCGGTGCTGCACCTCTTTTTAATATGGAGGGGTTGAAAATCCAGCAATATACCCTGTCTGCCCTCCACTCGGACGTTTCAACAAAATTTTTGTATTGGTCTAATCTGTGGGGAAGATTCACTTTACATCCAGGCACAAAGATTGGTGTACACTACAGTTTTGTCCCCAATTTCGCTCTTAGTCACCGTGCCATGACTCTTCGTAAGGCTTGGCACATGACCACTGTACCATGCCACCGATTTATAACCAGAACTTGTGTTGTTTATCATCATTTTTCGTGTTTATCCATTAAATATCGCTACGTCTATTTCAAACGTGGTTGTACAGCATTAATATAGTGGGTGGTAGTCTTCTCTGTCGAGTCATAGGTTGACAACGTGCTACACAAATCCCCACTTTCAGTTCTGCTGTTGTCCTGTCCTCATGTGTGTCATCTCCACTCAGTGTAAATTATTCAGAAGTTGTAAGGTGTCTACCCAAGTCAGATTTTACCATTTGTAACAGGATTACACCATGCGCCTCAGAACCTTATAATGCTGGTAGGAATAGGTAGAAACGGGTTAGATTCCCAGGGACTTTATTTTATAGGAATATAATTACATCTTTTGACGGCATCCAAATTTGCCGTGTTCACTGGGTAGGATTCAGATAAAATTCTGTCAATATTATTTTCAATATCCGATGTGAACAAAACGTTTCCCAGGTAAAGATTCAGATATGGAGAATGTTCAAAATTCATCCAGGGACTGCACAAACCCTACTGCAGGCCCACCCCCACAACCACTATGTAGTACTAGTTCTCTATGCTCCAAAGGTTTTAGGGAGATACATTTTGGAGCATAGCTTCTTCAACCTTTCTAATACATTTCCTGAAAATATGGGGATGGTTATTTTCCCCTGTCCTGAGTAACGAGTCATTGAAGTATGTCAATTTCGGTTCCGTTATATATTTGGGTTGTAACTGATTCTGACCACTAGATGCCGCTGTTTTGACTCCAGTAGAATATAATTGGTACTGAGGAAAGGAGAACATACTAGAATGTATCAATCAACAGGTTAATTGGCTTCAGATAAGTTTCATTACTACTCAGTGAAAGAGATTGGCTCAGGCTTTTCGTCATCATGGATTGAACATTTGTATTGGTTTAGAATGGATTGAGGGTGTGGCTTCATTTAAAAAGGTCTGCATCAGTTGGACCATACCTGGTGAACAAGCAAACCATTCTTCAAAGGTAAATTCTGAACACATTTAGTTTTGATCTCTATTTTCAATTGTTTTACATAAAGGTGTTTTTATTAGCTGGTTTATAATGGTAGTTGTTTAATGAGTTTAATTAAAACCAACCAATTTAATCTAAACCAGTACAAATGTTCAACCCATGAGGAAGAAAAGCCTGAGCCAATCTATTTCACTGAGTAGTAATGAACCTTATCTGAAGCAAATTAACTGTTTATTGATACATTCTAGTATGTTCTCCTTTCCTCAATACCTATTATATTCTATTGGACAGTCAAAAAAGCGGCATCTATTGGTAAGAAACAGGTACTACCCTAATAGATAATGGAACAGAAAATAACATGCTTCAATGACTCATTACTCAGGACAGAGGAAAATAACCATCCCCATATTTTCAGGGAATGTATTAGAAAGGTTGAAAAAGCGATGCTCCAAAATGTATCTTCCTAAAACCTCTGGAGCAGAGGACTTATACTACATATTGGTTGTGGGGGTGGGCTTGCAGTAGGGTCTGGATGGTCCCTGGATGGATTTCAAACATTTATTTGGGTTCCCCATGTTTGAATCTGTACCTAGGAAACGTTTGGTACACATGGGATGTTGGAAACAATATTGACAGAATTTTATCTGAATCCTACCCAGTGAAATTTGGATGCCATCAATTAGCATTTTACTCAAAGATGTAATGATATTCCTATAAAATAAAGTTTTTGGGATGCTTATCTAACCTTTTTTTTACCTATTCCTACCAGTGTTATAAGGCGTGTGGTGTAATCCTGTTACAAATGGTAAATTCTGACTCCCCCGGCTTGTAGGTCTTCTTTGGTCTTCTTTGACGTTGGAGTCGTATCTTCCACCCATGGTCAGCAGGTGGAGCTCTCTTCCTTGGAGACTCAGGTGAAACTGCAGGTTCCTGTGAGAGTGAATTTTCCCTCTGCCCCAGAGCAACCTCTCCCAGCCGCACCTGCCACACCCTGAGATCAGTCATGTCCCTGGCATGCACACGATCACAACTGACTTTCATTCCATCACGGATTTTGTGGGTTGGCCAAGGGGGAGATTGTGATCGCGGACAGGGGGGCGGAGAGATTGCGATCGCAGTCCGGGGGGGGGGGATTGTTGGGTGTACCATTCAGACACTAGGTGTGCCTAGGACACAGCGTCACACGCACTGAGTGACTGGGTGTGCCACCGCTGAAGCTCCACAGGAACTCTTGCAGCAATCTAATAGTATAAATATGACAGGCCTCTCTACGCTATAAATCTGAAATGACAGATCTTCAGGGGGCCTTGTGCTTCAGCTTTGTCCTAAAATTCTCCCTTATTTCAGCAAACGCAAACTTCACTGTCACTTCTGCCAGAGGTGTGGTTTTCGGCTGCGGCGCACGGTCCAATTTGTGCAATTGTGCCGTCCAATTTACAGATTAATGAAGCGCCTTTGGGGAGCATGCCGGGGATGGAGGGCAGGGCAGACAAAAATGGGGAGAAAAAAGTAATGACACTGAGCGAGGCACCATTAAGCCAGTTCTTTTTTTCTTTTCTTTTTTTAGTTGTACATTGGGCCGGCCCACTTATGCAGATTTGGACTACAGATTCCGTGTCCTGGAGCTCACTAGTGTGGGAATAGCACTGTAAAGAGATGAATTACATGGTGGGACAGGCCCCAGCATGGACCTGACAGGCTGCTGGAATGTTTGTTTTTATTATAATTTTTGTGCATTTGATTTTTCCCACTGTCTGATTTTTGTTAGAACAAAGCTATGTTTTGGGGGATGAGTCTAGAACTGGAGCCACTGGTCACAGAAAGCCACAAGGCGCTGTAACTGACCTTTTTTATAACCTAAGTGTTTTTTTATTGGCAGCTCAGTTGAGCATTGTAAGTATGTGGAGGGTGTCCCTTGGTGGGAGTCTTCAGAGACAGGTTTGGCCTCTTACTCCTCCCTTCTTGGTACTCGACTGTTGGAGGGAATGAAAACTGGTTGTCCCAGTTGGGTTTGTCCTGGGAGGTGCTGGTAGGGAGTGCTACATGTTTGGGTGGCACCGGGTGACAGTCTCAACTATCTTGAACACCTGAAAGTGTCTTAAGCACTTAAGTGTAGCGTCCTGTATTTTAATTCTTACACCATCCTTTAGGCTTATTATCAAAGATACTCATTATTGTTTGCCAGGTCGTCTCTGATAAGGCCACTGCCACGGTCATGCATCCAAAAATGATTTTGCTTACAGGTCATAAGTATGTGTACTATACTGTTTTATTGTGAGAGCCAAACGATGGAATGCAGCACAGTACTATTGATGTGTTTGATGTCTGATGGAGAACAAGCATCTCCATTTATGAATGAACCAGTTCTCCAGTCCGTCTGGGGGCTCGGGAAGGGCAGGAATGCTGAGGAAACCTGTTCAGTGACATCTCTAGCATTCAGAACTGTGATGGCATTTTCCTTGTGTACACTGTCTTCAGTTGTAAGGTCAACTGTATAATCTATGATAAGGGTCGAAAATACCAACTGATGTTACTCAGTATATAGTGTCTATAGCTTGGTAGTTTAATTGAACCGCATACACTGGCATTGTAGGATGATGTTCTAAAAACACGACCAAGCTTTTACGACACACACACCCTAAAGAAGCAAAGCCTCTGGCATGTAGCTTCATTGGTGCAGTCTTCTATTCTCACCTGATGTTTGAGTGGAATAAATTATTTAACTCCAGGAGAGGCTACCACTCTCGATCTCCCAATCACTTGAAAAATGTTTGAGCAGTTGAAGTGCTTTCTTTAAATGAATCTTCGCTGCTTTGGGATAGCCTTCTCCTACACAAGTGCTGTAGTTGCAATGTCTTGTGGGGAAAAGAAATGTTACTTTACCAGAATTTCAACAACACTGCGGAGGGCGTTGCACTGAAATGAAGAGATACTTGAGTGTGTTGCATGAAAACTTTAGGACAGTGCTTAAGACTTGTTTCTTTAATGAAGTCTTTTACCAATGCTCTTATTTGAAAATCCTTTGCCTGGCAGTATAAGACTCCACAATGTTCTGACAACACCAGAATAATTTTTCCTCTGTAATTTGTATGAATAGGTTTGGTTGTGTGAGCGCGCTCATGTTTGTGTGAATTTATAGGATGTTTCTACTTTATGGCATAAGGGATGAAAATCGATTTGCTTTTTTCTTTTTCTTTCATTGCGAATATTTAGTTACAATAAGGTAGAAAGATGAGTGAATTTTGACTGTTTTGGTGGCGTTTTTGTAGGACCAGACTTTGTCTGGTTCTGATGAGTGAACTCTCCTCTGTTACCTTCAAACAGGCAGCCAATGAGGAGACAAAGGAGCGCCTTTATGAAACCCTGTTGGTGGAGTGCAGGGACACCATCCAGGCTGTGAGAGAGGAGATAAAGTCTGACTCGGTAGGAGGAGGGGGGGGGGGGGGTGACACGTACGGCTGGGTGATGTACCGCAATGATAATTATCAAATGCAGTAAGGGCCATCGCCACAATGTGGGCTATAGCCTTTGTTTTTGTCTTCTTTTTTTTTTCTTCTTATACCTTGTGCGGTAGTAAACATCTAAACTTTAGAGGCCGCGAAATGCTGCCGGAAAAAAACATCGCCACTATCTATTGGGTGTTGATAAGACGGCCAATCAGTCGTAAGGTTGTACAGTTATGTTATGTGTTTTTGTCAATCGCATGGAAGCTGCGATGCCCTGCTGCTGATTGGCCGTCTAATCAACACCCAATAAAACTGGTGATGTTTTTCCCCCGGAACTATTTTACATGGCCTCTAAAGTTTAGATTACTGCCGCATCAGGTATAATTAAAGAAAAGAAAGGCAATTCCCCAAATGGTGGGATGACCGTTATTGCATCCAGTAATTATCATTGTGGTGTATCACCCAGCCCTAGTCACACTGTCCAGTCACTTCATTCTCACTATGCACACATCCATTCTGTGAACGTGCAGTAATAGTTTGCCTGTGTTAAACCACAGAAACAGAGGGAGAGGGCTGTGGATAATGAGACTGGGAAAGTCTCCAACCTGCAGTACCTGCACAGGTAAGCAAGGCCTCTGCTCACCTTTCCTCTGGAGTCCAGCACAGAGCGTGCGTGTGATGCCCTGTGTGTCTGACTTTGTGCCTACAGCTATCTCACCTACATCAAGCTGTGTACAGTGGTGAAGCGCAACGAGAGCATGGCTCATGTGCTGCACGCCAAGCTGAAGGAGCCGCAGCCCGACGAGAGCAAGAGGGGTCCGCGGCCGCAGGACCTCATCCGCCTCTATGAAATCATCCTGCAGGTACGCCTGAGGCTAGCGCTAGCGCAACTGCTGGATAGCCTGAAACCAGGTCAACTATCTCCTCACACTGAGGAGGAAGGGACTGCAGATGTAATTCAGCCGAGCGGCCTTGCGTGCGGTCACAGTTGCTGGCGTTTAAGTGGATGTAATAGTCCTCATCTCCCGCTCCCCCTCCCTGCAGAGTCTGGCTGAGCTGTCTGCCCTGCAGGGTCTGGAAGAGGACCACACCTTCCAGAAGGAGGTCTCCCTGAAGACTCTGGTCTATAAGGCATACAGGTGAGGCTGTCTGCTGGCACTCCCATTACCGCTTCTGTGCTGTGCAGTGCTTTGTCATGGACCTTGAGAGCCACCATTTTAATGATGCTCAATAAAGGTTCTAGTTGTAGTCAAAATAAGAAGTTGGTAAAAATGTCCATTTATGAATCCTCCTTTAAATTAACGCCCATGTTCATCACATTGAATATGCAACAAAGGTACCATCAAAAGAGATTAGTTTTTTTCACACTGACACTCTAGTTGCCAAGACAGCAGCGTTGAGATTGCTCAACTGGGACATTCATTGCTCCTGCAACCAAACTGAGTGGAAACGACAAACTCTGTGTTCTAGCTTTATTTAATATGCAATTCATGACAACAATGCAGAATACAGAGTTTCTAAATGCTACTGGGGTCGTGTACCTAGACATCTTTTGGATAGGTTTTTGGACCCATAGATATCTATCCCCTGTACTGAAAATGATGCAAAAGTGAGTGTTATGAGCCAAAACCGTTGATTTGTAGTTAAATATATAATTATTTTATGATTTACAGCAGTGCACAATTTAGCCAATTTGGATAGTTTTGGAGACATCAAGGGACAACCCTCAGATTTTGCACACTTGTGGACACGGAGACTGTGATCCTGGAAATGTATAGTTGTACCTGTTTCACATATGTAGCCCTCAGTATGTAATTTTATTTATTTATTTTTTTTCCCACAATTTTCCTTTTCTGGCACTTTATTTGGACATAAAGTATGAAAATAAAATAATCGAAGTTAGTACTGTAAATGTTTTGTTTCATTTAAGCCATTTTCCAAGTTTCTAGAACACCTCCTAAGGTGACCATGTGCTGGAGGCACTCGCCGTTTCACCATTCAGAATATTCAGGCTCAGACTTCTAAAAATCCATCAAACTCTTGTGGTCAAGTTCAGATGGAACAACAACTAGAAATGTCTCTGGCACTCCAGGACCTGGGTTGCATATCCCTGTTCTAATCTAAAGAATAGGTACAGAACATTAAGCTTGAACTTCTCCAAAAAGGAGGGGAAAAGGCAAATTGGGAACAAAAGTGGGTGTGAACAAGAGCAAAAGCTGGAGCCAGTGCAGCTCAACAAGCTAATGCTTTCTTGACAAGTAACCTCTTGTGATGAGCCTTGTGGAGATGCCAAATGTTCCTGTGTTTCGGTTTGGGAGAGAAGTTTGTTGTTTATTGAAATGTTACGTGACTATATTTGGAAACTAGCTCAGAGGATTAATGTGCCATTTGACATGGCGAGTCACCATTCAATAGTTATGTTTAATAGTTATAATGGGTTTCTCTGTTTGAGCCACTGCTGACCCCCAGGTGGGATAGAGACAGACACACACTCTCACTGGTTCTGGGCTTGGCTTTTGAAGTTCCCTAGACCCCTAAGCCCAGAACAGGCCAAATAATGTCTCTTTGGGCACAACCTTTAACTGTAACTGTCCTGACGGAAGCAAACGTTTCAGGATCAGTGAAAGCAGGGTCCAGCATAGCCTGAGGGTGAGGTCATTTCAAGTACAGCGATTTCAGGAGGGCTTGAATCTGGTTTCTGAGAAAGCACTTCCAACTGCCAAAGGCACTCCACTCTGCAGGTGTCAGTGACAGGATGAAGCTCTCTCCACTCAGGTGTTACACAAGCACTGACAGTGTGGCTTTCTTACTGTGTGGGACGAGTTACTACTCTGGCAGTATGAACATCCTTGAAGTATGTTATGTATGCATGTGGCAAGTTAATAATCCAAATCAGTTGCAGATGCAGTTTCCTCCAGTCTGTCTGCGAAGCTTGTACGTTTTCATAGTCAGTGAGTCGACCCCACCCCTCCTCTCCTGGCAGGTGCTTCTTCATTGCCCAATCCTATGTGCTGGTGAAGAAGTGGAGCGAGGCGCTGGTTCTGTATGAGCGCGTGCTGAAGTATGCCCGCGAGGTCCAGTCTAAGGCCAAGAGCCTGAACAACAGTCTGAAGGTAGGAACCCCTCTTTATTTATCTGAGAATAGAATGGATGTTTTACAAAGCTGAGGGTCTCCAACTGCTAATTCCAAACCGAGTTTGGAGTGTCCTTAGAAAATGCCTGAAAGGTTTTGGAGGTGACCTCTGCTTGTCAAATGAAAGGTTGTCTTATCCAATGCCTAAAGCACCTCGCTGTAGCATGTTGTGTATATTTCGTTGTTGTGGTAAATTTAATGAGCTTCAGACTACACTTTACTCTGACATTGGCTATTTAAAATGCAGTCTCAAGATTTATTACCAGTGTATGGTACTCAGTTCTACTGATTCAAGTTTCAGAAAGCATCATTCGTAAAGCCTTGATTGAGTGTTTTATCCAGCATTGTGAACCCTTTTCCCTTCTCCCTCTTGACAATCAGGACCTCCCTGATGTCCAGGAGTTGATCTCTGAAGTCAACGCAGAGAAGTACTCTCTGCAGGCGGCAGCCATCTTGGGTGGGTGAAAGTATGGTTGGCCACAATGAGAGCAAGTGACGCTCAGAGCAGCAGGGGAGGAATGTGCTCAGTTTCAATGACGTGTCAGAGCTACTTGCACAAATTACACCACACAGTGTTTTGACTGGCGTACTTGCTTCCTGTATGAGTACTCCTCATTCAAAACAAAAGGAGTCCATGGTAATTCATGCTTTACTGCAAAAACGTGAAACTGATTTCAACCCACGTATGTAGAGGGTGAAACTGGTCGTTTTTTATGGTATTTGGTTGGTTTAATGCTCTACTGGTTACACACAACTGCTTGCACACCACTTTGCCCTCCATAATGCTGGTCAAAGAGGCAAGTAGACTTTGAGAAAGAAATCTCAGCTATCATCAAAGGGAAACCTGGCATTAGTGTAGCTAACATGTTTGCATTTTTCTTTCCATGGCCTGAGATGGAGTAGATGGCTCAGTGAGGCTGAGGTCTTTGTTTTGTCTGCATGACTGTATAAGTGTGTGTTTGCATCCTAGACACCGGGGATGTTCCAGAAATTCCTCAGCAATTGCAGGTGAAGGACAATAAGGTAAGTTAAACTAACCCCCTACCAGATCGGGAATATCCATCCGCATTGCACGTGGGATGAGTGTGACCTTAATTGTAATTCCAATGCACAGAGATGGAACTGAAGATCTATGCATCGGAGCGGAGCTTTGCAATAAATTTGCTCCTTTGAAATGTTTTCCCTCATCAATCTCCATTAGATTTTTCTCCATTATAAATGGTTACAGAAATGTAGCACCTTTAAACACTTAAAATTGACACGTAATGCAATAAATAAACCATTAAGGGCACCAGTTGCCTGAATTACCTTTCCGTGGGTTGTGACTGCTGACCTGTAGCAGGCGGTGTATCTTTATTATTGCCGGGCCTCATTCCAATGATAGGATGGGACTAAGGGAGTGGTTTGGAATGTGAGCCATGGTTCTACTAGCATAGCTACGTGTAACACACACTACACTATGTAACGTAGAAGCTGTCGTGTGGTTCTACAGATTTCTTCCTTTCGTTTTTTTTAAATGTATGTGAATTCCCAAGTTTTATCTATATATTTCGAATGCAGTTGAAGAAAATCTGATTTAGACTATAGCTTATGAATGTACTCGTTTTGCTTGACTCGTTGGTCCTTTAAATGTAACTTTGTTAGTTATCCAGCTTTCCGGATAAATGTAAGCATGTAGATTAGCTGATATGCCCGTTGTAGCTAATATTTTTCTGAGATGAGCTGCATGTTAAACGTGTGTATAAAAGACATTGAGTAATTGTCTGGAAAAGTTTAGTGCTTTCGCCACTCTTGTGAACAAACAACGTCTACCTTTATGACATTACATGCGAGCAGTATTCTTTCAGCCTGTGTTCAGGCACACTGGGAAGAAGCCACGCTGCCTGTAGGTAGATTCTGTCGGTTTAGATGTAAGTGGTTAAACCAGATGTCTGCTTTCTCTGACCTTGTGCCAGGCACACACATGTCTGTGGTTTAACTCCACATGTTTTACTCAAGGCTGAACTTGATTTGATTAGATTATTTTTTTTGGTGGGTGGGGGTGGGGGGGAGGAGGAGGAGAGAGACTAGTTTAGCCTGATTAACACAATGACCGTGGTATAATAATTCCTGATGTACGTGCCATAAATCCATTCAGTGTCACGTCTTGCTCCAAAATCTTTTTATTATTTTTATTTTTTTGCTCCGAAATCTTAACTTGCTCCATGATTTTTTTTAGCAGGCTGCATTTCTCTGTTTTGTCGTATTTTACTGCAGAGCTCTTACTGGTTTTGTCTCCCTCACTCCTTGCAGCCCCTATGTGAGCGACTGGAGGCCTTCCACTTGGACCCCGCCCTACTGGGCAAGCAGCCCAATCTGGTGCAGTTCCCCCCAGACTTCCAGCCAATCCCCTGCAAGCCTCTGTTCTTCGACTTGGCTCTCAATCACGTGGCCTTCCCACCCCTGGACGACAAGGTGGAGCAGAAGGGCAAAGGTGGCCTGACGGGCTACATCAAGGGAATCTTTGGCTTTGGGAGCTAAACATTGGCCTGTCTTTGTGTCCTGAGGTGTCCCAACCCAGGATCCAGCCCCAGAGTGCTGGATGGGCTCTAGAATATTGGTTCAGTCTAGGTTCTGAGGCCAGGAACAACCCCAGACATCAGAATCCACATGACTCTTCCATGTGTTCATTAGCACCCGCCCCCTGTCTGGGAAATGGAATCTAAATTTATATAGAAACTTTGATCATCTAAAATATAATTTCGAACTCTAAAGCGCCTTTCTTGTAACCAGTGTTAATGTCGTTATGTTTTGTTAATTGCCTGCGTTAGCCCGTCATTGCAGACAATGTCTGAGCATATTCACGGTTCTTATGAGGGACATGAAAATTTTATCCTTTTGCGAAAACAGCACAACTAAGCTATGAATGCCATACTTAACAAGGTAAGACGTGCAAGCTTGCTCTTTTAGTGCGTACATGGTTGAAAGAACGGTGACAGCCCCACACATTAATGTCAGTTCCATGTTGCCTGAATTCTCTTATTTCTACACATAGATTGTAGTAACACATCTGTTGACTCGTCTTACAGATGCATGTAATACATGCTTTGACATCACTGCATGGATGGCATTTGCAGTTTATCGACTGCAGAAGGCAGCTTTCTCACTAAAAAGCTCAGTTTAGCTTCATGCTCCTCCTCCTCCCTCTATAACACTGTTTAATGCTGTCCTCAGCAGCACACAGATCTTTCATTCGTGAATATGCTTATAGTATCTACTGCGGAGGCAGCGGCAAGTCTAATTGCTTTCTTTTTTCTTAATTTTTTTTCTTCTTTTTTTTAAGGCGCTGTAACATCAATTGCTTTTCCTGTGCTGAAGTAATTGGTCATAATATAATATGATACTCTGTCCAGG
Source organism: Synaphobranchus kaupii (assembly GCA_029718625.1). Taxonomy (NCBI): domain Eukaryota; kingdom Metazoa; phylum Chordata; class Actinopteri; order Anguilliformes; family Synaphobranchidae; genus Synaphobranchus; species Synaphobranchus kaupii. The sequence goes on from CM056379.1 coordinate 22,197,565, forward strand.
AACGGAACCTCATTTTAGCTCCTGATAACCTTACAGCTCCTTCTGTCCAAAACGAGTTTATGAAAATGTCTTATGTTTGTCTTAATTTGAGAACAGTTGTACCAGCATAGTTTTGAGTTTTGATTTCTACCCCCCCCCCCCCCCTCCATGTTTTATTGAACAAAATGTGTGTACACCTGCTGGTGCAGGTCATATGACCCAAATGGCTGAATGGATAGAATAGGAGATTCTGTAAGAAAATAATTAGATTTTTAATCTTTTGTTTGTTTAAGGCCAAATAAAACACAGGTTTCTGTCAATCTGTCTCTGGTTTGCTTGTCACTTACACCTATGTGTGGAACTGCCTACACAATGGTAGCCTACACTGCCTCTCTCTCTCTCTCTCTCGTGTTTGTAAGTTGAATACCAGTGCGGGGCGTGTTCTTGATGACACGCCTGCTGAAACCACAAGTTTCTCAGTGTGGAATTTTATCTGGACCTGCTGTCACCTCCCACACCATTCCTCCCTAGATCTTTATCGATCTCCCGTTGTGGCATCTGAGGGCTTTGTCCATTTCATAGGTCTGCTGTTTGGCCTTGGCCAGCCTCCATGGGGGAGAGGGAGAGGGTGGATGGAGGTGGAGGTGGGGTTGTGTGTAAAATATTTATTTTGATGACAGTGACCTGCTATGTGTGACTATTTTTACAGGGCCTGAAAACAGTCCTCCACTGAATTCCTCTGGTTCTCTGAGCTTGGGATTATATCTTTGATTCAGAACTTAATTTATGTATTCAATTTATTTATTTATTTTTTTATTTTTTTATTGTCTTTATTTTTCATCAGCTGTCTTGAAGTACGATGCTCCTGTAATTTACCAATGACTCCGATAGGTTGCCATCTTTATGCCAGTCTTGATGTATTTCACTGACCAACCAAGGGGCATTTCCCTTGGAAAATGTAAATATGAATTTTGTTTGTTAATATTTGTAGCTGTATATTTTCCTAGCTGACTGTACTGTTCCACCTCTTCACACTCTGCCCTGTCTCTCTTTACTGTTGTTGTTTTGTTTTTACCTGTTGGGTTCATAGTCCTTACTACAGCAACCTGTAGGTCATTCTATTTACCACACCCCCTATATACATTACCATTGCTACATTCTGGTATTTATACATCACCTGTTAACTTTAAAGCACTTTAATAAGCTTATAAACAATGGAAAGCATTGTCTGGAACACTTGACTCACAGCTGCCATTGTTTTATCTGCCACCTTAGTATTCTTGCCAATGCTCTATACTTGATTGCCCAAAAACCACCACCTATTGTCAGTGGCTGTCCTCCCTATTTTACTCAAGTTGATAATTTTTTGCTTTTCTATCTTACTCTTGCAAGGTGTCTGTGGTCAAGACATTCCTCCAGTCCCAAGTTTGCCAAGTGTTGCTTATCGTGCATTTTTTATATTTTTTTAACGTTGCTGTGGAAGTACAATACTAGTGCAGGGCTCATTTGGCCTGAGCTGGGAGAGAGAATTACAAAAATGTGCGCAATCTACTTCTGCGGTTGCCATGGCAGTTGCATGGCCACATTCCAAGGGTTTCTTGAGAGGGGAATGGCTCTTGCTCACAGTGCCGCAGTGGTCTTTTTATGCTCATTGCTCTTTTATTGGGATTACACCAAAGCTCTCCCTGGCCCTTTATTTTGACAAGATAAACAAAGTTGGAGGATTAACTCCAACCAAAGTTCACAGGCTTTTTGACTTTTTCTTAAATGTAATCAGTTTTTTTTTTTCTTTCATTGTATGGCAAATTGACAATATAGATTCATTACAGATTCAAGACAGAACTATTTGCTCGGGACTGTCACAGTAGCAGAGATGAAACTCCATGAAGTGCCTTTGTGCTGGTTGGACAATTTACCATATTGTGTCCCTCAGTATTCATTTTTTATTTCATGAATAGATCATTGATGGCAGCCTATGCTTCCTCTTGATGCTGTGCTTTTGTTTAATTTATGGGTAACCGTCAACTGGCTTGGAAAAATTTAAGTTGTGACTTGAACTGAATGCAAAACTGATGAAATGCTTAAATTTAGTATTTGCTCTCACTCTCAACATTTCAGTATATATCATTATGTAGTTAATTATCTTTAATTATCTTTCCTCTTTTCTCCAAATTTGGAATGGTCAGTCATGTTCACCAGCCACAGTCATAGCTCCAACCTCCACAGAGCCAAGCATAAGCTCTCCGATGAAACATGATGGCAAGCCATTACTTTTTACTTTTCATTTACTTTCCATTACTTTTCATACAGCCCACAATTTGCGCCTGCACAGGCATTCATTGGCAGAAAGCGCTTAACTATTGGTTTCAATACCAGACCATGGCATCCATCCATATACTGTAATTCATAATGCTTTAACATACTGAACCACCTAGCAGCCCCTGCTTAATTATAATGCCATTAAATTAGTAAACCATAAGATCCTTTGCCCTGCAAGTAATAAGCACAAGAAACATTTGGGTGTGTCACAAGGATGTGTTTGGATATTACCCAAAAATCGTTAAACAGACTTGCCCAGGCCAACAACTCAAGATTTTACAGTGGGAGAGTCATAATTCATTTTGTGTATACTGTAAGTATGCAAGCAGTAGTTGTTCCACACAAATTAAGTACTAGACACAATTCCAGACCAATTCCCAATCTGCTAAACCAGACCCCATAACTATAACCTGAAGTTGACCGGTGTGGGCTTGGTTAGTACTTGGATAGGCCTTTCTGGAAAATAAAGTTTCAGTTGGAAGTGATGTTAATGGGTAAGTAGCGGGCGGTTTTTTTGTGGACCAAATACAACCAAAATACCCCAACATAGTTTCCAGGACACTATGCTGTGAAACAACTTGTTTAGGATGAGGTATGAAACTGAGGTTCTTCCTGTGTTCATTAAAGATCTCGTGGCATTTTAAGCAAACAGTAGGTCCTGGTGTCGTGGCAAAATTCCAAGCCTGGTTTTCTAAACATTACACAGTTGGCTAAATAGAACTCCCTCTCCAGCTCTGCTGATATGTAGTGAGCATTCTGGCACAGGATGGAAGACATGCATCACTCCGGTGGGTGCTACACTAGGTGATTGAGCTGTTTCCACTTTTCACTGTGATGCATTTTTAGATCATGAAAAGCTCTTTATAACTGCAATCTATTCTTCGAACTGTTATGACGACGACGACGAATAATGATGATCATTATTAGTAGTAATAGTAGTACAAACGTATTTAATTTACTTGAAATATTTAAAAGGGCAACCATTTTAAAAGTTCATGCATCAAGTTTCATTTGGAACTTGGAAGCTTCAGAAACCTTTTTAATCATTAGGTGCAAATGGGAACTGCAGAAAGGAGTATGCAAAGCATGTAGTAGTTGTATTCCTTCGTTGTCACAATGCTAATTCCATTCAACTTGTCTCTGACCTAAGTTCAGCACAAACAAAATCACAGTTTACCCTTCAGTTTGTTCAGTAGTTTTCATTATCAAGAAGTTAAAAGCCTTTGGGATGATCACTAGCTTTCAAGAAAAAGCATGCAGAACATTTCACAGCTATATTTTTGGCATCTTCCATAGGTTACGTTTGCTTTTTTACATACATACAAACAATCACTTGATACAGCTGGACATTTACTGAAGAAATGAAGGTTTAACACATTTATTAAGGGTAGAACAGTGCTTCACCTGGAGTCAAATTTACAACCTTGAAGTTGCAAGTTAAATTTCCTAACCATTATGCTCCACACTGCCACCCATTTTACCTCCATATGCAGTAAAATACCATCCATTCTACCTTTAGTTTAAACCAGGCTGGCCAGCAAAGGATGGATTTCCCCTCTCTAGCCAGGTTCCTTCCGAGATTTCTTCCCATTGGGGAGTTTTTTCTTGCCACCGTTTGAGTGTTTTTCTTCCCACTGGGGAATTTTTACCTCGTTTGCTGTTTGGGGGGTTCAGGCCTGGTTTTTGCCCAATTCTCCTTCTGTTTCTCTGTACAGCATCTTTGCGACAGCTCTCTGTAAAAAGGGCGATACAAAATAAATTGAATTGAATTGAATTAAAATGGTTCAGAAAGCAATCATAGCAAAGTACACCAATGAATAGCCTTTAAGAAAGTCTGGCATACCCTGGATCATTGGGGATTTACCATTACCTTGGCATTCCAAGCTGGTGTTTGGATTCACCTGCATCTTCAGAACCTACAACACTAACAGAATTGGTTGAGCTTTACACATTCCTCTTCTCTACTTCACTGCAAGTGTATACCAAGACATTCTTAGCAACAAAAATGCACTTTGTGTTTTTGTGAAAAGGGACATTCCAATATTATGATGCCAGGCACATGGTCTTAGAAATGGATAGACAACAGGTTGAGTCAGTGCTCTAGAATTACTTTTGCACATATGCACATATATTATCTTTGTCCTTACATGGAAGTGAATCATGCAGAGCACTCATTGTACAGTATGCATGGGTCTTCATGATGAGGGCTAATGGGAGTCTGGATTCATTATTCATGACATATTTCACGTTCATATTTCATTCATATTTCTTGAGGTTAAAATGTGCTGTTTGCTGAGAAATACATTTTTATTTACTGATAAACAACGCTTACACTGCCCTGTCACTCTGACCACCCCTTCCCCTTAAAATTACACCAGCCCAGCAATTCACAGCCCCCCTCTCCTAGGTGCGCAGGTATATTCTAAGCACTATTTGCTACAACCTGTGATTATATCTCCATGAATTGAATGACGCGATTGATGCATTCAAATATATTAAATTGTTAACATCATTCAGATTCTCTCTATGTGTATCAACCTGTGTGGTAAAAACACAAACAAATGGTAAAATCACAAGCAAATGAATGAGGTAAGGACAAACAGGGCCAGAGTGATCAAGAATGAGAGTGTGAAACAGGTCCACCCGGTCCTGTGGAACAAGATAAATGTCTGGGTGTCGGCGCACCTGTTCCCAGGGCGGAGCCGGGACAGGTAGCCACATTTTAACTCTGCCGTGTCACACGGACGACTCCCACTACGGCAAAGAGAGGGGACCGAGACAGGATTGAGGGAGAGAGAATCACACAGGGACTTAGATTCACGTAGCGCCAGAGCCCCAGGATGTTTAAGAAGAAGGACAGCGGCCTGCTGAAGGTGTCCGGCAAGATCAGCAAGTGAGTCTGAGCAGAGGGGCCTCCTGCCCCTGTCTGTGTGTAATGTGTGTTTATGCGTGTGTCATATTTCCTCTCTACTGGAGGGAGTTGCTCTTACTTTTTGCTGCCCGTCTCTCTGTTCTAATTAAATGCAGGTTTCTGAAGGATTAAACTGAGATATGGTTCACAGCTTATGCAAGCAATTGCAGGTGGCTGTTATGAGTCAGAGGAGGTTTTTTTAGGGAGAGAGTTTTGGGAACCGGGGTTTTTGTCTTGCTTTGTAAACACGGGATTTTAAAGGGTAAAACCAGTTTTCTAAGACATTTCTTTCAGTGTGCAGGGGTAGCTTGGACAGAAGGTAAGAAAGGTGTGGAAAAGATCATGTTCTGTTTTATAGCCTCTAATAAAAAGCTTTTGGTTTGCAAAAATCAATTGCTGACTGAGGTAGACAGAGGTAGTTACACCTTTATTTAAAATATTTATATTTTGTCAACAAACAATTTTGGTCAAATAGATCTTATGGAGGCGTCTTCTTTTACTGTGCTGTTTGAAGACTACTAGATTTACTAAAGTAAACCCAGTTAAGATGATTTCAAACACCTTTCTCAGGATCATTTATGAGAATATTTGTTCATTCATCTCTCACCCTTTTTTATTTATTTATTTATTTTTTTTATACAGGGAAAGAAGATATTAGTACATAAAAGTCCTAACATCTTAAATTTAACTGGACAACTTCAAACACCTGCACACATAAGTATACAGCCATACTGTGGAATTTGATTTTGCATTCTTTTACGCAGAGAGGTGCACATTACATTTTACATTTGAATTAGTTCTCATTGAGCTATTACAGGCTAAGCCTTTTTAATCCTCGTATCAGGTACTAATTCGGTTTTGAGATGTCTCATTCTTTATATTTATACATTTGGTTTACATATGCCATCTATTTCCATTCAGAAATTGCTGATGGACTGTATTGTGTCATCGCTAGCTGTGTACATACACAGATTTATTTTAATCATGCAGCTCACAGTCACAGGCATGTTCTGTTTAACTGGAAGGGGAGGTTGGGCCCACACACTTCTGAGTCAGGACTTCTGTATGTGCATTGCTAAGAGACTGGGGTGTGCCCAAAGGCAGAAAGATAGATATAGGAAGAGAGAGAGAGAGACAGAGAGAGAGAGAGAGAGAGAGAGAGAGAGAGAGAAAATGTGAGGGTAACAAAGAGATGAGATGACCACTCCTGAAAAGCCTGTGCAATGGGGGAGTGTGAGGTGTGCTGTTTTACTCCACCTGTCCCTGCCCTGGAGCAACACTGAAACCACACTGTCAGAGCTGTCTGGGCTGTGCCACAGGTTCCTCTGCTGGCAGAAGGTGCAAAGGAACTGATCGCTGTTAATCCCATGTGCTTAAATAGGCAGAGTGCTTGATAGGGAAATTCACTCATGACCACATACAAATCACCTTTACCCGTATGTTAATCAGAGCTGTTTTATGTAGAAAAACATCGGTGGTGATATGTCTGGGTAGAATTTCTATAAATGCTATGCCGCAGTGGTATTAGAGCAGGGGTTCTCAGCCCTGGCCCTGGAGATCCACACGGTCTACACGCTTTTGGTTGTTACTCAGCACTTCAATTTATGAATTAAAGCAGTTTCAACACACAGTTAACTCATCTGATCTGAACAGACTGCTGATTTTAAGGTGAAAACAAACGAACAAGAACAAAAAGAAAACACCAACAAAAAGCCCTCCAGGATGAAGGCCGCAGGGTCGGTTCTCATTACACTTTAAGAACCCCTGTATTAGAGGAATATTACAGCACGGTGGGCTGTGCAGCTTGAGCTGCTATGCTTGTTCTGGTTTACATTTAAGGGCAAGGTCAGGTGAGGGAGGATATTTTATGGATCAAAGCAGCTGCCATCCTCTTTTGCTGTGGGTGTCTGCATCATTGTGTTCATGTTTGACGTTATCCCCGTCGAATTACACAATGCCTCTTGTTGGGCAGTGTTTTCTGTGGGTATGGCAAACCATACAAATTATGTTACCTTTATTTAGCAGAAAGTGAACGCGTATATCACTGAGACCTGTGGAATGTGGAAAAGGAAAGGTGATGGAATGGCTGAAGCTTAGCTCACATTTAGTTCTGTATGCAGAACAATGAGGACATGTGGGGATTAATTAAGTAATTAATTTTGAACTGATAATAGGGCGTATTGTAATAGCTAACCTGAGCCATATTGAAAGCAGAGATTGGTGGAATGTTCAGGCCAGGCTTGAGGCATTGCTGAAGCAAAATGTACTATAGATTATAGGCAAAACGTTGGGCCTTGATGGGCTGAATAGTCTGTTCTCAGTAAACTTTAAAAGATTTTTTAAAACAGATATGGAATTCAGGAGCCGACACGACACTGGCAGGGTAATAAGAGACAGTAGACCCTGTGTTATTAGTCAGTGACCCAGAGTGCATTGATATGACCGGGAGTATGCTGATATCAATACACAAAAGCCGGAGACTCATTGAGCCAACTTTCACCTGCTCTTCAGGGAGCGAGAGAAGCCTCTGAGAATTGCATAGGGGCAATTTATACTTGGTGGCGAGAGAGATGGACACCTCTTTATTGTTGCTGTTGTTGGGCAATAACAAAAAACTACTTCCTGAGACAAAGACCCCTCCTGCTCAGTCTAATGGGACCTATGAATATGCAAAAGGTCTGAAGGAGTTATTGAGATCACTGGGGAGCTGTGGACACAATCTCCATACAACTAATAACATTTGGGCCGTACTAAACAAATACAAAATTGATTGAGTCTGACTTATTGGATGTTTGGAAAGTATCCCTTGCGTTTTAATTTATTTAAGATTTATATATCCAGATGAAAACCTATTGAAATAAAAAAATCTCTTTTTTCGTGACTGATAACACCGTGAAGAAACATTGCAGGCATACCTAAATGACAGCTGTATAGGATCATGGAATGACTGCGATATGCCGTCCTCTATAATTATGAAATAGTCTCGTGGGATGTTGGAATTTGACATTGGAATTGACTCTGCCTAACTTGACTTGTGGTCTTGAAGGCTGGTTTGGCTCTGTGACATTGTCATTTGAGTGTGGGTTCTGGATATTTTCCGTGTTTTAGTGAAATTGTGTAGCCACGGCAGTGACAGAAATACACGTACCGTTTGCTGCATCAGCCAATTTACCAATCGATTTACACCGCCTTGTAAGTACCGCTGTTGAGAAGGTGTCGTCCGTTTGTTTATACTTTAGTTCTAATGCAAGATGAAATCTCTCATAACACTCAAATGGTTAAAACAAACAAATGATGAAAACAATTTTTCCAGTTTGAGTGAGTGATCTGCCTCCATTTCACTGAGGTATTACTGTGTGTTCTGCTCTTCCAGTGAATGATAGAACTATGGACTTTAGGGTAATAAATATGCAATTTGTATTTGCCTTTCGGCAGTAGCTTTTCATTTTGGATTGAAAAATATAGCCCATATTTGGTTTCACGACACAGGCATGTGTCAGAATGCAGCTGGATGGTGGAACTACCAGAGATGATAAGTAGAGATAGACTTGAGACTGAGATTTGAGAATGTGTCCTGCACTACTTGACATTCAGATGGTACATATCATCATGTCTGTACAAAGCATTCTGTACATAGGCCTACAGAGTTAGCCTCAAACCTGCATTGTGATATTATCCTTCTGTACAGTTTTCCTGTAAGTACAGCTCTATAGAGGAAGGTTTAATGTTCTGCCTGGAGTCAATTAACTTTGAGATTGAGTGTGAATGCGGTTGAACTTCAGAACATTAAAGGATGCAACTAGACCTTATAACCCTTAAGGGTGAAGGGACATGAAGAATTTACGACAGAATGTTTATAAAATAATAATATAAAGCAGGGAAATCTGTATCACTGGCCATACCTCTGTTGCTCTCATATAAAATATAATTTAATCATGATTAAATTTCACTGTGTCTGATTATATTTATGTCTAGCTATGTCTTTGAGGTGTTTTATGAAGAAGATTAGGTAAAGCTATGAAGGAAAATCAAACTCAAGAGAGAGTTTTATTAACTGAGTAACTAACTGAGGAACATATATAATTTCAAAATAAATAAAACTGGCAGCCCACTGACAGATGAGGCATTAAAATGCACAATCAGATTTTATATTGTAGTAATCACCATAGGGGAGTGTTCAGGAATGACTTTTTACAGCCTGCCGGTTCAGTAGGAATGAATGAACAATGGAAGAATGCACTAAGAAACGATAACAGATTGACAGCAACGTTTGTGGAATGGCAGAAATGGGAAGAATTGCGGAGGAGGGAAGTGGAATTCTATCCTTTTGTTAATATGGACCTTGCACTTTATAATCTCTTCACCTGTGAACGTATTGTAGCCACTGAGAAGCTTACTGTACCACAGGTTCCCATACGAGTGACTATTGTTCATATAGGAGTATGAAAAAATGATCAATACTGAAAATCTGTGCAACACAACTATACGATATCTGTCCCCCCAGAACCCCAAAACACAACAATCAATGGCTTAGGCTCTTCAAGGCTCCAGTGTCTCATTTATTTGTTTCCATACATAAGCTGATGTACATCATACACCTTATGTATTTTTCATTTGAAAAGAGAATACAACATTACAAGGAGGGGATTATGTAGATGGGAAATTTTTCATTTTGTTTTGAATTCTCATAAAGTCCCTTCCTCTGTTTCTCTGGTTATTGTGCTCTGTGTCTGGGTGTGAAGAGCGCCCATATTAACCTTTCTGTTGTCTGCACAGGACCCAAGTAAACGACTTGGCCTTGCTGATCGCGCGCATGCAGAAGAATGCCGATCAGGTGGAGAAAGATGTCTTGCGCGCTGAGGAAATGCTGGCTGTGGTAAATAGGCTTGCCTTCCGAAGCATTTGCACACACGTGCATATGCACACGCGTACAAGCCCACAACTCTAAACAAAGCACAATGTGCACTGTGTGCAAACATCACATATATCTATCAACCTTGTTTCTCAGTTCAACAGTTCTCCATATTTGCTTTTTTTTTTTTCTGTCGCTCACACCTGTCACAATATATTTTCTTACATAACCAATGCTAGAACAGATACAAGTGACACGAGAGAACAATATTCAGAGAATGCAGGTTGCAGGGTAATACCAACTGGTTATGGATTGATAATCACTCTGTGTAATGCCATTCCGTTTCCAACTGTAAAGTACAAAGGGGTACAAAACGATAGCCCCCCCCCCCCCCTTCACATCCATATGTGCTCAATCCATAACATGACCCCTCTACCTGTTCTTGTTCTCAGGATGCCGAGAACGAAAGGAGAGAGCTGCCACTTAAGCACAAGAAAGAGAACGCGGACCGCCTGGCAGAAGCAGAGGGACTGCTGAAGGATCTCTTTCTGGATGTGGATAAGGCCAAGAAGCTGAAGCACCCGCAGGGCAGTGAGATTGAGAGCGAGTGAGTGCCGCAGTGCTGTCCATCGCGTGCTCGTCCCACGCAGAGGCGGAGTCAGAGAGGACGCTTTAAAGCGGTGGTGCCCAATCATGTGCCATTTTCATTCCAACCAATCAGTACACCTGCTGATTTCACTAATTAACATGCCTTCAACCAGAGGGGAGGGAACTAATTAGTGAAATCAGCAGGTGTAGTGATTGGTTGGACTGAAAACCAGCATACTCTCTGCCCTCCACGGCATATGATTGGACACCATTGCTTTAAGGGCACATTACCCAGGGCTGCTTATAGAACTGTGTTTTCAAAACTTACAAAATGACGGTGTCATTTCTAAGGTCACAGGTTACATATTTTGTCGTTAAGAAGAGCAGTACGGAGAACTCAGTCTCTTTTTGACGCTTGCCTACTCAGTGTCATCCGCCTCCATGACCGCTGGTTCAAGGACTGCGCCTTTTACCGCGAGGTGTACGAACAGATCAAGGAAGTCGAACTGTCACCCAGAATTGACTGGGCCCAGGTGCTCAATCAGAAACAGGTAAGCCAAGACATTCTGTCGAGCACAGCCCAGGACAGTGGTGACAACAGCCACCCCCATCCCAGCATGTCCTTCGCAGGCCTCATTATGTAGAACAAATGAAACTGGAGTCTTGCATGACACCTGAGACCCAGCCAGTGCTGCATGCTATCCTTGGTTTTCTAGTTCTGTTTGAACGGCCGCAGCTAACAGCAGGCATTACCTGTTCATATGGCTGTGGGTTGTCTCGGAAACTAGAGAATGCCACTTGTCAGCTGTCAGTGCCGTGCTGAGGGAGTCTGTGGCCTGTTTCTTGTGATTTATAGAGAGAAGTGAATGCAGAAGAGTATGGGCCCAGTATGTCAGAGCTGGAGAAGCAGATTGCCTCACACAACATCCTGCACAAAGAGATTGAGGCCTACAGCAACCAGCTTGATGTCAGTTCCACGGGCTCCAAGGTACCCGCAATGCACTATACTATAATATGACAAATATAAAACATATGCACATTACAATTCAATTCAATATAATACAATCACTTAGCAGATGCTCTTATCCAGAAAGAAATGTGACATCACCAAGAAGGCAGAGGGCCATGAATAATAAATAAGTGTAATGTTAACCTAACAAACAACCATCTATATTATAACTAAAGAAAATACTAATAGACAGAACCTTAACCTCAGAATCTTAACACAGCTATAACTATAACATTATTCAAGGGGAAATCCAAGGAAAGCTAAATCAAAAGAAAGGTCACCTAGAGCGGGTCAGGGTAACCATGGTGCAACATGAAGAGGTTGTCATTTAGTAATGTAAATTGTAATTTTTGTGAAATTCAGAATTTCCTCTTTAAGGGCTTAATTGGTCTGTACAAAACCAGAGAACAGTGCAAAATAGTTTTCAGTGGATCAATCAACATCCCACCACTGAACCACACTGTACAGGAAGACCACAGTGCACTAAATCATGTGTTTCTGATCTTTCAGGAGGAGTTTGCTGTCATTCAGAAGCAGTACAATAATCTTTTAGTAAGTAACATTTATAAACTGAAATAATATGCTTTTGGTGTGATGTTATGGGGATATATAGATTAACTGCTAAATCCAAGTCTTACCAACTGCATGCACCTTATGTAGTTGTACCAGCTGCATATAATTTGAGTAATACATTGCATCAGACAATACTATTTACAATGGGTACCTCTGTGTGTGATGGGCCAGGGTAATAACATGCTCTGTGTGTGTGTTGGGCCAGGGTAATAACATGCTCTGTGTGTGTGATGGGCCAGGGTAATAACATGCTCTGTGTGTGTGATGGGCCAGGGTAATAACATGCTCTCCTCTCTTGGCAGGATAACTCAAAATGGCGTCGACAGTACCTCAGCAGCCTGTATGACTACATGCAGGGCTGCAATAAAGAGCTTTCATACCTGAACGACGAGCAGACAAAGATCCTCAAAGAGGACTGGAGCGACCGCATGGTGGACCCCCCAGATGTGCGCAGGCAGTATGAGGTGAGAGGGATGGAGGAGGTTTTGGAGGGAAGGGGCAGGTGAAGAAGACACTGTACACCGCTGTCCTTACACAGGCACATAGGGGTATATGGGGGGTACATTCAGAAGCCAGAGTGAAAAATGTTGATAAACATATGGGTTACAACCAAAAATAATCAATCTGATTTCCTTATTTTGGGATGAGGAATCCTTCGATTTGTTAGGAATATGCCGCTTTTAAGCTAAAGCAACGTCAAATCAGTCAGGTATTTATTTTCCACTTTGACTTGGTCTCTCAGAATTTCAAGAACAACAGCCTGCTGTCCCATGAGAGCGAGGTGAACAAACTGCAGGATGACGGGGACCGACTCATTGAAATGAAACACCCTGCCAGCGAAACCATACAGGTACACCGTACATGTCTCTCGGCTGTAAATGTGCCAACACAAGAAAGCAGCACTTTAGCCCCCCTAGTGGTCGTATCATTCCAATGCTCTGAGGTGCTCTGGAAAAGCACATTTTGTGTTTCACCCACTGCACTCATTATGGCACTTGTGTGTTACAGATGCACAGGAATATGGTGAGGACCGAGTGGCAAGAGTTCCTCAATCTGTGCATCTGCCAGGAGTCGCATCTGGAGAATGTGGAGGACTACAAGAAGGTACTGACACAGAGCTCAGGGAACTCAGTCAGGCTTAAAATCTGACCTGTGAAATGATCGGGTCACACCGGATAGACTTCCAGGAGGTGGCTCCATGTTAATGATCCATATGACTCCTATGCCTCTGATGTGTGTCTTCTGCCCTGTCCAGTTCCAACTGGATGCGGATACTCTCTCCGAGTCCCAGGGGAAACTCAACTCCAGCCTGGACCCAAAAGCTCAGAGCAACAAGACCAATTCTGAGATCCTCCTACAGCTTGAGGTGAGACTTGATTGCAAGTCAAAATGAGTATCAATGGTATGATAATAGGCAAAAGCTCTCGATAAATGTGTAGTCTGTTGTGTGGATATGGATTTTACTGTGATATCATATACAGTATAATATTTTCAAATTAAGTTTTCAAGAATCAATTTTTATTGCTAGTGCCACTGGTGCGTGAACTCAGATTGTTCTCACAAGGGTGCTATCTACCGTTACGAAACCTTCCCCCACACAACTCAGCATCATCACCTGTCTGATCTCTAACAGGGGGAAGAGAGGGGGATGCAGCGGAATGAGCAACTCCTGGCAGATCTGAAGAAGCGCAGCACCTCCGTCCTTCCACTCAAACTGCGCCGTATCCAGCCCAGCAGGCCTATCAGCGTGGAGTCTCTTTGTGACTGGAGCACCGACAGGGTACAGGCCTGTTAGCTGCCATACCAGTCTGTCTTTGAACAGATGACACCATGGAAGCCTACGTCTTATCTAGCAAAGAAGATGTGGTGGTTCAGCAAAAGCGATACGTCACAGGAGCCTGTGGTATATCATGAATACTGGCAAGGCTAGGGGGTGCTGTTAGCCACGAGGCAAAGCAGCGTGCCAACAAACCCCCGCCCTAGCCATGCAAATATTCATGATAGACTACCAGTTTGAGTGCCATATCACTTTTATAAAACAGTGTCTATATATATCTTATAATAATTCACCAAAGAAAGACAACAGAACAGTTTTAAAAGCAATGTTTTTACTAGATTGTGAGATGTGTCCTTCCGCTGAATTCATTAGGTTACTAGGCAATGATAATTTTGTGTTTGGACCTAATGCTACTTTAACTAGCTACGTACAAAATAGTTAATGTTACCTGTTCAGCTAATGCTATATAAAACTAAACTATAAAATATCACTTTTTCTCATTGTATATGTAAATTTGGACACTGCCAGTCAAGGTGCAGAATAACTGTCAGCGCAGGTGGATGTGTTCTTCATCCGTTTTGCTGTTGAAGTGTAGCCTACTGCTCGTTTTCAGTGTTGCTCCTTTCCTCTTGCGGTTTGTGTTTGTGTTGGCTAATGGATCCGTTAACGTTACAATACTTAAAATGGTCGAACTCGCACTGCTATTAAAACAATGTGCAAACATTCTATCTTGGTTTATCTGGGATTATTCTCATGCTGGAATGCAAATTTACCGATAGAAAGAATGGACGGGATCTATCTGTTTTATAAAAAATCCACATGATGGAGGGCCACTGTGTGGCTCATCTGGTTAAGGCACTGTTCTAATGCATGGATGCCTTACAATTTGGTTTTTGAAGCCAGACCATGCCAACTATGGCAGCCAGCCCCAAAGGGTGACACACAATTGCTGCAAGCGTCGTCCAGGGAAGGGAGGGTTTCAGTCTGACTCTGTCTGACTTGTGTCTGTGCGAGATTGACTTCAGTGTGATAAGAAGTGTACCTTGGCATTTTGTGCTTTGGGGGAGAACACATGCTGGTCTGCAGTCTCCTGAATCGATAGCAGAGTCTACAGTAATAAGTACCGAAGCAGAAGGCCAAATGTTGAGTGAGTGGTTGTTTGCAAGCCATGTGAAAACACCATTTGTATTTACACTCCTTTAGGCATCAGTGACTCGAGGTGAGAAGCTACTCCTGAGATCTAACGCGGACAGTAAGAACTGGGACCTTCAGACAAGCAATGGGGTAGCCAAAACACTACCGGGGGTGTGCTTTGTGGTACCGCCCCCTGACCAAGAGGCCATTGACAGAGTGGACAAGTAAGGAAGCCGAGAGCATTCTTCTTCAGTGTTCTGGCAGAAATAAAAGTCATAAGCACTGGAGCACAATCACAGCTAAATTCAAACCAATAACTATGGAATCTAACAGCCTATTTCCTGCTTATATACCCTTAAAATGCATTCAAACTATGTACGTGATATGATGGCTTTTTCATACAGGTGTGTTTGGAATATCCATAATTCAGAAATGATTGTGTAACAATGGGGGCTAATTAACTGGCCGATTCTAGCTAACGCTCAAAATACACAAGAAGAGAATTTGTGGATAGCCTACATAGGCTGCATCATGAACAGGAAGAATATTTTTTTTAATTATGAAGAAAATCGTGTTACAGAATACAAGACTAACTAGTATTTGAATCAAACAAGCAATACAACATCTATTATAACAAACAAGTGAATAGCAAGCAAATCAAAACTTTATAAAACTAAAACCCATGATGAAATGGAAATGTGATTTTATGTGACACTTACAGTGTGAGTAGGCTTAGTGCTAGTAAGCACAGTTATCATCATTTCAGTCCTAAGAGACATCCAGTGAAACAGTTTGTAATAAACCGCCAGCTCGTTCAGTGTAACAGTAGCCTATACCTACACTGTAAAAAGAAATACCATAAAAACGGCAACATTGCTGCCAGTCTTTTCACCGTTTTCTTACAGTATAACCATTCCAAACACGCAAAATCTCTCTTTTAAATATGGCTGTTTGCGGCTGGAGTAATTGAAGACCTGGGTGCTAAAAGTACTGAAGTCACATTTTTAGACAATTCAAGTTGAGCATAGAAACATAGTGTATTTGTTTAGCTAAGTCCACCCTATAAATATTGTTAACAGAAAAGGTGCCTAAGTCTCTTTTCTCCACTATGGAAACAACAGGTTATCGTATTCTGGTACACAAGAAGTATTCGGATTAGATTTTCTCAAAATAGACATCTTGTGACTTCAGTACTTTTAGCACCAGGGTCTTCAATTTACATAATGACTCCCCTGCAAAATAACACCCCTGATTTGGGATCTTAGTAAATCGACCCCATAGTGTAGTGACGTGCTTTGAGTATATAGTTTGCATATTAAATTGTACTGAAAAGGAATACAATTGTCCTCCAAGATAGTTGTGAACTATCACAAATATTTTATGGCACAATTCTACGTGAATGAGTTCTATCATATTACAGATCCACAGCAGTACAAATAGAACTATAATGTCCATGAAAGGACATTATACCCCAACTAGACCCATTCAAACGCATTGTATGCTCTACCATCAACAACATAGACTGCACCATCTATCCACTCTGCACCTTGGATAGAGAAAACTATTAAATCTAGCAAAAACACATATGGGTGTAAGAGCAATAAGCTTTACATGCATGTGCTTGTTGTAGGTTTTTATTTTAAGGCAGGTACAAATAGTGTAATGCAACCGTCTTTGTCTTTGTGAGAGCAGGCTTTCTGCAGAATTTGCTAACTTGAAGAAGAGGAGAGCTACTCTGCAGGCTTCCCTGAAGAACCCCACCACAGAGGTTGTAAGGTCACAGCAATCAGGTAAGCAGATTCTTCATGTAGCAACAAAAAACCTTAATTGTTAGTTTCAGTAGCTACAATGCTCATAACTCTTTGGAGTTGTGTGAGCTCGCTTTGGCGATGCTTTATCCTGCTGCCTGGTTCTCCACTTTGTGCGGTTTTGACCTACCTATCCAACTTGTCTTCTTCAGCCCCTGTGTCCACTGCTTTCGTGGACCCCAAATCAATCGAGATGGCCAAGAAGCTGGACCAACTGGATGAGGACCTGGACAATGCCCAGCAGGACATCCTGAGCCGTATGAGAACCCCACTGGACCGCACTGACTCGGCGGCAGACCTGGCTAATCGGCTGAGGGAGCAGGAGGTGAGAGGGGTGGAACAGCATTGTTTAATTAATTGATGCTCTCTATTTGTCATCATTAATTAGATTTAGGTTTTCACATTATCACGCTATAAAGCAAAATATTTAAAAGACTGGATATAAGCAAAGAACCTTTCAGGTACTTAACGGAACTGTGGTTCACATGCATAGTGACTGAATGATGCACATACCACATTGTGACAGTTTGTTCTACAAACTAATATGTCTGACTATGTTGCTCACCTACTGCTGCCCTGTTCTTGTTAGAAAGCAGCTGATGCCCTGAAGAGGCTGGAGCAGGAGAAGGCAGCTGTAGAGAGTGAGATGGGGCCCCTCCTGTCCCAGTCCAGCGGTACCTCCTCTGCCTTACCACTCAAACTGAGCGATGCCAAAAACAAGCAAGAAAGCATTTTTGCTCTTGCCGATCTCTACAGCAAGAAGTAAGTGTATATTATTTATAGCACTGTGCTGGAACAGTACACAACCCTGATCCATTTTCCCCAATACAAAACAACATTGTTGTGCTATCAACACTGAACTGAATCTCCCTCTTCCCATCAGGGCCAATGCTTCTCTTGAACTGGAAAACCAAATCAGGAAGGTGGACGGCATTGTCTCTGGATTTGAGAAAAAGCTGGCTGATGACACTGACATCCTAGATGAACCCAACACTATCCAGGCACACACCAAGGAGCTTCAGGTAGGCAGAACACTTGCTGTCAGTCTTACACTCATGTAATTAACTTGCCTAAAAAGGAAGCCCAACATGGTCCTCACTTTCTTTTTTAACATTGTAAAGAATGTTATTTCAAAATAATCTTGGGGTTGTTTGACACTGTCAAATCCCAGATGTGTGGCATCACAATTCATTAGAACATGATCTTGAGAACTCACCCCAGACTCGTTCCTGCCATTCACAGGCTATGCACAATGACGTGGCCAGCAAACAGGGGGAGATGCAAAAGTTGAGCCATGACCTGGAGGCCACGGAGCAGCTGTGCAGCTCCCTGCAGAAGGGCTACCAGGAGTACTGCCCTGACATACGCAGACAGGAGACTGAGGTCAAACATCTCAAGAACCGCTATGCTAATGTCAACAACCAGCTGCAGAAGAGGTGAGGGCCAAAAAAGAGCTTAGCTCTGCACTGATATTAAGCTGTCATGAACATAAAAAACACCCAAATGCTGCACAGCACTTGCCTCTTATTTACCGAATCCAGAGTTTGAGGATATTATTGTTCCATTCTTTTAGAGAGAATCTCTTGCAAGAAGCAGCGAGTAAGAACCAGGCATTCCAAAGTACCTCTCAATCGCTGAGCTCCTTCCTGAAGAATCTGCCAGACAATAAGATCAACCCAAGTGATAGCCTGTCACAGGTCAACACCAAGCAGAACTCCCAAAAGGTCTGTGTGTATATGTGTGTGGGTGTATGGTTCCATAGTGAATCAGATTGAATAACCAATAATCACATTTAATGTTGGAATCTTTGCTTACTTTGTACTCTGTATATTGTAGAGAGTGGTGGAAGACATCAGGAGAAAGGGAGATGACATGGACCGAGTGGTTGATGTGTCTCGCGACCTGCAGAGCGTCCTCAATGTAAGACTTTTCAGAAAGATAAATATGTCGGAAAAAAATATTTTCTCCCAGAAATCTTAGCTTCTTGATGTCAAATTATTTCCTTTTTGATTTTTAGTAACTGTCAGCATAAGTTCTGCTGCAGCTTGTGCTTGGACAACTTGTATTGAATATGTATATACATTTAAGCTGCAGCTTAATTATTCTTTCACAGGGACGTAACTGAATATGACAATAAAAAGTGTAATTTATGTTATTTCTGGAGACGACACGTTTTACTGTACGTACAGTATACTGAAGAAAATAAACTTACCAATGGATTACATCTCTATTTATTAATTTACTTGGAATCATCTGGAACATTTTCTAGTGATTAAATAAATCGGTCATATCTACTTTGGCAGGAGTATGAGACTAACTCTGAGAAGTACCGCAGCACACTCGGTGATGTGGGAAAAACAGGTGCGAGCAAGTTTCAACCTGCGACTCTGGCTAATTCTGTGCATAAACAGGTATGAGTGAAACCTAACAATGGCTTCATTATTTTTCACAGAAATGTTCTGTAATATACGTACTTGTTACGTAAACCTACACATAATGCACATGCAGATACATTCGTCCATGTTATTTTATGTCAATTAACCTCAGACTGCTTTGGGATAGTTCAGCCTATTAGAGCCTCAAGTTATTAGAGTTGGTGTGTGCAGGCTGACGGGAAGTCAATCGTGTATTTTTGTTTTACAGGAGAAGGCTTTGGTGAATCGTTATGCCGAAGTATCAGCAGAAAATGACCAGCTGCTCAACCAGATGGATTTTGCAAAGAATCTCATTACTCAGGTATGGCCTGAAGAGGTCAGCAATTATTATATTCAGACATATACAACAAGAGAGTATATTTACTATTATTCTGTTCCAATATTATACGGATTCTACCTTATGCCAATTCCAGATGCAACATTAATACTGATGTGATGTTAAAATAAAAATGTCATTCTGTCACAGCATGCCATATTACGTCACACAATTTACAACCATTTTAAATAAACTTCATAACTGTCTTATTGTCTTCCTTGAGCAGAATGATGAAAAGATAAGCCACGTTGCAGTGCAACAGCAGATGCAGCTGCAGAGCCAGCAGAGAGCACTGGATGAGACTGATGGCCTGAAGAAAGACCTGGTGGATGAGATTACCAGGCGCTCCCATGCAGAGGCTGACCTTGAAACTTTCAGGTCGCGGATGATGTCCCTGAAGAGTCGTAGAGGCGTAGAACGAGTGGAGGAAAAAGAGGTTCTCCAATACTACCGTGACCCCAAACTGGAGAGTGACCTTGACGCCCTGAGGAACCAGATCCACAATGAGACTCTGAAACACTCTGAAACCCAGACTGAGATTCAGATAACCAATGAGAAGATAGTCTCCCTGGAGACTGAGCTGAAGAATATAAAGCCCAAGCTGGTGACTAAGGAGGTGACAGAGATTGAGAGAGACCCCCAGCTGGATGTGGAAGCTTCCAGGTTGAGAAATGAGATAACAAACCTGAAGAATGAGGTCCAGATCAGGGAATCTGAGTCTGTCCAAATGAAAACTGAGGTACACATTCTGGAGCAGAAGAAGCCCACCATTAAAGAAAGGGTGGTGAAAAAGGAGGTGGTGAGATTGGAGAAGAATCCAGAAATGTTGAGGGCTGTGGCAAATTTGGAAATTGACATCACTGATGAAGGCCAAAGGAGCAAGTCTTTGAATGATGAGATCTTCCAAACCAGGAGCCAAATCAACACTCTGGAGAGGATTATCCCAACTGTACAGCCAAAGATTATCATCAAAGAGGTTAAGAAGGTGGAGCAGGACCCTGAGCTTATCAGTGAATCCAAGAAGCTCCAGACCTCTCTGGAGGAAGAGAGATTTGAAAACAGTTCACTGGTCAATGAACTGACTAACCTCCACTATCGCTATGACCAAGTGGACAAGATGAAGCCTAAGGTGGAGATCAAGGAGATCGTTAATGAGATCTACAGGATTGACCCAGAGACAGAGACAGAACTGGTAAGGCTGAAGACAGAACTCAAGGATTCCAGCACCCAATGTTCTATTCTGGAGAAGGAAATTAACTTAGTGATGACAGAGCTAAACACCCTCCGCTCCCAGAAGCCTAAGGTGGAGATGAAGGAGCTAATCCAGGAAGTGGTGAAAGAGGAAAGGAGCCCTGAGATCATCAGAGAGATGCAACGGCTAAATGATCAGTTGTATCGCTTAAGGAGCACCTATGACAACACCCTGGACCAACTGAATATCCTGCGAAAAGAAAGAGATCAATGGAAGGCTGAAAAGTCCAAGGTGGAAACAAAACTTGTGAACAGAGAGGTGATCAAATATGAGAATGATCCGCTCTTGGAAAAGGAGGCTGACCGACTCAGGAGGGAGGTACGTGAGGAAACACAGCGGCGCCGCTCCACTGAGGAAACAGTCTTCGATCTCCAGAATAAGTGCATACTCCTTGAGAGGCAGAAGCCAGAGGAGAAGGTGGTTGTGCAGGAAGTAGTGCGTCTGGAGAAAGATCCAAGGCAGATCTTAGAGCATGAAAAACTTAGCAAGAACCTGGATGATGAAATTAAGTCTCGCAGGAATATAGATACGGAGGTGCAGCAGCTGAGAGCTCTAGTTCAAGAGAAGGATAGGAATCTCAGGCAGTCAGATGAACGGCAAAAGAAGCTTCAGGTGGAAATGGAACTGAGGCAGATTACATCCAGAATCAAAGAATTAGAAAATGCGCCACCACCTCTTGAGGAGAGAATAGTTGTAGAAGAGGTCCTGAAGGTTGAGCGAGATCCTAAACTAGATAAGATGACTAATGGCTTACGCATAGATATGGACAAAGAGAGCAATGACATCATAAGACTGGAGAGGGACATCAGGAACCTCACACTTAAACTGGAGGTCCTGCAGAGAGAGAAGTCTGTGGAGAAGACAGTCTATAAAGAGGTGATTCGGGTAGAGAAAGATCAGGCTGTGGAGGCTGAGAGGGCCCATTTAAGAGACCTGATGTCACAGGCAAGAAATGCAAGACGGGACATAGAGGATGAAATCCAACGACTTACTGAGAAACTCAATCGGGTGCAGAGTGCAAAAACATCGAATTCCATGTCTGAGACCAGTCTCATTCAGAGCAGAGATACCCTGATGAGAGAGAAAGAAAATCTAAATCGTGAACTGAGGACTCTTGAGTCCGAGAGACAAAACATCAGCGTATCACACCAGCAGCAGTCCAGGCTGATGAGTGAGAGAAGCCAGATGAACAGACAAAAGAGTCTCAAGATGGATTCAGATGTACAGCGTCTGGAGAAGGAGATATTGGATGAGAAAGACGAGATACACAAAAGGGAGAACACCATTCAGGAGCTGCTGAACAGCCTGAAAAAAGAGGACAGTTCTGAGACCAGAACGAGAGAGACTAATGTCTCCACAAAAATTACCATCTTAGACCCAGAAACAGGCAAAGACATGTCTCCATATGATGCATACGTGGAAGGGCTGATTGACCGTAACCAGTACATCCATCTGCAGGAACTGGAGTGTAACTGGGAAGAGGTCACCACTATGGGGCCTGATGGGGAGACCTCTATGCTGCAAGACCGTAAGAGTGGAAAACAGTATTCCATCAACAACGCCATAAAGGCTGGCAGATTGACCCAGTATGACCTGCAACGCTACAAGGATGGCAAGATACCCATCTCAGAGTTTGCCCTTTTGGTTGCTGGAGAAAAATCCAAGCCCACCCCTTACACAAGTCCAAGTTTGTCCTATTCAAACAGCAGTAGTCCACTCAGCAGTAGTACATTCAGCCTCTCACCTCACCTCGACGAGCACTTTCCAATTTCTGGTATTCTTGACACTACTAGCAAGAATCGTATGTCTGTGCGCAGTGCCATGACCCGCAAACTGATTGATGTAAACACAGCACAGAAACTGCTGGAGGCGCAGGCCGCCACTGGAGGCATTGTGGACATCGGCAACAAAGACCGCTACTCTGTTCACAAGGCAGCAGAGCGTGGGCTCATTGACTCAAGTCACCTACAGCGGCTTCTTAATGCTCAGAAGGCCTTCACTGGGGTGGAGGACCCCATGACAAAGGAACGTCTCTCAGTAGGAGAGGCTGTCCAGAAAGGTTGGATGCCGAAGGACAACGCAATGCGCTACATGGAGGCACAGTATCTAACTGGGGGGCTGGTGGACCCCAAGAAGACTGGCCGCATCAGCATTGGTGATGCGGCTAATTCAAAGATCCTTAATAGCACCATGGTCAGAGAGCTCCAGGAAGAATCCAACTATGCTAAGGAGATAGTTGACCCCATTACAAAAGAGAAGATCAACTACAAGCAGGCTATGGCTCGCTGTCAGAGGGATCCCGTCTCAGGCCTGTTACTGCTTCCTGCTGCCTCCACAGATATCTCGTACCGATCGTCGCTCTATGACAGTTACTAGACTTGTTTACTGCCTGATAAGAAGGGACTCTTGCCTCTTAGATGAGTTTCCAGAAGTCAAATTAAAATGGACAATTTAACATATCCATAAGCAGACACCACAGTAAGATGTAAAAAAAAAAAAATCATTATGAACCGTCTCAGGAAATCTACCAATCCTGTGTTGCTTATTTTTGGGTCAGACAATTGCTGCTGAGATGCTTGTATTTGTTTACTTTCTTGTTTGTAACGGGATGCTCAAGTTGTTTTTTGTAAGCCTTATTTAAAATGCATGAAATCTATTTTTATCCAGGAGAATATATGTTCAGAACAGATTCTGATCCAAGACACTTTCATGTTATGCTAATTGGGTTAATGGGCCAATATCGCTGCTTTTCAGTGCTTTCCGATACTTTTCCATGTGATGATGAATATATTAAAATTCAAGAGCTACCCGTTTAGATAGTTTTATCAACAGTGCATCTTGTTTCATATTGTATTCACAAAATAACTGATTAAAATTCATTCAACATTCTCAGATTCTGTATTTTTATTATTATTTAATGCTGCAAACCCAAACACCTCTAACAGTTGGAAAGTATTTAAGTTAAGATGCTGTAAATTGAGCAATTAAGGAAAGGCAGTTTATACGACAGACCTGCTCCATGACTCAAACCATCACCAAGTTGAAATTCAAACTACCTATACTCCACAAGGCTGTGATATACCTCAAGTAGTGGCTATAGGCTGACACACACGCACGCACGCACGCACGCACACACACACACACACACAAGAGCACTTTTAATACATCAGTATTCAGGTTTTTCCATACAATCTTGCTATAAAAATGTTAAATAAATGATAGACATGGTGGAGACAAACAATCGTCACTAGTAGGTTTCAGGGTGGTTGTTGCTGAATGTCTGTTCCACCCTCTCTATGGTTGAAATATCTCCTCTGTTCATTTATGGCACTCTGCAGTATGGTAAGATCCACTCCATCCACACAATTCAGCACACGAGCACGTACCCTCAAACCATCCCCTGCAGAGACGGAGCGATAAACATACACCAGAAAACATTGGAATTACAACTTGTTTTCCTGGCAGGGTGACTTACAGTACATTACTTTCTATAATATACATATACATTAATGAAATTGCTGGCATAAGAACACACAAAAGTTTTAATTACAAGAGCAGATTTCTTCGCCCATCTACATTTGTCATTCTACATAAAGCCGAGTGCACCTAATACTACGTAATGCCTATAAAATGTCTTGAACACTAAGGATATGGGCATTTAAAGAGAATGCATTCCAGGCATCAGCAATATTGTGTGGGAAAAATAAGTGAAAAAACTCCCTTGCTAAATCTGACTTACCCTCAGTGATCTCCAACTCTCCTAGAACAATGTACTGGGCCCCAAGTATGGGCTGAAAAGGCTCCACAAATACTGTGTGAACTACAACTTGGTGCTGGGTTGCTGCATAATGGGAAGATAGTACTGCCTGTGAATCTGCTGGTTGGTAACACTTCAGTCTGGAAAGAAATATATCAAAAAGGGGAGGAACAGATTAAGACAATATGATGGCAAGCATGTCAAACTTTCTAATCTACAACACACCATTTAACAAGCAAAAACTATATATTCTATCCATTTTTTATATAGTGCCGACTGTAAGTATTTGAACAGTGACACAATGTTTGTTGTTTTGGCTCTGTACTCCAGTGCTCGTTTTTATACATAGTCCCCCCACATTTTAGAGGACCAAAAGTAATTGGAAAAGTTAACATAAACATAAATAAAGTCCTCATATTTAATATTTGGTTGCATATCCTTTGCATGCCATGACTTCCTGATGTCTGTGACCCAAAAACATCAAAAGACTCTTGACATTTTATTTTCAGGTACTCTTACAAGTGATACTATAACCTCTCTGCATCTGAATGGATCTCTATTGGTATTGGGGGGTGGGACTAGATTAAGCTGTAAATTACATGGAAATAGTATGGAATACATGGTTGGCTAAATGGCTGTAAGTCCTCAAGGGTCTGAGGTATCAAACGAGCCTCAAACCATCACTCTGCTGCTAGATATGTAGTAGATATGGATGGATCACTTTAAGGGATGTTTCTCCTGACTCATTTTCCTATTGAACTCTATGGAAAAAGAAGTCAGGAGAAACAAATTAAAGCTGAGTGTGCACTTTAACCTCATAGTTACTGTTCCATTTCAAATCCAATGTGCTGGAGTACAGAGACAAAACAACAAAAATTTGTGTCACTGTCCAAATACTTACGAACTGCACTGTATATACAGTCAAGCCGGAAAGTCTTTCACCTTCTCCACGTTTTATTACGTTACAGACATATTCTACAATAGATTGAGTTCATTTTTTGTCTCAGAATTCTACACAAAATAGCCCATAATGACAAAGTGAAAACAGGTTTTTAGACATTTGTGCTAATTTATTAAAAATCAAAATGTAAAATATCATATGTACACATGATTGATATGACACCCAAAAGTGAGCTGAGGTGCATTTTGTTTCCACTGATACTGCTTGAGATGTTTCTACAACTTAATTAGAGTCCACCTGTGATAAATTCAATTGATTGGACATGATTGGGGATTGCCAACACCTGCCTATATAAGGTCCCACAGTTGACAGTGCATGTCAGAGCAAACTCCAAGCCATGGGGTCAAAGGAATTATCTGCAGACCTCAGAAACAGGATTGTGTCAAGGCATAGATCTGGAGAAGGGTACGGAAAAATCTCTGCAGCTTTACATGTCCCAAAGAGCACAGTGGCCATCCTCATTTGTAAATGGAAGAAGTTTGGAACCATCAAGAATCTTCCTAGACCTGGCCGCCCGGCCAAACTGAGCAATCAGGGAAGACGGGCCTTGGCCAGGGAGGTGAGCAGGAACCCGAGGGTCAATCTGACAGAGCTCCAGCGTATCCTTGTGGAGATGGGAGAACCTTTCAGAAGATCAACCATCCAGGCAGCACTCCACCAATCAGGCCTTTATGGTAGAGTGGCCAGACGGAAGCCCCTCCTTAGTAAAAGGCACATCACAGCCCGCTTGGAGTTTGCCAAAAGGCACCTAGAGGACACTCAAACCATGAGAATCAAGATTCTCTGGTCTGATGAAACCAAAATTGAACTTTTTGGCCTGAATACCAAGCGTCACATCTGGAGGAACCCAGGCACCGCTCATCACCTGGCTAATACCATCCCTACAGTGAAGCATGGCGGTGGCAGCATCATGATGTGGGGATGTTTTTCAGCAGCGGGAACAGGGCGACTAGTCCTGATAGAGGGAAAGATGAATGCAGCTAAGTACAACCGAGATCCTTGAAGAAAACCTGCTCCAGAGCGCTCTGGACCTCAGACTGGGGCGAAGGTTTACCTTCCAACATGACAACGACCCGAAGCACACAGCCAAGAGAACAAAGGAGTGGCTTCAGAGAAAGTCTGTGCATGTCCTTGAGTGGCCCAGCCAGAGCCCAGACCTGAATCGTGTACCGACGCTCCCCATCCAACCTGACGGAGCTTGCAAGGATATGCCAAGAGGAATGGGCAAAAATGTCCAGAAACAAGTGTGCCAAGCTCGTAACTTCTTTCCCAAGACGCCTTGAAGCTGTATTCGCTGCCAAAGGTGCAGCAACAAGTATTAGGCTAAGGGTGTGTACAGATATGTAACCCCTAAATAACCTATTTTTGTCAGTAAAATAAAATTGCATATTTTCTAATTTTTCATGTTTTCACTTCGTCATTATTGGCTATTGTGTGTAGATGTTTGAGGCAAAAAATGAACTCAATCTATTGTAGTATAAGTCTGTAACGTAATAAAACGTGGAGAAGGTGAAAGGGTGTGCAGACTTTCCGGCTTGACTGTATATAGAAAATATATAATTATAAAATATATATATATACTGTATATCTAAAACAGGCCAACAACCCATCTACTGATCCCCCTGTGCCATGGCACTTTCTGCACTGCGATCCCATGTCTATCTGTAAACCCTCTCAGCTTTTCCACTAGCTGAATAAAATTTTTAAAGAAATCTTAAGGAGGGTGGACTGCTTGTTCTATAAAAAAATAAAATAAAACATCCCACCTGCCAAATGTTCTCACAGTTGTCCCTTCCTGGATGGTATCAGAACTGATTTCCCAGGGAAAGTGAAAAACACCAGGTGATGGAAGCATGTCTAGCTAATCTGAAAACAAGGTAAAAGGGTGTTAACCAAGTGCCATCTGGTTTTTGTTGCAGTATTGTTGTGTTGCATTGTGGGGTCACAGCTAGCTTACAGGTTTAACCTTCGTATCAAAAATTAGTTAAAAAATGACAATTTTCAGTTTAACAGCAGTGAAAACCCTCTAAATTACACTTTTTCAACATGAAATATGATGACTTTTCCTGGAGTGACCCTACCATTAGAAAAAAGTTAAACATTGCCTCTTTTTTTACATTTTTACAAAAGACATACACTATCAAGGTACAAAGATTGTCTTATGAGTCTTTTTTTAACCCTGCAGTTATGGAAAAAAAAAACACGTATCCCATGTCACTGCCCCCATCTGACTGAAGCCAGGAAGGAAGCAGACACTGTTGCTACCACAGAACTGTTCAATATCCATTGATCTGGCAGCTTAAAGCAGTTTCTATTTAAATTAGTACAGCACAGAGAAGTTATCGTATACTTTGATTCACATCATTTTTGTTATTCAAACAAAAACAGTGACATAGCAACTTTGCTTTTGAATTTTGTGTGCCTGCAGAGCTCTTTCTTCTTCATCTTCCTCCTCTTCTTCATCTTCTATTTAATGGCAAATTATTACCTTACCAGAGCATTATCTCCATGGTCACCTACTGATATTTGTTTAAAAGCTATTTTAAATCCTTGTAATGAGTTCCGTTTGATGCAGGAATGTGAAAATACTGTTATATACACCTTTCCCGGTGTATATAATAAGGGTTTTAAGTCAATTTCCTTAATTCCATGTCGATCCAGCTCTTCTTGCAGAATTTGTATTTGTCCTGAATATTGGGGACATAAAAAAATTCCATGTTCCACAGTCTCGGTTTGATGATGACTGTGATCACATTCTCCGGTTGGATGCTTTTTTATCAGTTGCATTGTTGAATTCAGCTGAGTATGACCCATTCTCATCCTGTTTATTAAACATTCTTCTTTCTTTACCTTCTAATAGATCTCCCTATCCCTACCTCCTTTTGTATATGATATAGATGTCTACCTTTCGAGTCCATACCCCATCTCTCCTGCCGCTGCTTTCTAATTTGCAGCCATATATGACAATTAATTTCAGCTTTCCTAATTGGCACATTTAATTCCATATTTTCTGCCTTCAGAGGCTTCGTAGCAAGCGTATCTACCATTTGATTTCCCTCAGCCCCTACATGCACTGGTATCCATAAGAAATTAACATCTATACCATACCTGGTTATTGTTAACAATGTTAATAATATTTAATGTAAAATATCCTGTCTACATCTCGTACTGGATTGCTTTAGGCTCAGTAATGTTAAGGTCTGAGAAGGGACTGGACTCAAATGCACGACTCAGAGACAGAAATCCAATAATCCAGATAATGTATTACTTCGTACTAAACTCCAGAAGTATAGGGAGAAGCTTAGGGAAGGGACTGGATCCTGGGATGGCGCGAACAGGGGCAGAACGGGGGTGAGGAGCAGGCAAGGGGCTGGATGGTGGCTGAATCCTGGGTTGGCGTAGCAGAGGAGGAGTGGGATGCGGGAGACAGGGATGCGTGGCGTGGAGCTAGGATGTGGCTGCAGGCAGGCAGACAAGCAGAGCAAAACAAGACGTTAGTTTCAGCAAGACACGAACAAAACTATGAAACGTAGTTGGCTAGGCGAAGCAACGACTAGATCGTAGCTTTAAGCAAGACAAAGCGTGCCTATGACTATGACTAAGATACGAGACCAGACAAGACACGAGTTTTTCCAAAAACAAAACTTAGCTAACTCTGCCCCAACAAGACTTAACGAACCGGCACAAGACAACAAAGACCGAAAGAATATATAGGAGAGTTAACGAGCTAATGAATGCATGCAGCGTGAGAATATATGAGCGAGTGATTAACGGTGAAGAGAGCATGAGGAATGCAAGCGGGGAAAGGAATGTGATAGGCGGAGGAAATGCGAGAGGGAATTAGAAACAACAAAACCACGGGAAACCACGCCCAGCCTGCACCACGAGGAAGACAAACAGGAAAATGTGAAAACAAGACAAGAAACGCGAGAAACAGGGTAAAACAAGGAGCACAAACGGGGACGGGGACGGGGACTGAGAGGAACGGAGAGTGTAACAAGTAAAACTGGAATCTGAACAAAATCACCAATATAATAGGTTTGATCTCCTCAATCCATTGTAATGCTGGTAATATAGCCATCATTTCCACAGTACATACTGACATGTGATCTGACAACCATTTCCTTAATTTAATACTCAGCATGGGAATAGGAATGGCACATTCTGTATTGGGGTCCTTTGACCCATCAGTATACTATATATATAGGCATATAAACATTACATTTAGGTTTTAGGATTGTATCTGCAAAGGTATCTATATAGATTTTATCATGTGCATAACAGACTATGTAATATGCTAAGATCTACCATAGACTGAGGGAGAAACCAGGGTGGCATTACTGACAAAGGGGTTGTAGGGCTAACATACCATTCATGAAGTCTTAGAAAATTTCACTACCTGATACTCTTCGCTTTAATCTTATTCCCTTCCCAACCTGGGCTTAGTTTTTTTTTGTGGGGTGGTCATCATAATGTCCTTGAAGATTTTCCCAATAATCTTTTCCTCCTAAATTGCAGAGGCATCTCTCCTACTTCCACCTGTAATGCTACCAATGAGGTTGTTTTAATAGCCCCACAACATATCCTTAATGTTTGAGCTTGAATACTATATAATGTTTTTAGGTTAGAACTGGCTGCTGAACCAACTACTATAGGCCTACTACCATTGTCCAATCGGATACTGATCTAATCATAGAGATATGGGTTTTAAGGCGACTGTCTGCTCCCCATTCCATATTTATATCTCATAACATTCAATAAGTTACCATTTACATTTTGCTTGGTATTGCCATGTTAATAAGATAAACAATACTCCTAAAAATGTAAGCACGTTCACTCTTTAGTTCTTTAACATAAAGTTTTAGACATAGGTTACTCGGTAGTTGAAATATACTGTTTTAGTTTTTTTCGACAGAGAAATTAAACCCCCCACAATAATGACCACTCCTCTACTAGCATAATGGCTTCATGTATCTTTTATAATTACTATTCCTACCCTTCTTCCAGAGAGCCCCGTCATCCGCAAACAACGATTTACCAATCTGGACCTATTTGATTATATAGGCTATGTCATTGATAACAATAGAAACTAAAGACGGACTAATAACACTCAGTTGAGTCGTACCGTTTTCAATAGAGAATATACCCGAAATCGTATGACCAATACGAACTTGAATAAATCTAATATTATCACACAAAATTTTTTTTACCCAGTGTGGGTTGTTTTCGCTCCAACATCCAAAGAAGCAGAGCTCATTCAATGCGCATGACCATGACCTTCATTTTAACGCCTACTCAATGACGTATGGTTTTTTAGCTTCTGCGAGCACCTTGGAGGCGGAACAATCTATATTCTACTTTACAAAGCCTGATCAAAGTAACCTATTTCAGAAGTAGCTAACTGGGACGTTGTGCTAGCGTTAACGTAACTTACCTATATCAGTACGCATCATAGTTAAGATTTGACATTCGTCAGATATGAATCCAGATATTCGTAGAGAACGAGAAAATGCAAGTTTTAACACTGAGATACTCACAAATATTCTAGATGGCGGTCCAGAGAAAACTCGGAGAAGGAGGGAGATCGGTGAGTTTGTGCGGTTTGTCCGCACTGTGTTTGTTTTGGATGGTAACGTTGTCATAAAATTTCTTCTTACCGTGAAAAACGACGACATCTGACAGATGTTTAAGTAAATCTATCACCACGGCGGCACTTTCGTCACAAGTCAGCAATTATACCGGGGAAATGCCCTCTTTGAAAACAAAAAACGAATGAATATAAAAAGGTTAGTCTGTTACTGCATACCCGTTTTTGCTAAAGCCGCATCATAGCTATGATAACGCGGAGCTGTCAAAACTATAACAGCGCGGAAACCCTTAAAAAATAAATAATAAAAACCGTAGCTAGGCTACACGTAGCTTATGGCTATGACATATTATGGACTAAACAAGCCACATTTTAGTTAATAAAACTCAAGTAAGCTAATTTAGATATCCAGTGAGCACAAGTGGCATACAGAACTAGTTTACTTTTTTTAGCAGCATTTTTTTGTAAGTATAAACCGAACTATTTTTTTTTAAATACAATTAGTTTGATTTATTTATTTAAGTATGAGCCGAAGTATGGTTTCCTGGCGTGTCTCCCCGTGGCGCAGTCTGTAGCGTGTCCTAACTAGGATTCCCGTGCTCTTTGCGACATTGTCGGTTCGAATCCGACTTTTCCTCTTGTCTCTACACTGTGCTGTCCAATAAAGCTCAAAGGCTATTACACCTATTTTAAGAAAGTATAGTCCATTTTAGTACTTATAAACTTTTGTAGCCACAATTTCCTCTATATTCTCAGCTACCTTGAATTGAGAGAAAATGCTGTCAGCTATAAGTTAGAGTGAAGGAAATGTAGAGACCTAGCTACTCACTCCAAAAGTCTCTGGGACCTCAGATGGATATCTGGCTTCTCTGTCGAACATGAGGTAGAATGGGGAGTGCTTGGTGGTGATCTGTACTTTGGTGCACAAGCCAAACATGGCTGCACTGAGGTCCCAGTTCCAAGGATTCTCATCCACCAATTTGGTGAGAATTTTGAAACATATTGACATTGTTATGAAATACTATTTCGATTGTAAAGCATAGCTTATGACTGCGATGTGTGACCCAAATCACACTGCTTAATACAATACCAAAATAGAATACTTAACACAGTGACTATAGTACCATTTAGTGGTGTAAATGGGTCAAGGTCAGTTTAGTGTCAAGTCCACATTACTTTTTCACTGTCCCATTCATTTTTTCAACCAATCCACTGGTCTGTGGATGGTAAGGTGCGCAGAAGCTTCTCTCGATGTCCAGCTTCTGGCAGAGAGCCATATTCAGCTGAATTTAATGGACAACAGTCAGTTAGTACAAAAGAAAACTGAGTGAAGGGAGCCTCAGCCATGTTTTTGGGTAATGATACGGACTGCACAGGGAAAGATATTGAGAAATGATTGAAAATGCATTGTAATAGGACAATAGGACAGCACCTTATTCCTGAACTCCCCTCCTCGGTTGGTGAGAATGTGTTTTGGTGCCCCAAACTTGAATTCTACAATGAACTGTGCAAAGAATTCTACAATGCACTGTGCTACATCCTCGGCTTTCTTAAGACTTCAGCGGATATGCCTCAGCCCACTTGGTCTTGTAGTCAATCATGACGTCCCTGTGCAGTCCTTCTCATTACCCAAAAACATGGCTGAGGCTCTCTTCACTCAGTTTTCTTTTGTACTAACTGACTGTTGTCCATTAAATTCAGCTGAATATGGCTCTCTGCCAGAAGCTGGACATCGAGAGGAGCTTCTGCACACCTTACCATCCACAGACCAGTGGATTGGTTGAAAGAATGAATGGGACAGTTCGGTTTATACTTACAAAAAAATGCTGCTAAAAAAAAAGTAAACTAGTTCTGTATGCCACTTGTGCTCACTGGATATCTAAATTAGCTTACTTGAGTTTTATTAACTAAAATGTGGTTTGTTTAGTCCATAATAGGCCTATGTCATAGCCATAGGCTACGTGTAGCCTAGCTACGGTTTTTATTTTTTATTTTTTAAGGGTTTCCGCGCTGTTATAGTTTTGACAGCTCCGCGTTATCATAGCTATGATGCAGCTTTAGCAAAAACGGGTATGCAGTAACAGACTAACCTTTTTATATTCATTCATTTTTTGTTTTCAAAGAGGGCATTTCCCCGGTATAATTGCTGACTTGTGACGAAAGTGCCGCCGTGGTGATAGATTTACCTAAACATCTGTCAGATGTCGTCCTTTTTCACGGTAAGAAGAAATTTTATGACAACGTTAGCCGTTAGTTAGCTAATGACAAATAAATAAAAGAAAAAGGCTATGCTGTGTTACTGCATACCAGTTTTTGCCAAAGCTGCATCATAGTGCGGAGCTTTCAAAACCATAACAGCGCGGAAACCCTTTAAAAAAAACTAAATAAAAATCGTAGCCTAGCCTAGTATGGCTATGATAACTGTCTGGACTAAACAGGCCACTTTTTAGTTCATAAAACTCAAAAGTAAGATATCCAGTGAGCACAAGTGGCTTACACTAGACTAGGCCTACTAGTGCACTATTTTTAATACGCTCTTTTTTCTGTAAGTATAAAATTGGAAGTATTTTTTTATTTTTTATTATTGTTTATATATTTATTTTAATACACGCCAAAATATGCCTTTCTACAGTGCGTCTCTGTGGCTCAGCCTGCTCCGTGATCTTTGCTACCCGCGACGTTGTATGTTCGAATCTGACCTTTTGCCGCATGACCAATGCATAAATTGCTCATAACATGACATAAAGAACACACAACCTGGACCTGAGCAATGAGTTATGTTAGGATGAGTGGGCTTTTTATTTACTATCTTTCCTACATCTGGACCGGTTTATATATTGAGAAAGCCAAAGAAAGCTTTCAACCCACAGGGCATGTTAAACATGGTGGTGGATCTATAATTTTATGGGCAGCCATCTATGAATGTCATTGGGTCCAATGATTGTTCATCATGGTCGTATAATGGTCAAGGCATATGAAGTGATTTTACAAGAACAGGTGCACTCTATAATGCAAACACTGTTCCCTCACGATGTCCCCATATTCCAAGATGATGAAGCCCCTATACACACTGCTAATTCAATTTAAGATTTTTTAAGGTTTCATGAACACCACAATCACCAGATCTAATTATCATTGACCTTTGGGAAGTTCTGGATTGCAGGGTGCGAAGTAGATTGCCACCCTGCATGCTTTCCTTCTTGAAGAATTGTCTGGTATCCCACTAGACACAGTTCAGCACTTGTACAACAGCTTTCCAAGAAGTATTGAAGCTGTTCTGAAGGTGAAGGGTGGTCCTACTCCTTATTAGTTACTTAATAATATTAGTATATTGTTTGGTGCTTCCAACCCCAGCCCTATAGATTAAATTGCAGTGCCGGAATTCTCCTTGATATTGTGTATATTTGTTTAACTAGTATTTCTTAAGGTGCTGTTTTTGATTCCTGAATGTGAATGTTAATAATTAAGGGGTGGGGGGAAGTTCAGTTCTCTTGGTTGTTTAACCATTTTTTTTTTATTCCTTTTTTTTTCTGCACCGCATATACTTAGATAAATACTGTTATCTGATGTTCAGTTGTTGCCTGTTATCTGTTGAGCACTTGAAAAGTCCTCTATAAAGTTGGGCAAAGAAAAAGAGGCCGTAGTGCGCTCAATTTGAGGCAACTTAAATGTTTGATTAAAAGTTTGATTAGTGACCGACGGGTCCGTCACTCTGTGGAGTGATTCAATCTGTGGAGGCTGTATGCTGCTCCCACCCATGGACTAATATGTAAAAAGAGGCCGTAGTGCGCTCAACTTGAGGCCGTAGTGCGCTCAACTTAAAAGTTTGATTAGTGACCGACGGGTCCGTCACTCTGTGGAGTGATTCAAACTGTGGAGGCTGTATGCTGCTCCCACCCATGGGCTAATATTTTTACAAAAGTCCTGCAGCGGAGCTGGCAGGTATATTATCACCCAGAGAGAGAGGTTGTACGGTGCGTAGCAGATGGCAGGTAGCAGGCTGTTTGTGGTAGGAGTGTTTGTTGGGGTATTTGTTTTGTGGGCCCAACCAGTATTGCGTTTTATTATAACTGTTTTAACTTCTTATTAACACTGTTCAATTCTAATTAACTTTTTATATAATGTCTTTCTATGTCTTATGCAAAGCACTTTGAGTTGCCTTGTGTATGAAAATGTGATATACAAATAAACTTGACTTGACTGACTTGTTTAACCCATCCACAATGGATGCTAATGAACAGAACGGAGAAGGTAGTGTGTGAAGAGTTGACAAACTGTGGTCACTCAAACGCTTTGTGACTTCAAAATTTTAATGGTCTTCTGCTCTTCTCTTTGAGCACACATCTAGAACATACGATGTCTAATTTGTCATTAAAGTGAAACTTACAGGTGTTTCTAAATTGATTTACAATGTTGGACTCATGGAGAAGATGATTTAAAATTTTTATTAAAATTATTCTCTTGGCTGCAAGGGCAGTAATCCAGAGAAACTGTAATTATAAAATTATGAATTTGTTCATTTTTCAAAAGATGCAAGAAATCCACTTACTACGTAATTTTCCCGTACATTACTCCACTGGGGATGCTAACCTAAAAGTTGAAGTTTACGTGGTGCAACCCTCTGATTCAGCATTCTCTCTTCCACACCAGAGAATCTGGTGATCAGTGATCCAGACTTTCAACATCAGGACCTCAATTTCCTGTCAAGGAGTGAGCGATACGATGCGGCCGTGAAGAAGAGTGCGCAGATGATCCTGAAGCTACGAGAATATGGCATCTCTGACCCGGAAGAGATTTATTTCTATAAAAAGTAAGCTTACCACTATATCCAAATGTATTCTGCTGGAGTTCAGACCTATAGCTGGAAAGCTGCTGGTTAGTGCCCAGTCATGGGTGACGGATGTCTCAAATGAATGATAATACAGTATGTCCTGATTTCCACCGTAAACTTCTAAGGGCTCTTGCTTGTTTGTATCCGGCAGTAACTCTTCAAGTTTAGAAGATAATATTGGTACTGACCTCAGTGTCAACTGGATGACTTGCATACTGTCTGTTGCTAACTATTACGTCCCTATGCTGCCTCATGAAATTCTAACGAGTTGAATTTGTTCCCCTGAGTCTTGATTGGAAATTACCGACACCTGTTGTGGATTTTCCCAAGAGCACTTAAGGCAGCTTTGAGAATGGTTTTAACATTCTCCTTTACCGTAAAGCCCCACAGAAAGCGGAGTGGAGCGTATTTCTCGTGCGATTACATCGCCTCCATTCATTTTCAATGAGAGGCGATTGCTTGCGTCTGCAAGGCATGTTGGGATTGCTTGCAATGCGAGGTGTCCAGAGTCGAGACGGGGAATGTGGCGGAATAACCAATCAGATTAAAGATCCGATTTATAAATTCGATTTAATTTATTAAATTGTTCCCCTTTTCAAATTTTATTTCCCCACTCCTAGTTCTGTCATGTGTGGGGATTTCCCATAGAATCAAATCGATATAATTTAACAATTATTACTAATAATAATTAATACGGTGTTTTAAAAATCGAACGCATGCCCAGAAGCGACCAATTCTGAGAGGCGAGCGCGATGCCAGGAGATTTCAATGCCTTCTGTGGGGCTTTACCATAAGCCTTTTACTGGGAATTTCTATTCAAGACTCAGGTGAGCTAAAGGAAACTTGTTAGCATACAAAAGAATTAAAGGGGCACACTCATGAGGCAGCATAGGGACGTAACACTAACGTGGGCCATGACCGAATACGATCCCTTAACCCCTTTGAGGGCGCATATTTGAGTCAACTTCATCAGAAAGCTTTTCTCACAAATGGGGGCAATTAAAATACCAGGATGATGCCCTTATTTCCGTGGTTTTGTTGAGGTGATTCAGGAGCACACTCATCCACAGAACTGTGCACTCATCCGACAATTTCGGAAGTAAAATCTACAACTTGTCGTACAAGAGCGGGACATATTACTGCTCTTTTTATTTTTGTTAATTCTTCATTCATAATCTACGCTTTGTAACCATTGTCATATATAAACTGATTGATAGTCTCAATAAAAAAAAAATAAAAAAAAATATATATATTTTACGAACTATTTCCTCACTGGTTTGGAAATGGTTTTGCAGGATTTTTCGCACACTGCTTTCAAAGTGAGGGGACAGGGCACATAATAGACAGGGGTCTGAGTGGGCAGGGAACAGCGATCATATTCTGTCACGGCCATGCTGGAAATGCTTTGAAATTACTGTGTGAAAACAGAGGGTGAGTGCCCCAGTATTGCGGGATGATCAGAACACCACTGCTTCCCTTCATGATATAAACTTGCTTAATATGGGACCTGTTGTGTTGGTGACTCCATTAGAGATTGAGGAAGCTTGTGGATTATAGGAGTGCATGGTGCTTAAAGAGATACTGCAGAGGCTTTTCTAAGGCCCTTTTTTCCGCTTCAATTTGAACTGAAACTCGTGAGTAGGCGTGGTCATATGACGATGATGCCACGTAGTCATTTTATGAATATTCATACGGTCAAGGAGTGAAAGGGTGTCTTGGTGAACTGACTCAGTCCCCTTCCAGCTCTCTCCTCACAACTAAATAAAATGGCTGTATTAGTTGAGCAACGTCTTCGCGAGGAGAGGACCCAGGATGTAACCGAATGGTAAAGCTAACGTTACCTAGCTAAGTTAGCTTGTTTGTCTGCCTAAAGTAACGTTACTATTGAATACATTCAAATACACAGCAAAACCCAGTCACACAGTAACGTTAGTATATTGAACATGGCTGATTGTAGCGCCCTCATAACTTCACTTGGTCCGGAGAGAATTATCATTTATTAGCTAACATTATTCATAAATGATATAGCTAATATAACTAGCTATCTAAGTTACCAGTTCTCTCTGGACCAAACGGGGCTAAACTCACACACAATAGACTGCCTTGCATTACCTAACTTATCGATACATTCCGTCCGAGTTACTGACCAACTGGTTACTGGTTTTGCTAGGGCTACATCAAATGTATTATTGCTATCGTTTATTAGCTAACGTTACGTATTCATAAACGATAGCTCACACAATAGGTTGCCTTCAACCCCACATTAGCTATTACCTATCAGTAATGTCAACCGTTTGCAAAAGCATTTTTGTTGTAGTTTGTACAGATAACTTGCATGTAAACAGAAACAAACTAATGTCCCAACAGGTGTGCTTGTGGCCACTGCTCTAACCTGTCCCCTCCAGAAAACCTATGTTGCCGTCAGGTTACTGAGGTAACGTTATGTCAGCGTAGTTATGAAGCTATTCTTGATTTGTCTAATACTGCTGTGCCGTAGTCGGGCATGCTTGGCCCAACTGTATAATAGTGGCCAATACATGTGCAATTACACAATGTCACAAATACAATGTAATAGGTATATTGTACTTAGCTGTTTTACTTAGCTGATGTAATGATTACAAAATTACATCCATCACTGTTGGGATGGCACCTGGCTTCAGCGACGGAGTTTTATAGAAGCCCATCTCAAAGCCAGTTAAATTGTGGTAGCAGTCCGGTGTGAAGTGCGCGTTGCACACTAGGGCTTTCTTCGGCAAGTCCGCGTGCTCTACACCGATAGCTTGAAGCCACTGGCTAAGTAGCGCTGGGTCTCTCGGCAGACTATGAAAGCTAGCAGAGCCGGTGGCGTTGCACCGAGGAACGATACATCTCTGACTCCTTGGCATAATGCAGGCAAGTTAGCTAAAGATACCAAGTAGTAAGACGTCGTATATGAATAACTGTAGCTCGATATAAGTCGTAATATTAACGTTAGCAATAATACAAAGCAATTCGCATTTGAACTTGAACTAGCTAATTAGCAGTACAAGGGTCTCAATCTCAGAAAGAAAAAAAAAAATCGTCGTTCTCTGCTTTTATACCACATGCCCAGCCAAGACCCACCCCTAGGACCACCTCAAGTCCACCCATTTTTATGTTAAGGATTTCGTGACGTCACAAATCCCCGGAAGCCAGCATATTGGTAAGTCTGCACAAAAACTCAGATAAAACCATTTTTACTAAACATAAAATTTTCGGACATAAACAGTTGTGTATGATCATAATCTAACTCAAAACATAGGTTGTCAACGGGAAAAGTCGGTTTTTGACTGCAGTATCACTTTAAAGGAAAAGGCGCTAAATGGACAGTGATTGTGTCCAGGGATTTTTGTTTAACATTTTGCTATCCATAATTATCTCAATCCCAAGGGTGGACTAGCGTGTGCATCCTGCCGAATTCTTGTTTTTTCTGCAGTCCACCAACTGTGCTGTGCAACTGCAGTACTAGATGTCCGCATATCTTCTGCAAGAAAAGCACAGAGGCCTGTTTGATCAGAGGAGTTCCAGTTGCGCTAGAAGAGAGGGCGTATACCTCTGTCTGAATCCCTGGTCCCTGTGTGACCCTGTTGCTAATTATCCGTCCCTCCACGTGACTCCCGGCTGCAGTTGGCACTGGCGTGGTCGGGTTGTGAGTTATGCCAGGCCATAAAAAAAGCAGTGCCTTAGATGGTGCTTTCGTCACCGTTGTGTGATATTTTCATTGCGCGTCTGTCTTGTATGAATAAAGGTGACGGCAGTTTTACTGGAGCTGGAGCAAAGGTAGAGCCATTTACTGGGATTGAGCTTGGCAACAAGATATTTTAGATGAGGTTCATTCAAGGTTATGTCACAGGGCCCGACCTTCTGTCCAGAGACGATGTATTTGCTTGTGTAATACAGAGAGAAAAGAAAAGACAATGAGATTTTAATCGTTTAGATTTTTATATAGGAACGTTGTTGGCCTAAGCCATAGTCGGTGCCTTAATTTGTTTAATATAGGGAAAAAAATGAATGAAACATAATGATCTTCTGTGTTTGTGTTCATTCTTCTCACTCGTAATTACTCAATACACATTTACCAGTAAACATTTTAAATTTTAAATTTTCCATTATTCATGAAGTCATGCGTGTGATTTTTATGTGATCATATAGGGTCATATAAAGTTGCAAGCAGTGGACGACCACAGGAGCTTCAGGTGTTACTTTTCACTGTTGTGACTGCAGCGCTTGCTTGTCCTTTTGTTTTTGTGAATATGCACACTGTTTGTTCAATGGGAACAGCAGCGTAACTTTTTTAGCAAAAGGAGGACTGATTCATTTAGCCTACATGGCTCTTCCTTTCTCAGAATTAACAGCTGATGTATAATAGGGGGAAAAAATGCAACGCCACGTTTTTGATATTTTTATTGCGTGCATTTCAGGTTTGCCACTATGCCAGTAAGTGAAACGATTAATGTCCTTATGTATGCGAGTTA
Organism: Synaphobranchus kaupii; assembly: GCA_029718625.1. Classification (NCBI taxonomy): domain Eukaryota; kingdom Metazoa; phylum Chordata; class Actinopteri; order Anguilliformes; family Synaphobranchidae; genus Synaphobranchus; species Synaphobranchus kaupii. The sequence goes on from CM056379.1 coordinate 22,238,147, forward strand.
TGAGTCATAACTTATGACTCATAATAACTGGGCAGAATCCTGCTCAAAGCAGGGCTAAGGTTAACAGATTAGAATTGTATAGAGAATGCTGAGAACACTGACGTCTCTTTTTATTACCAACAGCTCAGTAATACCAGGGTTCAGGGCTTGATATTAACTTTTTGAGCCGACAAGTAGCTCAGATTTTATACTTGTCCTGAGGCTAAACTTACTTGTCCGAAACTGAAAATAAAGGCCTATTTAAAAAAAAAAAAAAAAAGCAGTTGGAAAGTTAGATTCTGTACATTAAACCATGTAGGACTGTAAATCGGGTGAAGGGCTGCTCTTCTTGGGCTACATAATAAGCAGTGTGCATTATATTGGCCATTTTCGACAACATATTTTCTTCCATCCTGTGAGGACAGGTGATGGTGGGGCATCAGGTCCCCTCTGTCTGATTCTGGCAGCAGCTTCAGTAAGCTGGTGTTGCTTGTCCCCTTGTCAAATTTTGCATTGATTTTAAGATTTTATTGATGTGAAACAATAAACTCCGCAACACTGTGTCTCTTGCTGTGCTTGCAACTTTATTAATGAAAATTGACTTACGGTTTATTTCAATTTCAACTAATCATCATCACACAGCTAGGTACGTTTGTTAACTTTTTAAGTTCACTTATGTTCACTTCTGCTTCCCCACCTCACTCACTCCCGCTCACACACTATGCCACACACACCTTTGAGAATCGGAGGCGCTCCGGTATGCAGGCCAACCTGCATGCTCCAGAACAATATTCGCCGTTCCTTGTCGCATGTTCCTCACTGGCTGCATACAGGCGTCCGGGCTGAGCTAGGCTTGCCTAGTCTTGTTTACTTGTCCGTTCGGGTAAGCTGTATTATGCTTGTCCGAGCACTTTTTAAATTTTTTTTATTTTATTTTATTTTTTAAAACACTTGTCCCGGACAATCGGACAAGCGTTAATGTTGAGCCCTGTGGGTTATATTATAAGGTAATTAATCCTTCTTCCTTTGAATCCCTTTTCCCATTTTTAGAGATATGTAGGCAAACCATTAGGCTAATGGTTTGAAATAAATTGAATGCAGATCCGGAAAGGACAATGTATGCTCTCAAATTAGTCCGAGGCCTAGGCCTGTATTCAATCTCCAAGAAGTAGGCCTATGGTAATATCTCAGTGACATAGAAAACTTTGGGACATCTGTTATGGTGGAAATGGGATAGGTCTTCAAAGTAATGACAGTGGTGTGTGTACTGTATATTGAATGTGGACAAGGACAAAAGAACTGCAGCAGAAAGGTTCCCTTGTGTGGTTGCCTGAATTATGCTGGCCAGCAGAATTATGGGAACATTTGTGAAGTCTGCATGGAGACAGTGAAATGGTAACAGGAGATCCCAAATTTTCTATGGTACAAAAATCTGGAAGAACGGCTGTGTGATTGTGTGCGTGCGCGCGTGCGTGCTGGAGTGTGCGGGAGTGTGCGGGAGAGTGCGGGAGAGTGCGGGAGAGTGCGGGAGAGTGCGGGAGAGTGCGGGAGAGTGCGGGAGAGTGCGGGAGTGTGCGGGAGTGTGCGGGAGTGTGCGGGAGTGTGCGGGAGTGTGCTGGAGTGTGCTGGAGTGTGCTGGAGTGTGCGGGAGTGTGCTGGAGTGTGCGGGAGTGTGCTGGAGAGTGCGGGAGAGTGCGGGAGAGTGCGGGAGTGTGCGGGAGTGTGCGGGAGTGTGCTGGAGTGTGCTGGAGTGTGCGGGAGCGTGCGGGAGCGTGCGGGAGCGTGCGGGAGAGTGCGGGAGTGTGCGGGAGTGTGCTGGAGTGTCAATGCTGGGAGCCCTTTGGGGGCGCAGTCTTCATCTGTGTGTCTGTCTGTCCTCTTCAGTGTCTGGAGAGGGCTTCACCAAGAGGCCCTGGGTCTCCACTTCGTCATGTTCCTTCCCACCTTACGCAGCCAGTGTGATGCAGAGCAGCGAAAGAAGTGGCTCCCTCTGGCAGAGTCCTTCAAGGTTCTGGGCACCTACGCCCAGACTGAAATGGGGCACGGTCAGTCGAATGAAGGTCGAGGGAGTCACTGTGGAGGCTCTTGGGCATTATTTCTGATAGAATAACTCTGATAGAGTGTGTGTCCGGAGCAAATGTTCATTCGATGGAAGCGGGTTTTGCTGTCTTGTTGGAACCTTGAGGCTGACATTGTTGATGAACCGGGGTACCTGCAGGTGTTTGACAGATCTACATGCTGCACATACTACCTTGTATGCTCATTAGTTTCACATGGCAAACTAACAGTAGTTTGTGATTTTAATGTTGGTCAGATAACTAATACCCACTAATATTTCAGATTTACTGCTTGAATTTGTCCTCTGTATAATGCATCCCTGATGCCCCTGGAACTAGTGTGATCATTCCATTTAAAATATGGACACAGGACCACCGCGGTGGTGCAGCGTTAAAAGCGCAGACTTTCAGTCTGTGCAGTTGCGCCCCGAAGATCGGGGGTTCGATCCCCGGTCCTGCCAGATCCAAGTATGGCCGGTGCCTTGAGGGGGTGGTTGCTCCCGGGGTGGGGGGAGGGACTCGGAGAGAATCGTTGCGCATAAGACGGCCCTGGTCAGGAGCTTGAGGCGTCGCGCCCTGAAGAGGACGTGGCGCCCTCTTTCCTACTACCGGCTGATGGGGTTGTAGCAGCGATTCTCTAGCGGTTGCTACACGGGGGAATTGAATTACATAGGGTCCAATTGGCTACGGGAGAAAAAGGGAAAAATCTGAAAAAAATAAATATGGACACAGAACTGGAGAAATAGGCTTCATTTGGATGAAGACTGGTGAATAAGGGCCATGTGGAACATTATATTAAAGTGAATCATGTTGTGGTGTGGAATCCTTTGAAATGGGGCCTATAGTGCTTGATAAAATATTTTTCTGTCCATATATCCTGTCCATATGTCCTATTTACCATCTGTCCTCCCTCTGTCCTTGCTGGTAAGAAACAGTAGTGCCTCTTGATTTAAGTTTTCTGGGTTCTGTTGGGTAAATCATTAACCTTTCCTTAGTAGAATTTGAACTCTTTCTATAAATGATTGATTTTCACATTTCAGGTTAATCAACGACAGTATGGGTCCTTTTATCCGAGTGATATTTTTGTTTGTGTGGATTGAAATGGTGGGTTGTGGATGAATTGGTGAGTTTGCTGGTGAGTTTAATTTATCCTTGTTTTCAGAGAGTAGATATCAATGGAAGATCTGACATCATCTTGCATTGAAGCTGTCAAATACAATCGATAAAAATGGAGAGATAGGATTTCAGTTCATGAATATGCAAGTGTCTATGCTAGTTTCAGACCGTGATTTTACCGTCCAGTGCTCACGTTGTTTAAATAGCAAGAGAACTTGTGCCCATAGCAAGTGAACTGGGTGGGTTGGTCTTAGAGGCTATAGATACAGCATTTCACCCCCTCTAGTGTCTCATATGGAGATTGAATTTCATAACAACACAGCCGGAACTGGAAGTACTCGACCCTCAACTGGTTGCCTGATTGACTCGTTATCTCTGCATTTTGTGGACCTAACGTTACTTCATCTGAGTGTGAAGAGTGTCGAATGTCGAATGTCGAGTCAATCATGTCAAATGTCGAATCTTTTGTGGTTGGGTTGGACAAGTAATGAATTCATAAATAAATTTTGCAATATGTAGCAATGCATTATCCCCATAAATGTAGGTTCTCTATGCGGTGGGGTTTCAAGATTCATGTAACCCCCCCCCCCCAGTGAGCAAAAGCCGGAATCTAGAGGGGTGGAAATCTCCGAATGAGAGGAGTTTTGAAATAAACGTGTCAATTTAGCACAAGATAAAGCCTGGCTACCTACTAGCCGGTTAAAAAACTTTCACTTTTCAGCCAAATTTAGTCGGTTTTTCACCTAGACGTGAAATGGCGTTTCAACGTCTTTTCACCAACTTTTCACACAAAAATGTTCACTGGGACATTATGATATAGCTAACGTTAGCTAATGAGTTTGCATGCATCTTGTCTCTGCTAGCTATATGTAAATACCTTCTTTATTAGAGCTATCCATCGATCTTAGGCAACGTAGGTTATAGCCCACAATGGACATATTTATTCATAATGGATAAGTATTTCTTTGAATATTGTAGTAATGGATTAGACATAGATTGCAAGACGTGTCTTCATCAAGGAGGTTATACGGCATGCAACGGAGCTATAACCAAGAATAATTCATTAATAAGCTAAATAACTTCACTAACGTTACCCAGATAGCATGCCGATATCGAACCACTACCTAGTCCATTAAAGTCGGACTACGCTGGTTGTTTTTCATCCAGCGATGCGTCAGCGGGGCAACATTGGTAAATAAGATGGAGGATTGCATCTGGTGAGTTGGCAGCGGTCTGCGAGTGGAGTGAAGCTAGCGCCCAGCACACTAATGGGTCCTGCAGGTGTTCCAATCCATCAACTTATTAGCAATGTCTTCCAATGTCTTTCTATCCGCCAACATATTAGCAATGTCTTACTATCCGCCAACATATTAGCAATCCGCCAAAGGTGCAAACACAGGTGGCGTTTAAAGGGAATGGGAGATGACACTCTGATTGGATTATTGCATGTAACGCCCAAGACACACCTTTAATTAATGAAGAGTTCAGCCCATTTGAACCTTGCGCCTTACTTTGCGCTCAAAATATCCGCCCTCTAACTAGCAAAAGTAGAGATGGACACGCCCTAAATGCACTTGCACCATGCATTTTAGACTATGCGCTAAGATCGTCAAGATAGAGCTCGTTGTGTCCATGTGGGCCTGGTCAGTTGGTTGGCTCAGATGGACTGGTCGCTTTCCTGTTGATTTGTGCCAGGTTTATAAAGTTACTCCCCCCCTCCTTGCAGAACTTGGATTACAGTGGTTTATTCTTGCTTGGCCTGGGCCTTTCTTCTCTAGAGGGGATGCCTGATAGCTCTAATTGTGAATGTGTGACATGTGCTGGAGCAAAGGCATGGTGACATGGGAAGGTTATGGCAACCTTTCCCATGTTACACTTTGCTTCCCTAATCAATATTTAAGAATAATGCATGGAGACACAGTCAACCCTTCTTTAAAAATGGCTTTGTTCAATTCACTGATTACAGCACAGCCTTAGCTGCTAATAATTAATTCCATGTTAATGCACTTGCATGACCTTTTCACAAGTTGAAGGATTTATTTATTGTTTGGTGCTCTTTCCTGTACATCCCTGTTCATATGGTTCTCTCTATATGCTTCCATGTACAACCTCTGCTCTATCTTCTCTTATGAAAACATTCTCACAAGCGTGACACACCCCTGGGAGGGATTTGTGGCCCTGACCATGAATCCAGCTTACTCGAGGCTACTCCTACCTCCACCAGAGCAAATGCTAACAAACATCCTCACCATGCTTTTTTCAACCCTGCTCTGTCTGTACTCTATGGCGCAAAAACCTCTCTCCTGTCTCCCCGCCCCCTCGCCCCCCCTTCCCAAAAAAATATATATTTCCCTCCGCTTGGCCCTGCCCTCAGCTGTGTGCACCGCGGGCGCCCAGAGCCCCTGGATCTGCACCTTGGGATGTTCCTCCCCACCCTGCTGAACCAGGCCACACCCGAGCAGCAGGACACCTTCCTCATGCCTGCCTGGAACCTGGAGATCATCGGCACCTATGCACAGACCGAGATGGGCCACGGTAACAGAGCTGGCACCCCCAGATTTGGGTCTCCCCTCGACCGATATGCACGGTCCACTGTGGGGGATGCTTTACAATGCCAAGCTATACAGTCAAGCCGGAAAGTCTGCACACCCCTTTCACCTTCTCCACGTTTTATTACGTTACAGACATATTCTACAATAGATTGAGTTCATTTTTTGTCTCACAATTCTACACAAAGTAGCCCATAATGACAAAGTGAAAACTAGTTTTTAGACATTTGTGCTAATTTATTAAAAATCTAAATGTATTGATATGACACCCAAAAGTGAGCTGAGGTGCATTTTGTTTCCACTGATACTGCTTGAGATGTTTCTACAAGTTAATTGGAGTCCACCTGTAATAAATTCAATTGATTGGACATGATTGGGGATTGCCAACACCTGCCTATATAAGGTCCCACAGTTGACAGTGCATGTCAGAGCAAACTTCAAGCCATGGGGTCAAAGGTATTATCTGCAGACCTCAGAAACAGGATTGTGTCTAGGCATAGATCTAGAGAAGGGTACGGAAAAATCTCTGCAGCTTTACAGGTCCCAAAGAGCACAGTGGCCACCATCATTCGTAAATGGAAGAAGTTTGGAACCATCAAGAATCTTCCTGGAACCTGAGGGTCACTCTGACAGAGCTCCAGCATATCCTTGTGGAGATGGGAGAACCTTTCAGAAGATCAACCATCCAGGCAGCACTCCACCAATCAGGCCTTTATGGTAGATGGAAAGATGAATGCAGCTAAGTACACCGAGATCCTTGAAGAAAACCTGCTCCAGAGCGCTCTGGACCTCAGACTGGGGCGAAGGTTTACCTTTCAACATGACAACGACCCGAAGCACACAGCCAAGAGAACAAAGAAGTGGCTTCGGAGAACGTCTGCATGTCCTTGAGTGGCCCAGCCAGAGCCCAGACCTGATTCCAATTGAACATCTGTGGAAAGAGCTGAAAATGGCTGTGTACCGACGATCCCCATCCAACCTGACGGAGCTTGTAAGGATATGCCAAGAGGAATGGGCAAAAATGTCCAGAAACAAGTGTGCCAAGCTCGTAGCTTCTTTCCCAAGACACCTTGAAGCTGTAATCGCTGCCAAAGGTGCAGAAACCAAGTATTAGGCTAAGGGTGTGTACAGATATGTAACCCCTAAATAACCTATTTTTGTCAGTAAAATAAAAAAAAAAGAAAACCTGTTTTCACTTCGTCATTATTGGCTATTGTGTGTAGATGTTTGAGGCAAAAAATGAACTCAATCTATTGTAGTATAAGTCTGTAACTGTAACTACAAGACTAAAATGTGGAGAAGGTGAAAGGGGTGTGCAGACTTTCCGGCTTGACTGTACATACGTTTCAAACAGTAGAGCTTTAGTGAAGAAGACATTTCCAAAGCCATTGTAAAAATGGCGCTTGGAGGCAGTCTTCCCCTCTGGCTTGCACAGAATCTGGCTTCCGCCCTTGTTTTTCTGCCAAAACGCACTCCTAACTGGAACGCACTGCAGCTCATGTGTTTGAGGCGTTTTGCTGACTGCTGGTTTAAACTCTATACCAAGCTGTGTGCTTTCCACATCGTATCATGGTTCTTCTATAAACCATTACCATTGTGTAAATGTGTTGTGTTTTTTTTTCTTCCTATCTCGCAAGTATCTTGTATTTTTGTCTTTAACATTTGTCTTAAGTTGCTGTCAAACACCTGCAATACCCATCAGCCCTGATTTTGTCCATGTCCAAGGTTTCTGCAAACTTCAAAACGTGCATGTTGCCAAAAGAGTTATCTGATGGAGGATGAGTGTGGACCTGAGCTGTTGTGCTGTCGCTCCCCAGTCGAATGCTGAGCATGCCTCTATTTTCCAGGGACTCATATCCGTGGTCTGGAGACAACTTCGACCTATGACCCGTCCACTCAAGAGTTTGTTCTCAACAGCCCCACAATCACCTCCATTAAGTGGTGGCCAGGAGGATGTGAGTAGTGTCCCTCATCCCGCCATTTGCTTGATCCCTCAGGGTGCCCAGAAGCTTCTTCTTCTTCTGTGTTGACAGTCAAAGTCACGGTAAGAAGAGTGATGATGGGTGCTGTGGTCCTAGAAGGCACAGTGCACAATGTTTGGTTCTTCCAGTGGTTCTCCATGTTTTGCCTCCAAGGACCCCTGTGTCCATTAAAGTGTTCCAGAAATGTGAAATGAGTTAAGTTGCTGTCTCCCTCCCTCTCTCTCCAGTGGGGAAGACCTCGAACCATGCAATTGTCCTGGCACAGCTGCACACCCAAGGAAGGTGTCATGGCCTGCACGCTTTCATAGTGCCCATCCGTTGTATGCGTACTCACAAGCCTCTGCCAGGTACTCGCCCCTCTGCTGCGATGCTACTGCTCCTGTGTATTTGTGCGGGACCAAACCTTGGTGTCCTCTTTCTATTCAGGAGTTGTGGTGGGTGACATTGGGCCCAAATTTGGCTATGACGAGGTGGACAATGGCTACCTGAAGATGGAGAACGTACGAATCCCTCGGGACAACATGCTGATGAAATATGCAAAGGTCAGCATCTGCAGGGATTTCCAACATGTGCCCTGGAGCACGCGCAGGCACTGATGCACTGGAGCACACACAGGCACTGATTCACTGGAGCACACACAGGCACTGATTCACTGGAGCACACACAGGCACTGATGCACTGGAGCACACACAGGCACTGATGCACTGGAGCACGCACAGGCACTGATGCACTGGAGCACGCACAGGCACTGATGCACTGGAGCACGCACAGGCACTGATGCACTGGAGCGCGCACAGGCACTGATGCACTGGAGCACGCGCAGGCACTGATGCACTGGAGCACGCACAGGCACTGATGCACTGGCTGAGAAACACACCATCAGATGCATAGTCATATTAATTAAAAGTATTTAACTTCAGTTGTATGCCAGTACTGCGAACTGTTGTGGAAATACAGTGAGACATTTATTTTAATGTATGGGTGTAAGCCAAAGCTCGAGAACCCACTATTTTTTGCATGCACACTTTTAACATGTTTTGCTAAATGTCCCACCATACAGTGCAGTCCAAAAGTATTTGGATTGTGACACAATTTTTGTTGTTTTGGCTCTGGACTCCAGCGCATGGGATTTCAAATGGAACAGTGGCTATGTTAAAGTGCAGACTTTCAGCTTTAATTTGTGGGTTTTTAAATCCGTATCGGGGCAACCGTGTAGTGTAGCAATTGTAGCCATTTTTACACATAGTCTTTTAAAATTTATTAGACAAATTAACATAAACTTAAATAAAGTCATCATATTTAATATTTGATTGCATATCCTTTGCATGCCATGACTTCCACATGTCTGTGACCCAACAACATCTAAAGACCCTTTATCTTATTTTCAGGTACTCATACAAGTGATATTATAACTTTTCTGCATTTGAATGGATCTCTATGGGAATTGGGAGGTGGGACTAGATGAAGCTGTGAATTACGCGGGGAATAGTATGGAATACATGGATGGCTAAATGGCTCTAAGTCATCTGAGGTATCAAACAAGCCTCGAACCATCACTTTTCTCTTGCATCTTTAACTTTGTAGTTGCATTTGGGGAGCTTACAAAATATTCACAGTTCTCCAGATTTGAGGCCTATAGCCCATATTGAGAGATGCATCTGTATTCCCTTCAGGTGGAGCCTGATGGGACCTATGTGAAGCCTCCCAGTGACAAGCTGACCTATGGCACCATGGTGTTCGTCCGGTCCATGATTGTAGGGGAGTCCGCCCGCGCCCTGTCCAAAGCCTGCACAATTGCCATCCGTTACAGCACTGTCCGCCACCAATCAGAGCTGAGGCCAGGGTACGCCTGCTCACCTTCACGCCGTGCATATGCTGACATGTGAAACGCCAGTTTAGTACACTGCACGTCCGTACGAGCGGTGACCAAACGTGTCCGATGAGATGATCTGTCTGGGTCTTCGGTTCTGTGACGTCATCCTGTCCGCATTCCCCAGTGATCCTGAGCCCCAGATTCTGGACTACCAGACCCAGCAATACAAGCTCTTTCCTCTGCTGGCCACTACCTACGCCTTCCACTGTGTGGGTCAGTACATGAACCAGACTTATAATCGCATCATCGGCGACATCAGCCAGGGCGACTTCAGCGAGCTGCCTGAGGTACGGCTGCGTCCCTCCTGCTTAAACACGAGCGCGAAAACGTACGTGTGTGTTGCAGACGTATTGGGCTGTAACTTTAACACGCGATGCTTGGGGCGTGAATGTTCCCCTCTCGGCAGCTGCACGCTCTGTCGGCGGGCCTGAAGGCCTTCACCACGTGGGCTGCCAGCGCGGGCATTGAGGTCTGCCGCATGGCCTGCGGGGGCCACGGCTACTCCCGCTCCAGCTGCCTTCCTGACATCTACGTCACCTTCACGCCGGCCTGCACTTACGAGGGCGAGAACACAGTCATGATGCTGCAGACCGCCAGGTGAGTGCCCTCTAGACTCCTATTCAAACGAATACTACATGGCGACTATTTACACTACCTGATATAAAGTGTAGTGTCGTTAGGTACATAAAAAATGTGGTAGTGAAGACAGAGTTAAATCGTCTTAACAGTCGTCACATGGAGGCACCAATGAATGTGCAAAATAAATAAATTAATTTATATAGCTTCACACTTGGTTACCAGTTATGTTGGTAATATACATACAGTTGAAGTCGAAAGTTTACATGCACCTTAGCCAAATCCATTTAAACTCCGTTTTTCACAATTCCTGGCATTTAATCCTAGTAAACATTCCCTGTCTTTAGGTCAGTTAGGATCACGACTTTATTTTAAGAATGTGAAATGTCAGAATAATAGTAGAGCGAATGATTTATTTCAGCTTTTATTTCTTTCATCACATTCCCAGTGGGTCAGAAGTTTACATACACTCTGTTAGTATTTGGTAGCATTGCCTTTAATTAGTTTAACTTGGGTCAAACGTTTCGGGTAGCCTTCCACAGAACTGGTGTCACTGAGTCAGGTTTGTAGGCCTCCTTGCTCGCACACGCTTTTTCATTTCTGCCCACAAATTTTCGATTGGATTGAGGTCAGGACTTTGTGATGGCCACTCCAGTACCTTCACATGATGCTGCCACCCCAGTGGTTCACGGTTTGGATGGTGTTCTTCGGCTTGCAAACCTCACCCTTTTTCCTCCAAACATAACGATGGTCATTATGGCCAAACAGTTCAATTTTTGTTTCATCAGACCGGAGGACATTTGTCCAAAAAGTAAGATCTTTGTCCTCATGTGCAGTTGCAAACTGTAGTCTGGCTTTTTTATGGCGGTTTTGGAGTAGTGGCTTCTTCCTTGCTGAGCGAGCCGTTCAGATTATGTCGATATAGGACTGGTTTTACTGTGGATATAGATACTTTTGTACCTGTTCCCTCCAGAATCACAAGGTCCTTTGCTGTTGTACACTGTTGGCATAAGTTCTTTTGGAGGATTGGCTCAAATATTTATCCAAACAACAAATCAGACCGACGACCAGGCTTAACAAAATACAATTTATTAAATGACAAACACGTGTAAGGGTAATTTTCTGATTGACAATGTGTGTGTGTGTGTGTGTGTGTGTGAAGACAATCACGTGATTAAAATTAACTTTTTAATATAATCCTTATTACCAATAAGAATATGTATGCAGAATTAAGTGCTTAAGAAATATGCTCTATAATACATATGGATTCAGACCAAATATCTTTCTCTGTCTCTCTCCCTTTTTGGAACAGACAACGCGAGGAGCACTGCCTGTCTTGATTTTACGAAAGCCTACTCTGAAAAAGCAGTTGGAGGCGTCTTTTTTGCTGTTGCTAGGCAACCGAACTCCGCTCCTGTCAATCACTTAGCTTACGTTGTTAACGGTGTTAGCAAACTAAGTTTACCCGAAAGTTTGCTTCGTTATTTGTCTTTAAAAAGTTGTGTATAAGCGGAGTGCCTTGGATCGCTTATTTTTTATCATGGTATTCACTATTGCGAACGTTACCGATTTCTCTTTCAATCGTCTTTGTTTACACGGAACCGACCGGCAGAATCAAGGCCCGCCTCTACTTTCGTGCGATTGGACAGAGGAGAAAAGAATGACAGTGACGTGCATGCGTGCGTTCTTCCTCAGAGCGCTTCAAGATGAGATATTTCAACCCTGTGCGCACCGAGCATTTTTCGAAAAACAGCGAGGCGCCTGGAGCGGATTAACGCGAGGCGCCCGGGGCGCAAAAGCAGCGTGGAAAACGCTTCAAACTCATTGAAAACAATTTGAAAAAAGGCGCCCCCAGCTGTTAAAGCGGATCCGGTGTGATCGCGGCCTAAGAGATTAATGTCTCTGTTATTGCTAGTAGAAGTTTGCTTGGACTTTCCGATCTTATGGCAAGGTCAGAGTTTATCTTGAGACTAAATACTGGTAAGCCTAGGTTGTCAGCTGCATGTCCTTGTAATTTATACGTAGAATCCGCCCTGGTGGAGAGATACCAAGATTGTGTATAAATTCTCTACTGTATGTATGTTTCATCAGATCACTGGTAAGGAGCTCTCATTCATTCTGGTCTATTTGCAAATAAACAGAAGTCTTACTCTAAATCAAAATACTGTTTTGCTGTGGATCTGTTTCATCAGACGATGCTCCTGTGGTGTAGGAAGGGAATTTAAAGCAGATTTCCCAAACACACGTCTAAAACTAACATCCTAAAAGCAGCGAATGATATGGAAAGGAAAACGAAGTGCAGAAAAAGAATGAGGCATATTGGAATTCACAGTTCTATTTCTGCATGTCCGTGTGAGTTCACGCCAGAACACGTGGTGTTCAGAGATCATTTGACGTATAAATGATCTCCTATAAATCTAAATATAAATCTAGCTTTAGCATGAAGCTAACGTGGCCTAAAAGATGACGTGAGGGAATTTATCTACAGTGAGCACCATAATTCATTGGACAGTGCCACATTTTTTGTTATTTTTGGTTCTGTACTCTATCACTTTGAGTTTGAAAGGATACAATGACAATGAGGTTGAATTGAGCTTAATTTGAGGGTATTTTCATCCATATCGGCTGAACCGTTTAGAAATTATAGAACCTTTTGTATGTAGTCCCCCCCCCCCCCCCCCCCCCCCCCCATTTCCGGGCATCAAAAAATATTAGACAGTTTAACTTAATGTAGAATAAAGTAATCATTTTAAATATTTGGTCACATATCCTTTGCTGGCCATGACTTCCTGATGTCTGTGACCCAACAATATCAAAAGACTCTTGATATCTTATCTGGCACCACTGACAAGCGATACTATCACTTGTCTGCATTTGAATGGATCTCTATGGGAATTGGGGGGTGGGACTAGATTTAGCTGTAAATTATGTTGGAACACTATGGAATACATGGTTGGCTAAATGGCTGTAAGTCATCAAGGGTCTGAGGTATCAAACAAGCCTCAAACCATCACTCTGCTGCCAGATATGCAGTAGATATGGATGGATTACTTTAAGGGTTGTTTCTCCTGACAAATTTTCCTATTGAACTCAATGGAAAAATAAGTCGGGAGAAGAAACCCTGTCAAGAAAATGTGTCACTGTCCAATGAATTATGATGCTCAAACAACTTTCCTTTAATTTGTCACCCGTCTGTGTATGTCCCCTATACCAGTGGTCCCCAACCCTCTTCCTGGAGATCTACCATCCTGTAGGTTTTCACTTTAACCCTACGTTGGCACACCTGATTCTACTAATTAGCAGCTCAACAAGGTCTCTAGCTGTTGAGTGAGGTGTGCTTTATTAGGGTTGGAGTGAAAACCTACGCGACGGTAGATCTCCAGGAACAGGGCTGGGAACCACTGCCCTATACAGCTGTTCCCTTCTCTGGCAGGTACCTGGTGAAGAGCTACACCCAGGCCAGTGCAGGACAACAGCTGAGCGGCATGGTGTCCTACCTGAACAAGTCCCAGAGCAGACTGCAGGCCCGGCCCGTCTCGGCTCGGCCCACCCGTTGTTGACATCAGTGACCTCTCCAGCCTGGTAGAGGCTTACAAGCTACGAGCTGCCAGGTGAGTGAAGGAAGGAAACGCTGCTGCGCCACTGTGCCAGGCACGTGGGCCTTTTCGTGGTCAGTCTGGTGACACAGTTTATTTAACCTTTTTTTTTTTTTCTGGGCTGTGAAGTGGTTTTAAGAGTTAAGGTGTATGTGTGTCGTAGGCTGGTGGAAACCGCAGCCAGGAACCTGCAGATGGACATGCAGCACAATAGCAAGGAAGATGCCTGGAACAGCACCTCTATTGACCTGGTCACAGCGTCGGATGTAAGTGGACTGTTGTGTAAGGCTGCGAGCACACCGGACGCACTTTAACAGCTGGGGGCGCCTTTTCCCCCATTATTTTCAATGAGATTGAAGCGTTTTCTACGCTGCTTTTGCGCACCAGGCGCCTCGCGTTTATCCACTCCGGGCGCCTCGCCGTTTTAAAAAAAATGCTTGGTGCGCACGGAGCTGTGATTCTGCCATTAGGTTAGGTTGTAAACAAAGATAATGGAGGAGAAATTGGTAGTTATGTGATTTCACAAATCGTGAATACCATGATAAAAAAGGCGCTCCGCTTATAACCGGCTTTTTAAAGACAAATAACGAAGCAAACCTTTGGGTAAAATTAGTTCGCTAATGCCATTAACAACGTCAGGAGTGGAGTTCGGTTGCCTAGCAACAGCAAAAAATAAACGTCTAGAACGTCTTTTTTTCAGAGTAGGGATTGTTAAAGCAGGACAGGTCGTTTTGAAGCCTACAAAGTGCGTCCGGTGTGATCGGTTCGGGGTTGGTTCAGAGAAACGTTAATATTTGAACTCCTGTAATCCTCCCCTCTCTCCCTCCCTCTTCCAGGCCCACTGTCATTATGTGGTTGTGAAGTTATTTGCAGCCAAACTTGGGGAGGTGGGCGACACGGCAGTCCACTCTGTCCTCAGTAGCCTCGCGCTGCTCTATGCCTTGCATGGAATCACCCAGCACTCAGGGGACTTCCTACAGGTAACCAATACAGGCCACATCCACTAAAGATGTGGCATGGACTAACATTTCCTGGAAATTGTATTTATTTTATTTCTGTGTGTGTGTGTGCAGAATGTATTGTGAGTATACAAAAAATGGTTTAAGACGGGAAACAAGCTGTTTAAGACTGGAAACAAGCCGTCTATAGGCCTTTTCATACTGCACTGTAGTTAGCCCTGGGTTATCCTTAGCCCCAGGCTAAGGATAACCCTGGGCTAGCTCATCCTGTGTTCACACAAGCATTTATTAACCCTGGGCTAAGTGTTAGCCCTGGGTTAAGGATTCACACTGTACCCCTAAGCCCTGGGCTAACGTCCGTTCCACACTATTGGATTGGACAGTGAGAATTCTAAGCATTGCCACAATCGTTGCCCACTGACCCCCGTTTCACACTGGCTATTTTGGCGCCGTGTTTGGGGAGATTTCTGGGGCTAACCCTGAAAAGTTGGTGCTAACCCTGCTCCGGAGCAGGGTCAGCTAGCCCAGGGCTAAGGTTGGTGCTAGACCACTTTAGAATGTGCAAGTGTGAACACTTGCTTAGCCCTGGGCTAAAATCTCGCTTAGCCCTGGGCTAAAATCTCACTTAGCCCGGGGCTAAGGACAGTGTGAACAGGCCTTTTAACACCAAGAAGTAAATGTGTGTATGTTCATTAACCAAATGAGGACAAGCAGGTTCTAACCATCGGTTGTAAACGGCTGAACTAATCGGTATGTCACAGCCAGGAACTTTTTCTCTACAGCCACAGGTTTACAAGGGGTGTGTCCCAATATTCTTCACTCCTCTCCTCCTTTCCTCCACTCGTCTCCTACCCAGAAGTATGCAAAAAAGCCTGTACATTTAAAGTACAAGTGTTTACATGTACAGTATACAATGGTATCTGACATTGCAGTTTGCATTGAGATATTAATTAATATGTAACCATTAATATGTAATCAGCAACATTAGATTAAAATGCAACAATCGGTTTCTGGGGCACGGAGGAGAGGAGGTGGTAGTGGAGGAAAGGAGGATGCATAAGGTTTCCACTTCCTCTTCCTGTCTCCAGGCTGGCCTGCTGAGCGTGCCCCCAGCTCTCCCAAATCTCCCAGCGGCTGAAGGAACTCCTCTCCCAGCTGCGGCCCAACGCCGTGGCCCTGGTGGACTCCTTCGACTACCGCGATGAGATGCTGAACTCCCACCCTGGGTCGCTACGATGGGAACGTCTACGAGAACATGTTTGAGTGGGCCAAAAAGTCCCCCCCTCAACCGCACAGAGGTCAGGATTCAACCACATCAAAGGAGCCGGGGTGGGATGAGGCTTGCAGGGAGAATCTCTAGAGAAACATTTTTTTGAGAACTGAAAAACAACGGCACTTCAATTTCTGGTATTAGTAAGTTACAAATGACTTTCTTACAGACATGACGATTGAACATAAAGGTATGATTTGAATAATTCTGCGGCCATAGGGGCTTGGCAGAGGTGAATATATGAATGAAATTCATAAATATTGGGGTTCAAGTGAGACTATGTCGTTACTCTTTGTTTCTGCTATATCAGGTGTAGGCAACCCTGGTCCTGGAGTGTCGGCAACATTTCTTGTTTTTGTTCCATCTGAGCTTGATTGCAAGAGGTTGATGGATGATTAAAAGTCTGAGCCTGAATATTCTGAATGGTGAAATGCCGAGTGCCTCCAGCACACGGTCACCTGCATTCATTACTCCTGATTAATTCAAATGAATCCAGTTATGTAGTTATAGGTTTGGATGGAGTGAAAACCAGGACCGTCTCTGGCACTCCTGGCCCAGGGTTGCCTACCCCTGTGCTATATGCAAAGACAATTTTACAGCAGGTTTTAACCAAGCCACCTCTCTGTTCTTGTACCTTCCCTGCAGGTTCACGAGTCCTACCACAAGTATCTGAAACCCTTGCAGTCCAAGCTGTGAGATGCTGACTGTTGACTCCCAGAGATGCATCCAATCACACAGTACATAGGACGGCAGTGTAGTATAATGGTTAAGGAACTGGACTTGTAGGTTCGATTCCCAGGTAGGACACTGCCGTTGTACCCTTGAGCAAGGTACTTAACCTGAATTGCTTCAGTATATATCCAGCTGTATAAATGGATAAATGTACTAAGAAGTTGTGTAAGTCACTCTGGATAAGAGCGTCTGCTAAATGCCTGTAATGTAATGTAATGTACACTAACCGCACCAACTGATATAGAAATGGGTCTTTAATCAAAAACGACTTGCTCCATTGACCCATCCACCAGAAGTGATTTGCCCTGTTTTGTGGCTGATTTGATCTTCAGCCCCTTTC